>CM069912.1:117487986-117973418 GCA_036172215.1 Camellia granthamiana | reverse complement strand
AAAAATTGACGAAGACGATGTGGTCCAGACCCCCCTAGATGAGGGGATTGAAGAAGAAGACCTCGTTTCCAGTGAGGAGGAATAATTGAAGAAGAAGAAGAAGAAAAAGAAGACTGTGTACCTAGGGTTGTTTTTGTGTGTTTGTTTTTGTTATTATTATTATATATTTTTTTTATTTATGTATTTTTTTTTTTTTTGAAATGCTGTAGTGAACTTATGTACAAGTTTGTGAATAAATAAAATTGCAATCGTGTTTTCATTCGATTGTTGTTGCTTGCGCATCCGAAATGAATAAGAATGGTGGTTTGTGTGTAAAGCTTGTGTATAAATCGTAGTGAGAATCTCAATATAAATTGAAGTTGAACTTGTATTAAAAACTCAGTGCAGAGTGAAATTTAAAATGGAATAAAATTCCAGGTGTGTGCCACACTGCTGAAGTGAATGAGAGTGGTTTATTAAAGTTAGGCTTGACTTGTAAAGAAAAAGGCTGACTTGCAAATGTTGATAAATAAGAAAATAAAACAGTGTTGGTAAGAATGTCAAACATGTGAAGTTTCAAGTTATGCCCAAAAATGGAGTTGTAGATCAAGTTGCAAGAGTGTTGGTAAATAAAAGATTAGTTTGGAATTTGACCAAGTAAGGTGTAAAAACATGGACCTGGAAGACATCCATGAAGCTAAGCATTTGGTCAAGTGAGTCTACTAATGCCACAAGCATGAAGTTTGCATGAATGGCTTTGACCGAGCTCTGCATGTGTGCTCGGTTAGGGTTAGGCTATGACTCACTAACTTTGCAAATAATTCAGTAGCTTGAAGTAACTCAGTCCTGCTCTGACCGAGGCATTTCATGCTCAGTTTGGACGAGCTTTGCCTGGTTAGTAAGGCTGAGGCTGTAACCTTTTTGTCGCTCGGTCTGGACGAGGCTTTTGGTGCTCAGTCTGGCTGAGGCCTTTGGTGCTCAATCTGGCTGAGGCTTTTTATGGGTGCTGCAATCAAAATGTTATGGAGACACCATATAAATAACTGAGATATAAAATTGTTGTCATGGAGAGTGTAGCCCAGTTGATCAAAGATTTACATGATGTGAGGGAAGAACAAGGATGTTCAAGTGTGTAAATTTGTGGAAAAGAAAATATAATAACTAAGTAATACAAACGTAAGAATTTATTGAAAGTAACGCTTCAAGTGCTCGGCGTTCCACGGGTGGGGGAGATCTCGACTTTCCATGTCCTGAAGTCGGTAAGTGCCTGGTCGTGGTCGGGCTTTCACAACATAAAGTCCCTCCCATTTGGCTGCCAGTTTGCCTTCAGTCGGATTTTTGGTGGCAAGGGTTACTTCGCGCAAGACAAGGTCCCCCACAGCGAACTCCCTTGATCGGACTTTGCGGTTGTAGTGTGTTCTCATTTTCTGTTGGTATAAGGCCAGTCTGATAGCAGTGGTTTCTCTGAGCTCTTCGATTAGGTCAAGGTTTGCCCGACGGAGTTCTTCGGTTAGTTCGAGATTCAGATGTAAAACCCTTGGGGTAAGCAGACCGACTTCTACTGGGATGACCGCCTCAGCGCCGTATGTTAGGCGAAATGGGATCTCCCCAGTGGGAGTCCGAGCGGTAGTACGGTAAGCCCAGAGTACATTTGGTAATTTCTTGGCCCAAAGTCCCTTAGCAGCTTCCAGCTTAGTCTTGATGATCTTCAGAAGGGAACGATTGATAACCTCGACTTGGCCATTGTCTTGGGGATGACCTGGGGAAGACAAACATGGTTGGATTTAGAGGTCTGCACAGAACTTCCTATTCTTGGCGTTGTCGAATTGTTTGCCATTGTCGAAGACGATGGCTTAGGGAATGCCAAATCTGTATACGAGCGATTGCCAGATGAATTTGGTTGTGTTCCGCTCGGTAATGGTAGCAAGGGGTTCTGCCTCTACCCACTTGGTGAAGTAATCAATGGCGACTATCGCGAACTTGGTCTGGCTTCGGCCGGTGGGAAGTGGGCCAACTAAGTCGATCCCCCATTTGGCGAATGGATAAGGACTGCAAAGTGTGATCAACTCTGTAGGAGGAGCATGGGGGATATTGGCAAAACGCTGACACTTATCACATTTGAGAAGGAAGTCAGTTGCATCTTGATTGAGAGTGGGCCAGAAATAACCAGTGCGAAGTATTTTGTGGGCTAAGGACCTACGGCCCGAATGATTACCACAAATACCCTCATGGATTTCCCGCATCACATAGGTTGCTTGAGCTGGATTGAGGCATCTGAGGTATGGGCGTGAAAAGCCCCTCTTGTACAAAAGACCGTTGACAAGAATGTAATTGGACGACCGGGCCCTGACTTTGGCGGCCTGCTGTTTGTCCTCGGGTAGTTCTTCCGTTGTCAAAAATAGAAAGATGTTGGACGCCCAGGGGATTGGTTCATTTTGGAGGAAGTGGACCGCTTGTTAGTCGAGGGAGATGGCAGGGTGGGTCAGGTATTCAAGGTGAACACTGTGGTTGAGATCTGACTGATCTGCAGAGGCTAACTGAGTCATTTCATCGGCCTGGGAGTTTTCTGCCCGAGGGATGTGTTTGATGTGGAAGGTATTAAAGAGGCGAACAAGGGGAAGGGCTATATCCCTGTAAGCCCGCATTTTGTCCTCCTTGGCATCGAATTCCCTCGTAATTTGTCCGACAATGAGCTGGGAGTCACTGAACACCCGGATGTGGCTGACACCAATGTCCTTGGCTAAGCGGAGACCTGCTATCAATGCCTCGTATTTGGCCTCATTGTTACTGGCCTCGAACAAGAAACGGAGAGCACATTTGAAATAGCCACCCTCAGAGGCGGTGAGGATGAGACCGGCCCCGCTGCCTTCCCTGCGGGATGATCCGTCGACGTTGAGAGTCCAAGAATGGGGGTCTTCTGGCTCGGTAAGGGTTGGTGGGGGTGGAGGGGTCGTGGTTGGGGTAGGATTAGTGAATTCTAGGATGAAATCTGCGACAGCCTGCCCCTTTATTGCTGTTCGAGGTCGGTAGGAGATGTCAAACTGGCTGAGTTCCATTGACCACTGCATGAGTCTGTCAGAAAGTTCTGGTTGCTGCATAACCTTCTTCAAAGGTTGGTCGGTGAGGACCACTATGGAATGGGCCTGGAAGTAAGGACGGAGTCGTCTGGAGGCAGTGACCAAGGCCAAAGACAATTTTTCTAACAATGGGTAATTCTGCTCCGCTCCCCTGAGAGCCCGACTGATGTAGTAGACCGGTCGTTGGACAGAGGCGTCTTCCCTGATAAGAGCTGCACTGACTGCGGTGTTTGACACGGCTAAATATAGGAAGAGGGGCTCACCCGTGATTGCCTGTGAAAGGAGTGAGGGGTTGGCCATGCATTGTTTCAACTGCTGAAAAGCCTCTTTGGATTCGGTTGTCCATTCAAAAGTTTGCCGAAGAACTTTGAAGAAGGGGAGGCACTTGTACGTCGCGCGGGAAATAAAGCGGTTGAGGGCGGCAACTCGGCTAGTGAGTCTCTGAACCTCCTTGACCGTTCTGGGTGACTGCATCTCAATCAAGGCCTTGATCTTTTCAGGGTTAGCTTCAATGCCCCGCTGACTAACCATGAAACCTAACAACTTCCCAGATCCTACGCTGAAGGCGCACTTCTCCGGGTTGAGCTTCATTTGGTACTTACGTAGGGTGGTGAAGGTCTCTCGTAGGTCGGTCAGATGATCAGCAGAGAGTTTGCTCTTGACTAGCATGTCGTCGACATATACTTCCATATTTCGACCGATCTGATGATGGAAAACAGCGTTGACCAACCGTTGGTAGGTGGCCCCAGCATTTTTCAGTCCAAACGGCATCACACGGTAATGGTAGGTGCCTCGGTCGGTAATGAAGGAGGTGTGTTCCCGATCAGATGGGTGCATCAGAATTTGGTTGTACCCAGAGAAGGCATCTATGAAGCTAAGCATTTGGTGACCGGCCGTGGCGTCGACCAGCAGGTCTATGCGGGGAAGAGGATAACTGTCTTTGGGGCAAGCTTAGTTGAGGTCTGAGTAGTCGACACAGAGTCGCCATTTACCATTGTTCTTGCGGACTAGGACCACGTTTGACAACCATCTAGGGTAGTCCACGTTCTTGATTAATTGTGCCTCAAGGAGCTTGTCGACCTCTGCGGCAATGAGAGTATTGCGTTCCGGATGGAAAATGCGCTGTTTCTGGCGGTAAGGTCGAAAGTGGGGTTTAACACTGAGGCGGTGGGTCATGAATGAGGGGTCAATACCCGGCATGTCTGAGTGGGTCTAGGCAAATACATCATTGTTCTTGATCAGGAGGGCAGTAAGATCGGCCTTTGCCTGGGGGGATAGTTGGCTGCCGATCTTGGCAATTTTTGCTGGGTTGGCGGGATCGATGGGGACTTCGATAAGTTCTTCCACTGGTTCCCCCCTAACCAGCTCGTCTTCATCTCTGACATCGAGTCCTTCGATGATCATAGCCTCCTTCATCTTGACTTTTTTGAGTAAGGCGACATAACATTCCCTGGCCACGGTCTGCTTCCCCTTCATTGTCCCGACCCCCAGATCGGTGGGGAACTTGATGGCTAGGTGATAAGTTGATGTAATAGCTTGAAAAGCATTTAGGGCGGTGCAACCAAGGATGATGTTGTAAGCAGAGGGGCAGTCGACAACAAGGAAGGTGAGCAGCTTGATGGTCTGGCGCGGGTGCTCGCCAATTGTGATGGGGAGGTCGATGGAGCCAATGGAGGTCACCCGGTCACCAGTGAAACCGACCAAGGGGGTTTGGAGAGGGAACAGACTTTCTTCCCCGATCTTGAGCTGGCGGAAGCAATTGAGGAAAATGATGTCTGAAGAGTTGCCGTTGTCTATGAGAACCCGTCTGACCTTGTAGTTAGAGAGGAGAGCCGAAATGACTAGAGGGTCGTCATGGGGATAATGAATGCCTATGCAGTCGGCGTCCGTGAAGGTAATAGGCTCGGTCCATTGCCTGGGTTGTTTGGAAGGTCGGTCCAATGTGGCAACCTCTTTGTCTGAGCCTTGCTTTATTTTCCTGAGTTCTGCCCACTGAGCCGAGCGGGATGGTCCTCCACAAGAAGGCCCACCGGAAATAACTCTGATTTCTCCAACAGGTGGGGCGGGATTAGCTTGTGCCCGAGGTTGCTGTGGAAGACGATCGTGGCCTTGATTTGGTTGGGCTGGCTGCCGAAGAGGAGTGCGCCGGCGGGTGTTTCTGGTGGGCTCTATCATTTGTCTCTGCTGGGGGTGGGTGTCCGTGAACCGGTGTGGACACCCCATTTTTGACCGCCCTTAAGACTTGGACGCTGCTACTGATGGTTTACTTGGAGGTGAAAGGTGTGCAGGGCAAATGTTCAATGTTTTCAGCAAGGAGAGAGTCAAATCCTAACCTCACACCCCATTTTGGACCAAAGCTATTTTTGAATGGTTTTTACACTTCAAAACGCTCTCTTTCAAAACATTTTTGAAAATAGGTTTCTACGATGTTCTGACGCTCACATTTTGTTAAATGTTGCGCTTTTCGGTAAACCAAGCAAGGACAAAGTGGAAATGAATGAAGGAGAGATGAACTCTTTTGAAAAATCTTTCAAAACACGTTGTTTAGGGGGTTTGGAGTTGAAGAAAAGAGGAAAGGAGAGAAGAAACCCAGTTGGGGAAGAAGTTGGGCATGAACCGTTAAGAGAGAGACGAGAAGTCCTCGCCAAATCAGGCCTATCCTTTTGAATACTTGGATTTCAGCTATGAGGTCACCACCGTTGGAAAGCTTACTTTCGGGGCTTCAATTTTCATTCAAAAATCTCCTCGAGCCGAGTCCGGATGGGAGAGATATGGTTGTTGGAAGTTGGGCATCGATCCGATTGGACCGAAACTGGGCAGTCTTCACTAAAAGAGGGATATCTCTTAGCACACATGGAATTTTGAGGTGAGGCTGCCAAATTTGGAAAGAAGACTTTAGGGGCTACAGTTTAGGCTCAAGAATGACCTGAAAAGGCATCCAGATGAAGGATTTAGGCTTTCTTCAAAACAGGGACTAGGACTGATTTTTGTTGCCGGCCTCTATGGGAGTGTGCCGGCCATGATTGGCCAATGCCGGCCAAAAGTGACCCCTGCCGGCCATCAATGAGCCACTGCCTACCATCACTGATGGCCGGCAGAACCCCTCTCTTAGCAGGTTTCATGGCAGATCTTTTGAGCCAGCTGGAATCCTTTAATTTCCCCTCCATACACGTGTATGGAGGGATGAAGCTCTTGCCAAGCTTGTTCAAGAAGCTTTGAATTGATTTTCCTCTATATAAGGAGAGGCCCTCTCTCCTTAGCAGAGGTTCAGCACTTTGACAAGAGATATAGCTCTCTCTCTCTCTATTATTGGTTTTCCTTGCACTTTTGCACTACAACCCTTAGAGACACACCACCACCATTGGACCAAGCTTCTTGGGAGGTCTTCTTGAGGTCTGAAAGTGAGTTTCTACCCCCTGAAGTTGCTGGTTTCGAAGAGAGTCTGCAAAGGTGAGTATTTTCCCAATTTTAGCACTTTCTTGTACCTTGTTTTAGCCCTCCTTGCATATTGATTTGGGCTTTTCTTATAACTGAAAAAAGTCTTGTATTTAAGTACTTTTGAAGTTTGTTTAAGGTCATTTTGCTGTTAGGAGTGTGTAACTCTCTTGCATGCTTTATTTGGCTTTGTTTAAAGCCATTCCTTGAGGCCTCCGAGCTAGCCTTGGTTTGGCCTTCTTACCACTGAAATCCAGTGGATTTTCAGTGGTAAAGGTGTGGTTTTGAGCTCCTTAATCAGAGGGGGTGGCCCCCTCTCTTTTGGTTCCTCTTTGCTTGCATTTTTGGCCTTCCAAAGGACCATCCCTCCATGCATTTTTGAGGCTTGGTTCAGGCCTATTTTTGTGACTTTTAGGACCTACCTTGGCCCTGTCCATGGCTGGTTTGGTCATATTTTGCATGCATTTAGTATGTGTTGTGTAACTCCATTCATAGCTCATCAAAGTAGCATGTATGCTTGGCTTTGGTTGAGTCCATTTCAGTGGGTTTTTGGTGATGTTTTACCATGCCATGAACCTGTTTTGGGTTGGTTTTGTCACTCCATGCTTGCATGATGCACTTGTAGTGTAAATTCCCTAAACTAGCTTCATATGCTTCATGCTTTGTCATGTCATGTTAGCTTGTTTGGTTTACATTTCAGCATGTTTTTGGTCATCATTTGGCATGTCATGACCCTATCCATAGTTGGTTTGATCATCCTTTGCATGCTCCATATAGGTGTAGAACAAATCTTGTTTACCGGCCTCTTGTGCATGATGTTTTGACTCATCATCCTAGCATATTTTGGCTTCGCTCTAACATGGTTTTATGCTTATTTTGGGCTGCTCTAGGACTGTTTTGGGCTGCCATGACCATATCACTCATGCTTTGTATAGCTATAGTGTAAATGCTTAGGCTAGTCTTGGGTTTTGAGGCCCCTACCATGCCATACATGTGATGTTTGCATGCTTTACCTTCATTCCATATGCTATTCCAGTCCATGAAATGTTGTCATACACTTGCATTTGACGTGCTTTGAATGCTTTATAGAGCTTGTGCTTTTTGCCCCAAGAATTGACCTTTGTGCATGCCATTAAGCTTAAGCCTTTGGCTCATCATTTCAGTGCATTTTGGGTCTTATTATACCATGATGTAACTCTGTTTTATGTTATCAAAGTCTTGTCATGATTGGTTTCAATAGGTGTAGTGCATTGCCTCTTTAAAGCCTTACATGCTCCATGTTTTTGGCTTTGTGTTCTAGCCTATGTTGGCTAGGTTTGAGCTTAGTTTTGGCCTTGTTTGGACCTACCCTAGGACTGTTTTAGGTCCCCTCGGCCCCTTGGGGTTTGCCTTGTATGGCCATGGCTTAAGTCCTTTTGCTCACTTCGAGCTTTGAGCATCATGATATGCCATGCTTGCATTGTTGATTTGATTTGGCATCACTTCGCATGAGATTTCAGAGCTTACTTCATTGTCATACATCCATGTTTGTTGCTCCTTAAGTGTGCTTAGGAGTTGTCCTCTTTGTGCCTTAATACTTGAGCCATTTGGCATACTTGTTTACCTTGCCATTTCATGCTTTTCATGCCATCAATTCATCACTTTTGGCCACTAATTTGGGCTTAGTTGAGAGCTGCCCACATTAGTTTAAGTCCATCCCTTTGCATGTTGTCGCATGCCTGTCGTGCATATTGTTGTATGCTTGCTCTATCTTTGCATGTTGTTGCATGTTCATATTGCATTTTGTCATGTTGTCCAAGGTTGTCACCTCACATCATGCCTATATGCTTGTTGCATGTCATTAGCCTTGTTAGGTTATTCACATTGCATGCTTACCATGCTTATGTGTTGTATTGTTTGGATTAAGTGTTAATCCAAGCACGAGGAACGAGGGGCGTTTCATACTCCGAGTGATGGAACGTGTCTAAATTCTCGGTCGCCGAAGCTCTTGATGATTTATGATAGAGTTCTAGGCTTTACTTGCTTCATTTGTGCATTCATTTTCATATTGATTTGCACAAGTTGGATCTTTGGCCATCATGCATTGGGATGCGTGATTGATGGTCGTGGATCCAACTAGGCCTCTCCCTTGATGTTTTGAGGTGATTTGGGGTGGCATAGTGCGTACATGCCCTTGGGAGACCCTCCATTTTCTCTATTTTGTGCTTTGTTGCAGTTTGGTGTCACAGCACACCAGTGGCCGGCAGTGCACCACTGATGGCCGGCAGTGTCACACCCTTGGCCGGCAGTGTCCTGTTGTTGGCCGGCAGTACTCCTCCATGGCCGGCAGGCCACTGGTGAATTCCCCCAGCAGTGTTTTGGTAAGTTCCAACAACAAACACTGGAAGACACCCTGCAAACAGAACCTCTAAAGAGCAACCAGAAGGCGTTTCGAGGCGAGGAACCAAAGCGAGCATGCATCTCCCTCTTCTTGAAACGGAGCTGGAACAGCATTGTTTACTACTTTCCCTACCTGTTTGTTGTCATTCATTTGATAGATAATTAATTCGTTAATTAATTAAGTTGTGTAATAATTAGTTGTAGCTAGTTATTCATTTGGTTTTGTAATAATTAATTAGCTTGTGAGTTAGTTAATTAGGCGGCTTGTATTATTTATTCGGACCCTCCAAGCGAGGGCACAATTGTAATATGTGTGCGTGTGTGTGATGTATGTCTTCCAACCTTACGTCTTTCTCCATTTTATTTATCAGCTTATGATGGTTAGATTAGGGCATGTTTCAATTAGCATACTTATATTTGCATGTTTGCATCCATTCATCTGTCTTGCATGCACCGGGCTCGGCGCATCATACTAACTGCATTATATCTCAATTCTAAGTTGAATACATGTTAGCTGTAGCATTTCATATGCCATTTTTAGAATAGCCGAGCCTATTGTAGTTGCATTTTTGCATGTGTTGCATTAGGCATTTCAGCATAGTTAGGATCATGCATGGATTTCTAACATAGCTTCTGTTTTGGCTTAGAGTACTCGGTAAGTATTTATGCTTTAGCATCTTGCATGTGTGTGAGTGACTGCCATGATAGCATGCTTACCATGAAGCTACCTGCTTATGTGATATATCTGCCTGAATGCCTGTGGGTGAAGGTTGGGTTATCTGGATTGGAACAATTCATCAATTGTGAGTTTTAAGCCCACTTGAGAGTGGCAAATCATCATGTTTTCTAAGCCCACCCGAGGGTGGCAAATCCACGTCTTACCCTACTTGCGAGTAGCACCTTCAAACCGTTTTTCAAAATAAACAAACATGAGATGTTTTGTTCTAATTTAGGTGACCCAGTCTATACTTGTATGCTGTGCGCATCACGTAGTAAATCTAGGCTAATAACCGGAATAAGAACGCATAATGTTTTCAAAACTTGATATCATGGTTAGTAGAGGTCGATCTTTGATCGGGCGAGCGGGGGTGCTCACGAAGTGACCTTCCCCAATCGTACCCAAGTTCCCGAGCCGAGGCAACTTTGGTGATGATGGACACGTGGCCTTAGGCAACGAGTCAGGGTTTCCTAAATTTCCCAAAATAAAATATTTAGGTGGTGACTCTGTATCTGGCAAAGCAGTCCATGTTTGGCACTTCTTTCAAGAAATCTGTTTTCAAAAACAATTTGCCGGATTTGGACTCTTTGATGATTCGTCGGTTTTGCATTGCACTCTGCGAGATTAGATACAGGACCGCGACATTGAGTCCTGAACTGTAGTGAGCCCATAATGAACAAAACAGGATTTCCCTCCCGGGACGTTTGGGTACGTCTACAACCGGCTAAGACGTCCCTGACGTATTAAGGTCTCGACCTGATCCTTGAGATTAACACACTCATCGGTATTATGGCCGTGGTCCAAGTGAAAACGGCAGTATTTGGATTGGTCTTTCCGATTGGAAGGGATTCTTGATGGTTGGGGCCATTTGAGGGGGTAGTCCCGCTAGATCTGGTTGAGGACTTGTTCCATAGGGGAGTTAAGGGGTGTGTACCGCTCGAACCGACCGGGCGGTCGGACAGGTATCGGCCGGTAGGCTCGGGGGGGTTGGTCATTATAATGTGGTGTTTGGGTATTATACTGGGTGTGTCTGGCTTCTAAGTCTTTTCGTTTTTCTCGGGGGGCCGGGTGTTTTGTTGTAGGGTCTTGGCGGGCGGCTAGGGAATCTTCGGCGTTCATGCATTTTTGGGCTTTGAAGAGTAAGGCTGCCATGGAGGTAGGGGGATTTTTGGAGAGGGAGAAGAGGAAGTCAACGACCGTAGTCCGGCCATGAAAGCTGTGAGGATGACCTTATCGTCATTTTCTGCCACCTGCAGGGCTTCGGTGTTGAAGCGGGTAACGAAACTGCGTAGGGACTCCCCCTCGGTCTGGCAGATGTTGAGGAGTTGGGTTGCCAGACGGCGTTGGCGCTGGGCTCCAATAAAGTGACTGAGGAAAGAGTCATTGAGATGCTGGAAAGTGGAGACGGAGTCTGCTGGTAACTGGCTGAACCACAATCGAGCTGATCCCTTCAGTGTCACGGGGAAAGCTCGACACATGATCTCGTCAGGGAAGGCATGGAGGATCATGAGAGTTCGGTAGGTCTCTAGATGGTCAACTGGGTCTGTCGTACCGTCAAAAAAGTCAATGGTGGGCATTTTGAACTTGGGGGGCAGGGGTTTGTCCCGGATGGAGGCAACAAATGGTGAGTTGGCCGTGGTAGAGGGTTTATGCTGGATGTTCTGCATGACCCCTTGGAGTTGGAGCTTCATGGCTCGGAGTTCTGCGTCCCAGAGAGAGATGTTGTCACCACCCGAGGGCAGCAGGGGCTGGACACTACTGGCTTCCCCTTCAGGGGTTGGTGCCAGGATCGACGGATGCGGGGGTGGAGGTGGTGGATTTATATGTGGGGGTGGAGGTTGCAAGCCTTCCAAGTTGGGTGGATAGGGCTGCGGGATAGTATGGCTCGAGGCTCGTTCTTGGCTAGGGGGGAATATCTGGAGGTGGTGGCGGAGGCATAGGAAGGTTTCTTTGGAGTAGAGCATTTATCAGGGCTTGGTTTTGCTCGGCCATGCGATTAATGCTGTTGGTAAGCTCGATGAAATACTGTGGTGGGTTGTTTGGATTAGGAGGGTCGGTTTGATGGTCGGCAGCATTATGGTGAGAAGCCATGGATCTAGTCGTGACCATACACTTTGATTGGTAGTAGGAAAAGGTTGTTGGGACAGGGTCTCCGGCGACAATGAGCACAACTGGCGCACGGAGCAAAGCGTTCCCATAGACGGCGTCAACTGATGATGCAATTAATATACAACGGGTACCTGGCAGAACGGGTCGGACTGATCCACGCTTCTCGCGCCAATATCCGAGTGATCAAACCCACCAATGAACCTGCAGATAAGTTCAACGGGAAACGATGAGTCCCCCAGTGAACCCTCCGACGAGTAAGTTAGAAAGAGAAGTAGAGTGCTAGAGAGAGATTGGAGATAGAAAGTTTAACCTTCTTCTTGTCTTCAACGTTTGCTTATATTCTTTGGTAATCATTTCGTTGTCCATTCCGACCTGTCACTTTGACCAAAAGTCTATGTTGTAGCTTACCTTGTTCAGGATGAGGGCATGCTGTCCCGACGGAGAGGTGTTGTCGTAATAAATGCAGTGAGGGGATGCATTAATGGCGATGTGCAGTGGCAATAACTTTGCAGATCTTTGTCTGTTGATGTGGCTTGCCCTTTACCTGCCACGTGTTTGAATATCATTGGTCCTTCATGCCATGTTGATTTCTAGATGGTGCTGGGCCTCATAAGTTGGATTATGTATTGGGCCCTAAGTGGTAGGCTTGGGTTGTTCATAGTGAGTTATGGCCTTTATGGGCCTACCCACGTCAAGTTTCAAATTAGATCCATAATTATAAAATCATGGACCAAACCATGAAGTGTTCACCTATTATAAAAATCAGGACCGAACCGTATATCAAGAAAACCAAACCAAATCGTACAGTTTGGTCTCGATTTTATATGGCCCAGTTTGCGATTTTTTGATTTTTTTTTGTTCAACCCTAAATTTGTGTAGAAATTTCAAAAGAGAAAGGAAAATTGTTGGTAAAATATAATTACATTTTACTTATTTTTTCTTTTTCAATTTTAAATTTACATCTAAATCCATAATTCAAACATATAGGTTTCGTTTGGTTTAGTTTTAGAATCATAATTTGAGTGTAGAGTTGTAATTTAAGTATGGAATTGTGAATTGAGTTTTGAAAAGAGAAAATTTGTTTCGTTATGAGTTTTGAAAAGAGTTTTAAGTTTATCAATTTTGAAAAGAGTTTTGAATTGTATTTTGAGTTTGAGTTTTTGAATTTTGAATTGTATTTTGAAATTTTTTGGATTTATTTTTTTAAATTTTTAAAAATTTTAAGAAAATTTTATTTTTTTATTTTAAATATATAATTCTTATTTTAAATATTTTTGTTTTTTATTTTAAATATTTTTATTTTATTTTTAAATATTTTAAACTCAAAATATCACTCCACACTCAAATCATAACTAAACACATAACTGAAAATTCAATTCAAAAATTATTTTTAAAACTCATAACCAAACACATATATAACTCAAAACTCAATTCAAAAACTCTTTTAAAACTCCTAACCAAACTTTTGTCAAAACTCTTTTTCAAAATTCTATTAAAAAGATTTTAAAAAAAATATTTTTTATTTTGTTCTATAAATTTATTTTTTATTTTATATTTTTAAAAAAATAATTTTTGTTATTTTTTTAAGTATTGACCAAATAATTTGTTATGATTTAGATATACATGGCGATCCAATTTTTTAAAAAATTAAATATTAAAAAAAACTAAATATTTAAAAATATTTAAAATTTTAAAAAATTTATAAATAAAATGAAATGTTTAAAAAAATATATAAAAATATATTTAAAATAAAAAATAAAATTTTTAAATATTTAAAAAAATATAGCCCACAATTTAATGAAATATAGTGCACATTAAAAAAATACAAATCAATTTTTTTTCAAAACTATTAACAAAACAAATTTTCTCTTTTCCAAGCTTAACTCAAAACTCATAACTCAAAATACAACTCCACACTCAAATCATGATTCTAAAAATAATTTTTAAAAGAAAATAAAAAATATTTTTTTGAATTTTTATTTTTTAAATACAGTTTTGAAATGACTTTAGTTATGAGTTTTAAAAAGAGTTTTGAATTGAATTTTGAGTTATGTATTTAATTATAAGTTTTAAAAAGAGTTTTAAATTTTTTTTATTAGAAAACGCAACCATAATGTTCCTAACATTGCTAATTAAATAGAAACACGAATTTATATAAAGTTGTAAATTTGATCAAGATTTCATGAAATCGTGTAACAAAAACAATGTTATGAAGACGTTACATGTGAACTCGTTACAGTCTTCTGGAGCTTTCGTTCAGAAGTTGATCGATCTTTTTTGTTTTAATTATGTTTCATTTTCAAAATTGATTTTTTTTGGAAAAAATTTAAAATTATTTTTACTCTAAAATCATATGAAAGTGATGAGTGATGGGCATGGCCAGAAGGCCCAATCCATGGTTGTTATGGGTTTCCCAAATAATTATTTGATTAGTTATCATCATAGAGCTCGGCAGAACGGGTCGAACACCAAGGTTGATAGAGAACCCACAATAGTCAAGCCCAGGCATTAGTTGGACACGTGTCAAGCAGGAGTCCAACCACGTGGCAGACAAAGATTTTACAAAGTTATTAAACCCACGCGCCAAACATTAAATGAGACTGTCAAAGCATTAAATGCAATAAGATCTCTTACTTTGAAGCATGGGGAAATGGCCATGGCTGACGGCAGTGGCGGAGTCAGAAAATCAAATTAAAGGGGGCACTTATTACAATATCGAAAATTTTTACAAAAATATTTCATGCAAGTTTTTACGATTGATTTCGAGAAACATTAAAAAAATAATGTTATTTATAACTAGTTTATCATGGACAATATAAAAATATAAATATAAGTCTTAAAATAAATTATATAATGATAAATTATTTTTTTATACAAAATTTGATTAAAAATTCTATATAATGGTAATATCACGTCATCATTAGTATGTGATATTACTAACTAATAGTAAATAAACACATAGAAAGTGAACCTCAAATGTCAAGTGTAACTAACAATCTAATAAATTTCATATCTTTATAGTGAGATTACTTATAATTGCATGTCAATAATAATGACATCACCGTTATATTTAAAAAAATTTATAGATAATATGCTTTATAATAGTTTCTTCATTTTCAATCAAAATAACTATTATTGTTCTCATAATTTTTAAAATGTCATTGACATTTCACTCTACTAATATTTTTGTAATTTTTTTATTTAAAATATTTTCTTTATATTTGCAAAAAAAAAAAAAAAAAAAAAAGAGCCCAAAATGCAGGGGGGCCACATGACCCCCCTAGTCCTCACTTCCCTTCGCCATTGGCTGACGGCAAGCAAGTCACAGACTTTCGGCCAATGGGACAACATGGATGGACAAGGAAATGATTAACAAGAGATGGAATGAAGCTTCTAATGAACGCTTGGTAACAAGTTACTTCCTCTCTCTCTCTCTCTCTCTCTCTCTCTCTCTCTCTATGGATCGACACTAAAATTTCTGCAAGTTCTTACTCTCGCCATCTTCTTCATCTAATTTGATCGTCAGAGGGTCTGTAGGAAAGAACCATCCCCATTTTAGAACCTTCCTACTGGACTTGTTGCAGGTGTGATCAGGAAGACGCATAACAGCCAACCCGTGGAATGCTTGAATCAGTTCGACCCATGATCTCAAATAATACCTATCCTAACCCTAAAAACTTTAGAATCCTATACAAATTTACTTTGTACACCCTCTTGCCAATAAACAGAGGAACAAAAATCACATTTGGGATCTTTGGAATTCCATGCGACGAACAAAAATTCTAAATTCATTCGAGACGAAGAGAGTTTTTGATCCTCTACACAATCCGTCCATTTTGAGTTTCAATTATTTCATATGGATACTTAATGCTGAACAAAAAAAATCGGTTCAAATTGTTTCATATGGATACTTAGTACCAAAACAAAATATATTTGTTCGGATATTTAATTCCAAACATGTGAAGTTTGTTCGGATATTTAGTGCCGAATCAATTCGAAAAATTAACCTATGAAAAAAGATGAACAAAAATTAAAAAACTTACTTTATCTATAGAAAATTGCTTGGAAACATCTTCTTTATCATCCATTGTTGATTTAAAATTTTTAATATGAAATAGAATGCAAGAATGATGGATTAAAGCAAATAATGTTGGGTATGAAGATGCAAAGTGATAAAAGTAAGAAGAGAAGAGAGAAAAAGAATATTGGGACTGATGATAAATGGGGTGTCCAAAATAATTTTATTTATATTTTTTTCAAAGTTGGGTATTTTTTGATCATTTTAAATAGGGACTTAATAGTAATAAAAAAATATCATTAAATTATGATGCCCAACCTAAATACAAGAGATGGAGAGGGTTAAAGTAAACCTTTTAACTATTTACCACTATTCACTCATTTTCAATTACTTGACCAAAAGAGTAGGGGTTAAGGCCTTTTCCACTTGTGTTGTATGGTTGCATAACTATAGTATGAACGAAATGCTTAGATGACTAGCTAGTACTGGATGCTTATAAAATGTTTATGACCTGTTGGGAGCATAAGCCAAATTTAACATTTTTGCAGCAATCAAATTTTACTTGAAAGTGATGTTATATGGGCACACAGGGAATTGTGGTTTTATACTTCTATTAATATTTCTGATTGTCTTTGTAGGGTTTTCTACTTGAACACAAGCCTGAGAATGCTGCTGCAATCATTCAAGTCCCCAATCAGGTTGATGGATCTGTGATGATTTTACCCCTGCATTTAATTTCAAGTCTAGTTGATTAATTCAAACTCTGATCAATCCTATGAACTTTTTAGTTTTTTTTTCTTCCAATTTTTTCTTTCTTTAATCTTGAACAAATGAGTAAGTTTATTCCTATACTTCTAGCGGTCTCTGAGCTAATTTATATTTTTATTATTTAGGCTTGAAATTGCTTGCAAAGATGAAAAATATGGTCAAAAAATACAGAACTTTCAAGAATGAAACTTAGTTCTCCTTAAGTTTTCTTATTTTTATTTTTTTTAATGAGATTTTTATTATGTAATTACAATAAAAAAAAAAAACCTTTTATTCCTTAACTTTTATTGTATATATTTTTTTAACATTTGACTTTTATCTGTGAAATATAGGAGATTATTAGCTATTCATATGTAGAAATTTTTTGTACAAATAATATTGATTATATTTTAGATATTAGTTCTATTGAGATTTTAATCAAGGTTTTATATGCTATGATTGATAGTCACGTTTTGTGGTCGAATACTTCTTTTATCACACGTACTAACCGTGATGAAAAATGCATATAACTGTGATCTTGTATGATAATTAATCATTAATTATTTAATTCAATCTCAGATTTTATTGGTTATTAATCACACTTAAAATCCGTAATCTAAATATTTATTATCACTATCAAAACACATGATAAAATTATCTTTTGATGACAGTCAAAAAGTCTGATTGAAAATGACCCTTGACCAATCACACTCTCAAATATCACACTTCGACAAAATAAAAAATTCATAATTTTAAATAATGGGATGTGATTGAGAGCTCTAGTAGAGCTCTAAATGGGCTGTATACATGTGGCATTGATGAAAAAAAAAAAAAAAACATCACATAAATGAACGGGCCCCATCCATTAGAACTCCTATTTTAGAACTTTCAAACATTTTTGTTAAATAATACACACTACACCTAAAATTCATAGTCCGTTTATAATTTTGTAGTAGTGCTACTTTTTGGGTGCAAATAGAAGTTCCCTTAAACATTTCACATGAGTCTTGAATAGACCAAAATACCCCTGTAAACTCTTCCACAAAACCTTGTGCTTAACCATGCAAAATTTCTCTCATGGACAAGGTATTTTGGTAACTTTATTCTTCTCTTTCTCGTTATAAACAAAGATGCCTAAAGCAAACATAATACAATATCATGGAACTGTCTTGATTGTTACTGATTGTCCTCACTCCTTGCCTCTCTTCTCTTCCTTTGAGATTTCTCTCTCTTTTAAATTCAAGAGCTCTCTCATGGAGTCTCATTGCCTGAGGCTTCTCATAGTCCCTCTAGTTGTCTTGGTTTCATCAATTTTAGTCCCCAATTCAGTGTTTGGCAAAACTACCACCACCCATTGTGAGTTTCCGGCAGTATTTAATTTTGGCGACTCAAATTCCGACGTAGGCGGCTTGTCGGCGGCATTTGGACAGGCACCTCCGCCGAACGGAGAGACATATTTCCAAGCGCCCGCCGGACGGTACTGCGATGGCCGTCTTGTAATTGATTTTATAGGCATATTTGTGCCATTCTTAACAGTTTTTGCTCCCCTGTCTAAAAATTATTTCCTTTAGCACATGAAAAGTGGGTAAATCAGACTGACCCAAATGTTACAGTTTTGATATAATTATATTAATTTTTTTTTGGTAAAATTAAAAGGACTTGAACTAAATAGATGGTGCAAAGACATAATGATAAAAAAATATATATTTCAATATAAATCATATTATAACATAATTTTTGAATTCATTTGTTCGATTCTGTCCTCTGCACTTGTAAAAATTGCAAAGTATAAGTTAATTTCATGATCAATTATTATTATTTCACTTGAAAATGAAAGGTGCACAAAAATTAAACAAAAATCAGATTATACAAAATTATTTAGTGGTATTAAGATAAGTCCATGTGATGATCCAATTTAATTTTTATGAATTAAAATAATAAAACTTAGTACTTTTGCATTGGACAACATGATAAGTGTCTAAGATGAAAAGAGTAATAATAACTTCTCCATATATATATATAATTTTGGTTCATAATAAAATTAAAAATATTATGGAGTGGAAAAAAACATTTACAAAGTTGGTGTAAAATTTAAATGTATGGTAAATTTATAATTAATGCAATGTAGTTCATACTTGATAAAAATTTATAGCATAGTTTTTAAGAATTCTTAAACATTAAGAATTGGATAAATTACAAATAAACTCTTTGAAATTTGCTTAAAATACGAATTACTTCTTATAGTTTAGAAAATTATAAATATCTCATTATCAAAAAAATTTATTTAACAAAAATAACTATAAAAAAGAAAAATCTTAACCATTCTTCTATACAAACATAAAATTACCTGAATTATTAATTGAAATCTATTTATGATATCATTAAAAACTATTAACTGATTTAATGATTTATTAATAATATGAGTTATTTGTTATGAACTTATAAACTTCAAAAGGTGAGATGTAATTTTTAAAATTACAAGAAGTAATTTGTATTTTAAGTAAAATTCAATGAGTATATTTGTAATTTATCTTATGTTCATTACGGCCTATTTTGGACAATAAGTTAAAAGTCATTTTTTAATTTTTTTTGATTTTTTTAAAATGTCTAAAAAAAAAATAAAGAAATAATGTGACAAAAAAAGTCAAAAAATTAATTTTTTGCTTTTAATGCAATTACCAAATAAGCCTACGTCACGATGACTGGGATTATAACCAAAAGGCAGGCCTCTTGTGTTTAATGTACTTTAGGGTCTTTTCGACCTAAAAAATGAAAATTTTAATTAAAAATAATAAAATAAAACATATGAATCAATATTTTAAAAATCAGACCAGTGAGTAAATCAGAAAAAAAAAATCGGGTGAACGGATCACTTGTTCAACTATCGGGTTGAATTGAAATAGAACCGTGACGTCATAAATATATTTAAATAAAAATATAAGTAATAAAATTATAAATTTAAAAAAATGAAAATATTAAATTATATTAAATATTTCTCGTAATATTTTTTTTACTAAAAAATATAATAATATATCTTAAAATATTATTAATTTTAATTTTGGAAAAGAAAACCAAATATTCAATTTTCTCTCCATATGATTTTAATTCAAATAATTTAATTAAAAGAAGAGCAAAAATTTTAGAGGAATATCAAAATTTCAAGTTTTCCTCCAATAAATTTGATTAAATCTTACATGGATTTTTTAAGTTTTTTTTGGAAGAATTTTTTTTTCTTCTAAATAAATAGAAACTTTCACAATAATGTCAAGTTCTTAATGAAATTTCTCATAAGAGAAAACCTTTGAAAGAAAGCTTCTAATCAAAATTTATATATATATATATCACAATAAAACAATTACTAACCAAGTATTAAAGATAATTGGGGCCCTATTTTTTAAACCAAATTTGGGGCCAAGTTGACTGGCTTGGTCACCTATCCTCGAGCCGGCCCTGCCTGTCTTGACAACATGATGGGCCATGAGCTTTTACTTATCAACAGGCCGAACTTAGGTTACCATATTCTCGATTTCTAAAGCCTAGGCTTTACACAGACTTAAAAATAGGGTTTGACTTTCCTCCAGTTCAATCACAGATTTGAGAGTATTGTTGGGCTTGTAGAGGTCCATCACGAGTTTTGTTTTGATAATATGAATCATTCAATGTGTAGAACTCGTCGAATATTATATATCTATAAAAAATCACGTTAATCGGATATCGATAGTTACGTGATCAAATTAGTTTTATATAATAAAAAAATAGACGGTGAAAAAATAAACTGTTAATAGAAATCTAATCCGATAAAATAGTAATCGATATCTGATCAACGTAATTTTTTACAGGTATATAGTACTCGACGAGTTCTACACATTAAACGGTTTAAATTATTGAAACGAGACCCGTGGTGGGGCTCCACGGGCCCAACAATACCATCTAATCCAATTACTTACTAAAGAGAAGCCAATTCCAAAAATATTGACTTACGGGAATGGCCTGACCTGTTTGAGCTTAATTTGGCTCTAATTTGGAAAACTTCATTAAGAAAATAATATGAATTATAATACAAAATTTAGACCTTATATGTTAAGTTTTGTGCCAAGGTTAAAGTAGCCCATCAGGTCAAGTTTTTGGACTGGTCAGGAGTCTGACACTCCGGCTTAGGTCCAACCCATATTTTTTAAAGCAGATCCATTCTCAATGTTGGAATGGGATAAAAGCCCGATGGGCTGAGTACTGGTCGATCCATCCATTTTGGACATGGCCAGATATGAACAATAATATTACAGATACATAATCAATTACATGAAACAATTTAGATTACACACATCACATATAAGATTTATCTTTAAAAAAAATATAATTTTAATCAAATTACTCTATTATACTTTATATGATTGATTATGTGTTCCTAAACGTATTGAGAAGTGATTAACGTCACCTGTTTTGTGTTGAGTGGGTTTCAGCTGGAAGCTTGGGACTACCATATTTGAGTGCATACCTAGATGCAGTGGGGTCAAACTTCACCCATGGAGCCAATTTTGCAACAGCAGGGTCCACAATTAGACCTCAGAATACAACTTTTCAACAAAGTGGGTTTAGCCCCATCTCATTGAATGTTCAGTTTAATGAATTCAATGAATTCCATCGTCGTTCCCAAATTTTCCGTAACCAAGGTACTTCTCAACCAGCAAACTTCATTTAAATCACAAATTACACACACAGTTTATTTATTGTGTCAGTTTAATCAATATAGTTCTAACTGTATCAATTTTACTTTAAATTTTTTACTTTTTGTCCAATTATCAGTTTTGAAATTGGATTGAAACCAATTGGTAAAATAATTTAGTTACTCTCTTCCGATTGATTGAGAGGTTCATGTATAATTTAAAATGATTAATTTCCTTTTGAATGTGGATTTGGGTTTTGTTTTGTTTTTGTTTTTATTTATTTTTTTCTTCTGTGTGTTTGTTGTTTTGGTTTTGTCTGGTTTGAAACCCTCTGTTTTGGGTTTGTTTGGCTGATTTTCTTTGAGTCCATCAGTGCAAATTTGTTTCAACTTACCCCCTCTGTGGTTGGGATCTATGATATATCTTGAACATACTCTATTGCCGAACTTTTATGATCGGCTCTACTTTGCAGTACAAGCACAGACACGTAATGTGGGTTCGAATATTGTCATAGCTTTTTCTTCCTCTGTGCTTCTCGCTTTATTTTCACTTTGTTTGGTGTAAGTTTTGGGTTGGATGGACTCATGTAAATGCCGTTTGGCTTCTTGAATGAAATATTTCTTCCGATCAAAAAATAATAATAATAATAATAATTTCCTTTTGAAAAATTATTTTGCCCCTAATTTATGTTCGATTTCATAACATATGTTGTCAATTGGTAATTGACACAGAATTGAATATTTAAGCGCAAATTGATATAATTATAACTTTTAAATATATCAACACAAGAGGTAAAATATAAGATCAAAATATAATTTATCGTCATTTAAGAGAGAGATGCTCTTTTTTTTTTTTTCTTTCTAAATTTTATTATTACTACACAAAATAGTAAGACTCGCAAGCATTGGATAAAAAAATTCATTTATGAATAAATTTTTTTAAAAAAATATTTTATTTAAAATGATTGCAAAGGTCTAAAAATAAAGCAATTGGTGAGTAGGATTATTCATGAAACTATTACCCAAGGCAGAGGATTTTTCAAGAGCATTATACACATTTGATATTGGCCAAAATGATCTCACAGCTGGTTACTTTCTCAGTATGTCCACTGATCAAGTTAGAGCTTATGTTCCTGATGTATTGGATCAATTCCAATCTGTCATTAAGGTGAGTCATCATGTTAATTATCACTTAATGTCATTTTACTTTGAGCAAATTACATACACCCCCTCGAGGTTTAGCAAAATTACTGATACCCCCTGAGGTTTGAGAAATTATACATACCCCCTGAAGGTACTATTTGCATAACAAATTAGGGGGCAAATTGTTATGAAAATATAAACCTCATGGGGATATCTGTAATTTTCGAAACCTCAGGGAGGTATCTGTAATTCAACTAAACCTCAAGGGAGGTATATGTAATTTGCCCTTTTACTTTTGTTAATTTTAAAATCATACATTCAGGGCATGTTTGATTGGGTGGATTAAAGCATGGGATTGAGATTATTAATCCGTGGGCCCAATTATCTTATGTTTGTTTTAACATTTTAGTTTAAGATTATTAATCCAACAAATTTGTAGGATTATTAGTAATGGGGTAAGGGTGGGATTATTAATCCAATGGATATTAATCCAATTGGATAGTGAATACCACACTAATTTAATAAGATTATTAATACTTAAGTATCAATCTTGTGAATCAAACATGACCTCAGATCACTCCAAAATTGCTTCATTTTTATCCCTCCGGAAAAGAGTATTTGTACCTTTTTTTCTTAATAATTGGAGGTCAATATATGAATTATTTACTTCAACAATACAATACATGCTATACTTAGGGATCCCGACCCATGTTGGCCGTGTGGACTCCAGCCAAAATTCAAGACGGGTTGGCCCAGGGGATATTGGGGGCGCTGCCTTCGAGTCCTAGCTTGGGCTTGGGCCGGGCCTAGGTGGACCTAAAATTTTTTTTCTATTTTTTCCACTAAAATTTTAGTTTTCCATTAAAAATGACATAGGGCCTTATGCCGGGTTTTGAGTGGACCTTGAGTGGGCCGATGGACTGGACCACGGGCTAGGTCGGGCTTCAAAATGACTACCCAGGCCTAGGGTCCTGGGTTGGGCTGGGCTTGGGCTCAGGCTCAGGCCTAACTTGGCTAGGCCTACTCCAGACTGCAGGCCATTTTTACACCCCTAGTTATACTAAATAAATTTTAAAAAATAGTATTTTACACTTTTGACTAATTGATTTTTATTTTATTTTATAAAATTACATGTTTGTCAATTTAATTTAGGGAAATTGGTTTAACATCCTTCTCCAATATTGGGCAGAGGTCCACAATATATATATTTTTTCTGTTAGTTAAGGTCCCTCATCCTTTTTTTATGTTGTAAAATACCTAATTTACCCTCCCATATAAGATAGGTTGATTTTGATTTGAAAATTGAAAATCTTTTTGACTATTATGGTGGGGATTTCGTAGGGACTAAGATTGCGATTTGATTTCCGATTCTCTCTGATTTCGTTGTTCTTTGCTCCAATGGAGTTGATTTGGAGTTTTTTTTGTTCGTTGTTCATTGATTTCGATTTAATTTGTGTGTAAGAATTCTGATTTCACATTAGGTTTTCGATCTCAATTTGTGACTTGGAGATTGTGTTTTTGTAATTTTGAGGTTTTTGTTTTGGAAGCTTTATTTAAGTTGATTTTTGATTATTGAGTTGATTTCGAGTTGATTTGCAGTAGAGGTGTTCATTGTTTATTATTTCGAGTTGATTTGGCCAGGTAAAATCACAATAGGGAGTGTGTGATTTGGCCAGAGAAAATCAACATGACAAGGGGAAGAAAATCAAATTTCTCTAGCAATTACACTGAGAAATTTATCCAGTCTTTCAAAATGTTCACTATAAAGGCAGAAAAATCCCACGACAAAGAAAATTAACACACTAGAGAAAATTACATACATCGATTTTGAGTTGATTTGCAGTAGAGGACTTTGTTGTTCATTGATTTTGAGTTGATTTGGTCAGAGAAAATCACAAAGGGAAGTGTGTGATTTAGCTAGAGAAAAACAACATGCAAGTAAATTTTTTTAACTACATTTACAAATAATGTAAATTTCTATGACTATATTTGCAGAGAAATTTTTGTATGCAAGTTAGATTGCAAGTGTGTGATGGCCAAAGAAGATCAACATGGCAGAAAAATTTAAGAGAAAATCAAATGTGCTAGAGAAATCAACATGAAAGTGTGTAATGTACATAGTGAAAATTAAATGCACAAGAGAGTAAATTTATATGACTACATTTGCAGAGAAATTTTATATGCAAGCCGAAGAGATTTCATATGTACAAGAGAATATTATGTTTGTAAAGTGTAAAGTTACAAGCGAAAATCTACATCTCAGAGAAATTCCACATACAACAAGAGAAGTAGTAAGTGTGTAATAGCTAGAGAAATTTCACACATGAACATACACATACATGAACACATAAACACACTTAGAGAAATTCCAAGGAAATTGTGACATATCTAGAGAAATTATAGTGAAAATCAAACAAGCCAAAGAAATCATAGTTAATTTAGATTTTAGTATCTAAATATTATCGAAGTGGATGTTTGGGAGGATGTCTAGATGTCTAAAGAAATTTAAGAATTTTCACCGACAGAAATTTCAAAAATTTCAGAATTACTATAGCGATCCCGGTTTTCCCTTCCTTGTTTACTGTATTCCAGACTTAGTTCCGTGGATGTGTTGTTGTCGTATTCTCATTTCCGTCCTTTACTCTTTGTATGTGAGTCTTGGGTTGTGTTGGACAGGTTTGAAATAGGTTGGTTGTATTTAGAAACCTAGAGTTGATGCCCAGAATTTTGCCTTTACGCTCGAGCGGGGCTTTTGACGCTCGAATGGGACCTTTGATTTTGCTTCTCCGCTCGAGCAGGCATTTTGACGCTCGAGCGTAACTTTCCATCGCTCAGTATTTTGTCTGCAGGTCATTGGACGCTCGAGCGTCCACTTTCACGTCACGCTCGAGCGGGGACCATCGACTGCAAAACTTTTGGAAGTGTGCATCCGGCGCTTGAGCGGCACTTTTGATGCTTGAGCGTGAGTCTGTGTCTGATGCTCGAGCGGGGAGTTCCACGCTTGAGCGGACCTGTTTGTATATCAGTCTGAATTTTGACTTTTTGGATCACTTTTTCGGCACCTTCTTTCTCTCTAACTTTTCAAAACCTCCATTGGAGAGCTCCTCACTCTAAACTTCAACTTCTCTCTAGGGTTTGATCTAGTTTGAGTGATCTCCTACCTTGGTCCTTTTGTATAAAGTGTAAAGCTTGGCTTGGGCTACATTTCCATCCGAAAATCTTGGGTTTTGGAGAATTTCGAAATTCATCATCTTCTCCATTTGGTCTCATCTTTTGAGGTAGGGATAACTACTCACTTTTATGATCTTTGACATAAACTTTTGGTCATTTTGATTTAATGTTGAAGTTGGGTAATTTTGGGTGTTAGGATTTCAAAATGTATAAAGAGGGGTTTTGTTCTTTTGGGCCAATACATGTGTATTTTGGGTCTCAAATGGGGTTATTGTTGTTTATTGTTGGTATTTGAGCCTTTGGGTCAATGTTGAGAAAAGAGGAAGAAAAGCCCTAATTTTATGTTATGAATTAATTTGTATAATTAATTTGGAAAGTTATGGAAATATGAAATTGACTTGGAAATGATGAAATTGGTTTAAAATAAGGTTGAATGGTGGAGTTGGATTTATAAATCGCTCACTTTTGAAATTGTTGGTAACCTATCTGTTGATGCATTTATTATCTGTTTAGAAATAACTGCTTTGGACTATCACTGGAGGATAGTCTTGAATGTTGTAGACATTGCATGATGATTAGGTGAATTAAAACTAATCGATTGAATATGTCATTGAATATGACGGTTGGAATAATACATCGAATGTGTGTATTGATTGATCGTGTATATGATAGTTGTTTATATACATTGTATTATGTGGGAGGAGATAGGGGATGTACTCTACGGTTTGGGAGGAGATAGGGGATGGACTCTATTGATACAACAAATCTGTTTATCATTTGTGAAGTATGGAAGTGTTTAATATGAGTTGTTATCTCATGTGAATTGTGAATTATGGAAGTGTTTTCTTATGAGTTATAATCTCATTTAAATTATTGATATTGGAAAGGTTTTTAACATGAGCCGTAGTCTCATGGGAATTGTTTGGCCAGGTTCTGAGCCATGTTTATAAATCGAATTTGTTAAGTAAAGGAAAAATGGAATGAAATATGGACATACCAGTTATGAAATTGGGTTGTGCTGTATGTTGGTTTATATTGATTAAACATTTATCAAATGCTAATGTTTTAGTTATTGCTCATATTATGTTTAGTATATCTCTACTGGGCATTGGCTCACCCTATATGGGACATCATTTTCAGGTTCAGGTGATATGCCACCTCCAAGGACGTAGCTTGGGAGGCTTGAGGCTGATAGCTCTTTTTGTTGTCTCTTTTGTATATTACATGTATATCAAGCCATGGGCTTATTTTGTGTAAAGAGTTAGAACTCTACTTTTGTTGAACCCAAGTGTTGACTTGGAAAATTGTAAGCTTATAGGGCATTTACTTTGTTGTCAACATATATTATCTTTTGTAAGAATACTCTGATGAATGGCATTATGTTTTACTCTCTTAAGTTTATGGATGTAATGAATGTATGATTTATGGGTTTATTTTGAGGGCGTTACAATTACTTAGAGAAATTTCAAAATTGGTCAAAGAAATTTTAGAATTGATTAGAGAAATTTTAGGATGAAACCCTAATTACAAACAGTGATGAATTGAGACGAAGACAAACTACCTCTAGCATGAACAGTGAAAATGCATCAGAGAAATTTAGTTAGGTGGTGAGGATGAAAATGCTTTCACAAATTTTACAATCGATCGTGAAACTGAAACCCTAATTTTGCTATTGCTTGTGAAGATGATGAACTCAATCATGGAGATGATGAACTCGCTCGTAGAGAAGATCAGTCGTTGGAAAAAATGGGAGCCAAATTTCTGTGTTGATAATTGAGGGTATTTTGGTCCAAAAACTGAATCCAAAACGAGCGTTGTTTTTTCAAGGACTTGAGTTATTATATATATATTTTTTAGTGTCATTTATTCTCTAAATTCATATTATTAGGGACCTTAAAAAAAATTCTCCTTTAATTTATTACTATCTACAAATTATGTTAAGTAAAGATAAATTAATGAGAGTTAATTTGGTACAAATAAACGAAGATAAATTTAGACCTCGTTTGACAACATTACTTTTTAGCTTAAAAGTCAAAAAATTACTAAAAAAAATAAAACGCCAACAACCTATATTAAAAAGTCAAAGATTTCTTTTTCTCTCTACTTTTTGTATATCTTTTCGTAAAAAAATTAAAAAGTTATCCAAAATATACTAGTTTTTTTACATCATATTTTAGTTAAAAAATAAAAAATTTATTAAAAAAGTCTGTTCCCGAAGAAGGTCTTAATATAAAAATGAAAATTAGATATTTGGCCATGTTTATTTATTTATTTTGCAACCTTAAATTTATAAATTAAAATATTATTAAAAGCTAGTAGTTGAATAGTTGTCGTTGACAGGCAAGGGAAAATAAAAAATAAAAAAAATAGTACAAAAAATACTACACTACTAGAATTTCTGAGTTATTTTAGCATAATAAACACTGCATATTGATGGAGTAATTCATAAAAAATATGTAAAGAGTACATTTTTAGTATGCTAAAATAGAAAAAATAAAATAAAATCGAATATGCTAATGTGCGTGTGTTTTTTGCAGTCTATATATGATCAAGGAGAGGAAGATCATTTTGGATACACGACACAGGACCAGTTGGGTGTCTACCATATGTCATGGATCGTCTACTAATCACAGCAGGGTACAGGTGGACATGGTCAGGTGTGCGAGCCCTTTCAATGACGTGGCCCAATATTTCAATGCCAAGTTGAAAGAAACCGTGGTCCAACTCCGAATGGATCTTCCAATGGCAGCAATTACATATGTAGATGTGTATTCAGTGAAGTACTCTCTCATCGGCCAAGCTACAAAGCATGGTGTTCCCGTCTTTCTATGACCATTTTAGTAGTATGAGTGAGTTGGGCCTCTTTAAAAAGCCCAAAGACCATGGTCCAGCCCAGTCCTAAAATATGTGGGTTGGGCTTGGCTCTAAGAGTTGGGCCAATGGCGGTCTACCTAGAACCTAGCCCGAAACCTAGCCCATTAATGTGATGCATTTTTAAATTTAATAACAATAAAAATACTTGAATTAGGGACAAATTAAGCTCAAATGGGTCAGCCCACAAGTCCATATTTTTAAGCCTACGCTTTAGGCCGAAATCTGATACATACAAGTTACAACTCAAAGCCAATGAGCCTATTAACTTGACTGTTAATGGAGAACAAACTTATGTAATTATTTCAAATTATACAGTTGATTGTATTTTTTAAAATCTCAATGGTTTGTTTTGATTAATTAACCAAGATAAATGTGAAATTTTGTTGGATTTGTGCATCCATTGCAAGCATGTTGTGGACATGGAGGAAAGTACAACTACAACATGAACATAAGATGTGGAGGAAAGAAAACAGTGCGTGGCAAAGAAATTTTAGTTGGGAAGCCATGCAAAGATCCATCAGTGATGATCAATTGGGATGGGGTCCACTTCACTGAGGCTGCTAATAAATGGGTTTTTGATCAAATCGTGGATGGTTCATTTTCAGACCCACCAATTCCACTCCATATGGCTTGCCATGGACAACCACCGCATTGACCTAACATGTACTCTACTTTGCTTATTGGGAAAAATATATATATATATATAATAATGCAGTTTGTGGTATTGCCCAATGTTAATTTTTAAGTGTTTTGTTGTTGATTTTTATTATGCAAAAATTATTCAGTGTCAATAATAGTGACAATGTTGATCCAATTGGGTCTCACAGATTTCAATGATGGTAATGAATTTGTGATATTGCCACGTCACTATTGTGTTTGTCACAGTATTAAAGACCGAAAAATTTTATAAGTCCTAAATTTTTTACTAAATAAATAATTAAATATCTCATATGAGTGTGTGGTATCCCTAGCATTACCTTTAAAGATCATTGTTATAGTATTAAAGGTGACTTGGAGTTAATTTTAGAAAAATTTGAAGTACCATAAGTGTAATAAATATAATTAATTACAATTATCTTTGTATTTTTTATTAAAATGTTGCTTTACTTTTTTCACTTTCAATTATTTTTCAATGGGTTTGGCTTCCCTCCAGTCCAACTGCAGGGTGCTATTGGACTCGTGTGACCCACCACGGGTCTCGTTTTGATAATATGATCCGTTTAATGTATAACACCCGTTGAGTACTATATGTCTGTAAAAAATCAAATTGATTGGATATCGATAGTTATGTGATCAAATCAGTTTTGTATCAAAAAAAATTGATGGTAAAAAAATAAACGATTGACGAAAATTTGATCCGATGAAATAGTTATTGATATCCAATCAATGTGATTTTTTACAAACATATAGTACTCGACGAGTTTTACACAGTAAATAGTTCAGATTATCGAAACGAAACCTATGGTAGATCCCATGGGCCACGGACCCAACAATTTATCGGACTAGAGAGAAGCCAATCTCTTTCAATTACGACCGTCACTCTTTACAATTTTAAGTTAAGTGTCAATATCAGTTTCTACCCAACTAAGGTTAATAAAATTGATATATATAGGGATGGCTATACCTATATAAAATTGATATATAGGGACGCGTTTTACACAGTAAATAGTTCAGATTATCGAATCGAAACGAAACCTGTGGTAGATCCCATGGGCCACGGACCCAACAATTTATCGGACTAGAGAGAAGCCAATCTCTTTCAATTACGACCGTCACTCTTTACAATTTTAAGTTAAGTGTCAATATCAGTTTCTACCCAACTAAGGTTAATAAAATTGATATATATAGGGATGGCTATACCTTTATCTTTAAATATCCAACCCCCCCCCCCCCCCCCCCTTTTTTTTTTTTTTTGAAATATAAAGTAAATTGAAGTACTTGTAGCATTCTTTTAGTACAAGCACCTTGGGATAAAATAGTGGTTCAAAAGGTAGCTTAAAAATAGTGGTGGTCCTAAGAGTCTTTATACAACTTTTATCTTTTTCCTTTTTTTGGCAGTCCTGTCAGTTGTAGGACTTGTTTAAAAAATCAAAGAAAATCCTAATCTCACTAAAAGGTTATACAGAAAATTCATTCATACGAAATGATGGAGTGATAACATTTCTAAAATTTACACTCATTTTTATAAGTATTTTATTTTAAAATAAAATGTTCCAATCGCATGAGCAATGAGTTTGTATAAAAATTTTGTTTAATTTTTATGTTTATATTGCATTACTTTAAAATCAATATGTTCAATGATTAATTTTAGCAGAAAGTTTGGTGGGACTACCTTACCCAAGAGCCTCTTCAATGCATATGGTAAAATGGCTGCCAAAACTAAATATTTACAGAATATCAAAATTGTCACTCTCCAATGATGGAGCTAAATTTCTCTGCCTTTTTCATGAGGGAGCCCACAAATATAATTTGTATTTGGCTTTTTGTGAAAGAAATAGAAAAAATGATCCAAGTCTGTATCTCATCTCAACTTCATATGGTCAAAATTAAGTCATGGAGACAATTTCGCTGAGATTGTGGCCATTATGTTTTCCAGCAATGCTAGTACTCAAAAACGTATCCCAAAAATAAAAGGGACAATTGTAAAAAAATGGTTTAAATACAAAATAATTGTAATATTATAGAAGTACAAGTAATTCATGCATTAGTCTTATTCTTCCACCTCTTCGCAATTATTTTGAGTTTATATTATTTTTCTACAATTGTCCCAAAATAAAATATATGATTAGATTTATTTTGGATATAACCTAACATCACATAAGATTTGAAGTTACATTATATATTTCATATATTTATAATTTTTTGCAATAGTATCTCAAATTTTTTTAAAATGGTAGGCCAAACATCAAAACGAGACTCTAGGTCTTGAGCCTTTGGACAATTGACGCCATTGGATATATAAGGAATTTTCTAAATTTTTTATGGGCCATAGAAAAAATACTAACTTAGCCTATATATTAACTATTTTTCATTATTAATATTAATATTTACAGTAGTGGTTCATTCCCACAATTTTGTCCCACAAAAGCATCCCACTCTTATTAGTAAGAGTTTATTCACTCAGTCTATAGCGATAAACTCTTATCAGTAAGAATTTTTGAATAGATGCTTTTGTGAGGTAAAATTGTGAGATTGAATCATTTTCTTAATATTTATTACATTTGACTCCGGCCGAAATGGTCTCACTTCTGGTTGATTTTTCTTTTTTCTTTTATTTTTTTCTTTTTTTTTGAAGAAAACTTTCTGAAAGTGAAAAACTTTATGGTATGACTTTTATTAATCTAGGAGTCTGGGGTTAATAGTTTCACCAGAGGCCCAAGTAATCTGTGCATCATCTGCAACCTCAAAGTACATGTGATGTGATAAGCATTTTGGAGTAGGGCCAACGCCAACGTTCTCTTTTCCTTTTCTTTTTTCTTTTTTATTTATTTTATAATTTGGTGCAATTATTCGCTTGGGACAAGTGCTCTAGTGAAGTCATCTAGGTGCCTCATTCATTTTTTGATTGTGTTTTGATCAAGTCAAATTTTCAGTGAAAAGAAAAGTCAATTTCACTTCCATCCCTTAAATTCTGGTTGTTTTTATTTTATCACTAAACTATCAATTTCATCTTTAAAATTTTTTTATTCTAATTAATACGGTCCAATTGGAGATTGTTGTTTATATTATTAATCGTTGAAATCTAATTTGATGGGCATAAATATCATTTTGAAAATTTTTTACCGTATAACAAAAATTAATTTATTTCTTAATGAGAGAAGATAGATGTTTGGTTGTAAGGTGAGTAGTTAGTTGTCTACTATGGTGTGAATAGGAAAATGTGTGTTTAATTGTATGACTTGTGTTATCCAAATATAAATTACTTAGTTCTACCGGTACTCATTTGAATGAATTGTCTCTAGGTTTAACATATGAACTAAAATTAGAAACTTTAGAGATAGATAAAATTAATAAATTGAGAATGAAATAGAAAAAATAATAATAGAATGTAACTCATTCAAATTCATAGAACAAAGTACATTAAATTACTCTATATCTATTGCAAATCCAATCATGGAAGCACTTGTAGAAAAAAGAAAAAAAAACACAGTTACAACACCAAAACTGGTCAATTTTATTTGCAATATGTGCATGCTTTCTCACCATTCACTGCATTCTCTCTCCTAAGCATCAGCTGTCTTTGCAAACCCAGGCCAAAATTCTCCAGTCTATTTGACAAATACATAGTATATATATAGAAAAAAGTATATCACTAGCTATATATGCATATAGATGTTACAATATGCAAGAAAACACTGTCATGGGTCTAGATGGGGATGGGAGATTGGAGAATTATTGAGTTATCCAATCTGTCCTGTCTCTAATCATGCTTTAATATGTTCCAGCTGTAACTAACCTCCAACTCTTTCTTTATGCCCAACCACTCCCATGTGCCATCTCTCTCTCTCTCAAAATTATCCATCTTCTGTTTCAATTCTTTGGTGATGATCAAGTGTATGACAATGTTTGATGATGATGATATTTAGCCAACATTTCATCTTAATTCAATCAACCTTCCAAGCATAGAGAAACAAGCAAAAACCCGATGACTTACCTGAATTGTACTCCTCTCCTGCCTGAGTCGATGCCAACAGTGTTGATGACAATGATGATGACAAAGGGGGTAATGGTGTCGACAAAGCTGATGATAGAGAAGTAGATGATGGTGTTGGCTTGAATATGAAAAGTGCATGCTTTAATCCAGGACTAAAAAACCAGTTATGGACATCCCAACACACCTCTAGTCTAGCTTTGTCAACATAGATTGACTCATTACCTCTGAACTTCCATTGAAGGTGCTTCACTCGCACGACAACATTCCCATCTATCCTAATCTCCATGACCGGATCAAGCTCACCTATCGAGCCATTATTGGCAACAAAACCGTAGCATTCGATTGAAACCTCATGAAACGCTTCATTTTCATGAAATTTAGCTCTTGTTGAGAATTTCTTCTTACCAAATATATGCTCTTTCGTTGAAACTAAGATGGGGTCGACAAGAGATGGCCTACAACCAGTCCTCCTGAATGCATCCTTTTTTAGATCACCAAGAAGCAACACGACCTCTTGATCACATAAAATGGCAACATAGTAATTTGATTGGGGCTTGGTTTCGCCATCGAATTTCGCAGCCTTGAGGTCCCAAACCACATCAACAGACTTACCATTGACAACAAAACGCTTTGAGCCTTCTTTCCTCCAGAAAAACCATGGCTTGAGCTCAACCTTGCAGCAGTGATGGTCAACAGAGACAGATAACCCATGAAGTAAGAAATTCTTGTACCAAGTGACTGTTATCGCCTGGCACTGGCTACCTATCTTTATATGATAAACAGACATTAGTAAATTCTGGCCTAATCTCATAACAGGAACAGAATCATTGTCTGATCTCTCACCTGAGGAAAAGCAAGCTGGAACTCCAATCGGGTGATGCATCATTCTTCATACGATGTCCAAGAACAGATCAGTATATATAACAATGGAGATCAACCAGTATCTAACTAATAAGAGTACAAAAAAATTTGCATACAGGAGATCTTACAATTGAGCATGAGAGATCTTACCCACAAGATTTGGCCATAGATGCTGATGCTGCCAGAGGTTCTTTTGGCAGCATATTATAATTAAGAGAAAAATACCAAGTTTCCAAACTGGCTGTTTGAAAATTAAAGGCAGAGGAATCACAATGAGGGAAGAGATACTATATTATAATATATATTCAATTATCTACAAGCCATCTATGTAAGCACTTTTACCTTTTTTTTCCTTTCTGTTTCTAACAAACTCACCTTTCCTTATCCAAAGCGGTTAAACTTTTGCGGTTGGTTTCACCTCCACTAAATTACCTTTGTGAAAGCAAGGAGAAAAAGGAAACAAAACCCTTTTGAAATGTTTTGCAATATTTGTTCCACTATTATAAAACTAAAGAAAATAAAGAAGGACGAGCCACAATGGAAGAAGAAATAAAAGATCATATATGTAATAAACAATTTTTCCATGTATATTCATTACCATGCAAACTCACCTATTTATAGGTGATAAAACCTTTACTATACACCACTATTCATCAGACCATGTGGTTTAACCCACATGGCATACCACATTTCCCACATGGTAAAACTTTCATCTATTTCCATTTTCATACAAAACTCATTAGAATTCCAATTACATTTCTTTTGATAGTTATTCAAATATTTCATAAAAATTGTAAATAGTTTTTCAATCTATATATATTTTGATGGCCTTTCACCCTGTATGTGAAGAGAGAGAGAGAGAGAGAGAGTGGTCACTCCAGGAATGAGAGCATGTGGGTGGGGTAGAAGACAACAAGATAAAATTTGAAAACTTTTGGAATTGTGTGATGTGGATGTGGATGCTTTTGTATCTTCATGTTGAAGTCCCTTCCAACTATTTGATTACTGAATAGTTGAGGAGAAATACAGTGACAATAATTGCCAAGAATGCTTGTGGAATCCTAGGTTGTGGTACCAAAGTTTAATGAAATATACAGAGGCCAACAATTTACATCTTAAATCAGAGATCTGGATGTTTAAAATTAACCTCCCAATGCGGGAGAGGAGAGATGTTATCACTTCAAGTTTAGTGAGTTCTAACTATAAATTGAGATGTTGAAGCGTAAAACCTAGTATATTTCAATGATCACTAAAACCTTAATTTTCTACTTGAGAAGTCATAGGTTAAAATCATCTACAATCTTCAAATCAATCCAGGAGTTCGATCTCTTGTATTTGTTGTTGAATGGGCAACATTGAATTTCTGCAATAAACAGAGGATCTTCTAATTCTATATATTAAATCACTTTGTGTGTGTGTGAAAAAAGTGAAAAAATCAAGACTTAAGTAAATAGCCCTAAACCCGAAACCCTAAACCCTAAGTCATAGAAAGAAGGTTTATAAACAATTTGTTCATTATTATTGGAGGCAAAAAGCATAGTAAAAGAGTGTACATAAAAAGAATCAATTAAGGGAGATCAAAGACACCATCATTATCCTATCGAACCAGATTGCAAAAAGAGAAGAATATATTGTACTAAAGCAGTTTAAGATTCTGACATTTAAGCCAGGATTGTATGTACAGGACGAATGCGCACTTGAGAAAGAAGAAATCTTCATTTGAAATGATTCAGATCAATTATCATCACAGTTATGTCATCCAAACTGCCCCTAGTGACTGCAAGGTTTGCGAGCTCATTACAAGCTGCCGCAAGTCCACTAGAAGCTGATCTCTTGTCATGGCTTTTGTACTCTTGATTTGGAGAATGAATCTTCATGTTCATCTGGAATGAAATCCTCCGAGTCTTTGACGGAGGAGGACTTTCATTTTCACAAGCAAAGCCATTTTTGCTTTCTTTTCTGTTAACTGTCTTCTTTTTGCTTGGGCAGTGACGACCCATCTTTTTCTTTTGCTTGACCAGCGAAACCCTTTGTAACATTGATGAAGGACTATTGCTCAAGAACCTAAACCCATTATCGTTTTCATCTCGATCATGACCTATGAGTCCTTTCTTTTCAACCAGACACGAACGCATCACAATATCAACCGCTTCTTGATTGCCAACCTAAGCAAAATAGCTAATTTGAAGTTAACAAGAAAACACATTGTAGTCAAATTACTCTCGTTTATATATGAACTGTATGGATATCATGCAGCAGGACCCCATGTTAGAGCCATTGAGCAATGGTGCAAAAGCTCGAATTAATAAAAGGAAAATGATAATGACTACCCAAATGGATACCCGCAGGTACATGTAAAAAGTGCAAAAAGTGTATAAATCGCTTATCGCCAAAAAATCAGCAAGAAAAGGAAATCAATCAATTGGGAAAAAGATGGCGTTGTATGGAATGCATTCAACTCGAGAAAAAAAAACCCATATGACCATAATTGCCAAATAGGATAATTATTCAGTAATCCAGATCTAACAATTGTTATTATAAATAACATTAGATTGCCGCTAGCGGTGGGTGCAAACGTTATGCATTTGCAGTTGTACATCTAAACTGTTCGGAGGTTTAAATTAGAAAATTGTTTAGCAGTTGTTGGGTGTGGAGTTTTAGCCACAACACTATTTTCAAAATCATATTTGTTGTCTATTTTCTGAAAAGAAATATAATGATATCATGTGGTTACGATTATCAAATCGACATAATTTTTTTCGTGAATGATCTACACATAGGATCTTAAAAAAATGAATGGGATGGATCATCAAAGTTGGACGGAGAATGATTTTACATTTTAATCCTTACAGAAACTGCTAAGCTATAAAAAAAACAAGGGGAAAATATAATGTTGCTGTGGTTTTTTGGGAATCAAAATTATGAGATAACAATTCATGCCAAGTGAAAAAATAAACAAAGTAAATAGCTAAGGGGTGAAGGATATGTATTTTAGGTAAATAGAAATGTATGACAAAGCTTTTGAGTTGTGTGTTTTATAAATAGGGTTACAAATGAACCGAGCTGTTTATGAACAGGCTCGGCTCGGCTCGGCTCGGCTCGGCTCGTTAAGGGCTCAGCTTGGCTTGGCTTGGCTTGGTTCGTTTAGTAAACGAGCCGAGCTCGAGTTCGAATAAACTCGGCTTGTTTATCTTCATTTAAATTATATAATAAATATGCTATTTATATATTAAATAATATATAAACATATATAAGTAATAGTAAAAATACATTATTTATATATTAAATAATATTAAAAAAAATCTTATCAAGCCGAGCCGAGCTCGAGCTCAATAAATGAGCTTGATAAGCAAACGAGCCAAGCTCAAGCTTAGCAAAACTCGGCTTTGCTCGGCTCAGCTCGACTCGTTTGCAGCCCTATTTATAAATAACATTAGATTGCCATGAAAGTAAATGATCTTCTTTCTCACCTCTTCCCAGAGTCCATCAGAAGCTAAGACAAGGTATTCCATGTCCGGAGTAAAACATAAAGTCTTTGTATCCGGCTCAGCCAGTACCCAATCCTTCAGGTGAGCATCTCCAATGCTTCTAGAGACTGAAAGCACCCCATGAACTCTCCAAGCTCCTCTGTGAATCTCCACATATCCTCCCTACATCACAACATCAAAGGACACGTCAAATTCATTTTTCAGCTCTATGTATAATACCAATAAGCTTGGCTGTACTACCATTAAGTACCTTATTCTCTATTCTTTTCCGTTCATCCTCTTGCCCTGCTCTATGATCGTTTGTAAGGGCTTCAGCGACCCCACCTCTGCTAAGAACAGCTCTGCAATCTCCCAAGTTTGAAATTACAATCTCATTACCATCAATCAAGGCTGTTACACAACAGGCACCACTACCTAAACCCTGCAATTATTTCCACTGATTAGAAACAATGTATAGCTAACCTACCGGAGGTTTTTGTAGAAACAAAGACAAATTCAGATCAGTATATTGCGAAACAAGGGTACATGAATTGAGATAATAAAGAATTGGAAACTTCTAAAAACAGGAAGGAGGAACCAATAGACTCAAGGCTTCTGTTAAATAGGAGGATATATTATGAACCTACAAAACAAAATTTGTTTGAAACTTCCACTTTTTTCTTTTTGTATGAATAAATCACAGATCTTAGTTTACCAAATTGATCTATGATATCTTCAAATGCCCATATCCTGAATATGCCCAACAAATGTTCCAGCGACCCAGTGAAATGTTGACGTAACATTTGATTAAGTATTTATTCAATGCATATAAACTCAATTCATCTCACAGATTTTAGGTACACCCCTTGTCGAGTTTTACCATCAATCAAACACATATCATTTCCAGTGACCCAGTGAAATGTTGACGTAACATTTGATTAAGTATTTATTCAATGCATATAAACTCAATTCATCTCACAGATTTTAGGTACACTCCTTGTCGAGTTTTACCATCAATCAAACACATATCAATTTGCAAAGTCCCACCTTGAGGAACAGAGCCAATATTCCAGGCGACCCATATCATATGTCTCCCCTTGTCCATAATTTGGTTGAAAAAAACTAATCATGGGATTATTCATCCTTCCCCTCCCTCTGGATTATCTTCCCTCCTCATCCAACGGCTAGAAATAATCCACCCCCATTATCCCTTCATTTTATTCCACCTTACCATATATAATACAACTAATCGTATAGTACATAATAATAACCCCCATCCAATATTCCATAATATTCAATCCCCCCAAAATAATCCATAAATCAAACATGGCATAGGTTGGGATATTTGACTTGAAGCCTGACACAGAGACAGTGATGCCTCATATTTTATGTGCCGTATATGTTTATGTCAACTACCTATAAAACTTAGACCTTGCAAAATTCACAAAAGGCTACTTGTTGGACCAAGTAGAAGCGTATTAATCTAGAATAGAGACAACATGAGGTTGCTTCTAATACTTTTATCATGTTTGACTTCTTAAAAGTGCAAACTTTTTAAAATTCTGGCCCTACATGAAGTGAATTTATAAAGACAAATTCTTTCATATATTGAATGGTTAGAAGTGAGCTCCGTATGCTCTGTGCAACTGAATAGACTTACTGCTTACACAAGAGAAATGGTAACCAGGGCACTCCAAATTTTATAAAATCTTGATTAGACCCATGCAATTTTAAATATTTAAAAGAGAATTACCACTGTAGCCACCTCAAAATCTATATAATTTTACTTCAGCCCTCCCAAATTTCACAAAAAAATTCATCAGCCTATGCAATTTTGAGTATTTACAAACAAATAAAATAAAAAATTAGCATTTTGATCCCCCAAAATTTTTAAGTCCGCCAACACATCATTTGTTGATTGTTAGACCTACATAATCCAGATTTTCTCAAACTATAAATCATGCTGTTTTCGTAGACTAAGAATCAGAACAACCCACAAAGAAAAATATGTTATGTCATGAATAATTCACTGCCAAAGAAATAAATAATCAAGAAAACTTGGTCATATAAATCCATATTTAAATTTTATACAAAATTTTAATCCAATTATATTAAGTGTGAGTAAACACCCAAGAGGGTTGGCAAACTGTCATTGACATAAACACAACAACAAAAAACAAAAAAAAAATACAGTTGCTTATTGTGTTATCACTTTGACAAATTCACACTAAAATTAAGAGAACTAAAAATGCCAAAACTGCCATTACCTGTTTTAAGAACTCCTGGTCTGTTTTAAGATATCCGGCTTTAACAGCTTCCTCCTTTGCTGCATTCCCGGTACAATTCTCAAGCATTTTAAAAATATTTTCATGCAAATTCTCAGCTACAAAATCCGCGGCTTTCCTTCCTCCATGTCCGTCATAAACCCCAAAAAAGCCCTAGATTTCACAACCTCAAATTAAATTTCCATTTTTCTAACTCTCCCATGTATGAAATGAAACACCTATGTAAACCCATAATTTTACAACTCACCAAAAAGCCTAGATTTCAACAACTACTCACCAACCTCAAATTAAATTTCAAATTTTCTTACTCTACCATGTATGAAATGAAACACCCCATAATTTTACAACTCACCAACCTCAAATTAGATTTCCATTTTTCTTACTATGCCATCTATTAAATGAAGCACCAATCTATACCCATAGCCAACCAAAGCCTTATCACCTAAAAAAATGAACTTTTTACATTCACAAATTCAGACCCATATATAAATTAAATACATATGAATGAATGATATACCTTAATTCCATGAGAGAAAGAAGCAATCTTGTGGGTATCTTCCATGAATTTTTTCTTGCCTTTAACAGAGAAAACCCCAACTCCAGACCCACTGAAGCAGACTTGGTCGTTTTGGGGTGCGAAATCTCTGAGCTCGAGCTTGGTTTCGGCACTAATTTCGCGCAAGACATTTGGGATTTCAATGCTGGGAGGTCTCTTTCGTTTCAGAGAACCAGAAACAGAGGTGGGGGCGGAGACATTATTCCCTGTTTGGTTCTCGAGAAAATGCGAACAAGAAAACGAAGTTGTGGGTTGTTCTTCGGTGGCGTTGCCATTCCCATCTGTCAATGATGAAATGCTCGGCGGAGGCATCTGATTGTTTGTTGTGTGATAGTGGGTTCCGTTCTTTCTATACAATGCTATACAGAGAGAGAGGGAGAGAGAGGGAGAGAGAGAGAGTTGCAGAGAGAGAAAGGGTGGGTGTTAACGGCTAGAAATGTAGTATGAGAGAGAGAGAGAGAGAGTCAAAATTGAAATTTTAATACAAGGCCGTTAAGAAAGAGAAAGATTCCGAACTGTTAGGGCTAAAAGGTCAAAAGTTTGAAAATTATTATACACAAAAATTGCAAATCCTTATTCTTCTCCTTTAGAATAGTTGTTGAAGATATATTCAATCCAATTTAAATTATGCTTACTACTTCTTGTTGCTTATTCGTACGACTCGATTAATGGATAAATAACAATATATTTTTGTCTTTTTTTTGGTTTGTTTGTGAGTTTTTAACTTGATCTTATATTTGAAGCGTTTTCACTTAATTTGTTATTTTTAAATCTTTTATATGTAAATGTGATTTGTCAATTTCCAACCACACTGTCAAATTAGTACTTAGCTGGAGAGCACCAGCAGAATAGATTAAGTCCGAACGACTTGCAACAGAAAGAAGAGATTCTGGCGGTGGTTCGTCCACCTGGGACACTCCGATGATCAAGTTAGTGAAATATCTCTCAAAGATAACTAATAGTGCTTAACTCACTATTCAGAATATAAATTGCGTACCTTAGACCCATGGGGGTGCTTCTCTTTTATAGCCAATACAATTCTAGTCTCGATAGAAGCCTAACTCTAGTGGACTTAGGATTACTGCAAATCTTGGACTCCCAGTAGGATTGGGATAAACTCTCTAAGAGTCTTATCTTTACCCAAATTGAAGTCTTCTCTCATTTTAGGACTTTTGTCCCTTATTCGCTTATCCCAGACTCCGATATCTTCGGAGATAACCTCGGCCTAGCCGAGATCACCTCGGCGTCATGACCAGGACACGTGGCACCTCGGCTGAAACTTCAGCATCGCCTTGGCCACGTGTTGCACTCAGAAAATATGTCTCTACAACTGCCCCCTAATTCTATTACCTCGGTATCCTGAAGTAATGGAACCTATATCGTTTCTTCCATTTAGAACGTCGGCTAAGCTCACTTCATTCGTTCATTACCGAGGTCATAATACGTTGGCTCAATATGACCAAAAACTTACAGTCTGCTTTCACCAATGCCACAAAATCACTAACCAAGTTTTGTTCAAGTTTCTCAGCCGAGAACATCCTCCAAGCTGAGGTTTTACTCTGTTGAATCGAGAACTCTAAGAGCTTCAACACGCGTATGAGCTGTCACGCATGACTATTCAACCGTTCTTGCCACGCGTCTCTCTCTCTCTTTGGGCCGTACCTGACACGGGACACTAAGTCGAATTGCTCTTGCGTGCGCCGTCTGACACATACGTCGTTTTAGGCACATTAATTGTCTTTTTGCCACTGTTTTTGTGTTTCAACAAAACTTCCTTCCTCTCTTCGTCTTTTCACTTTACACCATCGTTTATGAAGCTTTTTCTCTCTCTAACTTTTTCTCCCAAATCCGCCATTGTCGTTCCCGCGAGGCTTTCTGCAACCAGCTTCGCTCTCCCCCTCCGGCCAGGATTTTTGTCCCACTTCTCCAGTTGCTACCACCGTCTGATCTCGGCGACCCTAATCTTCCTTTGTAAGTCACTGTTCCTTCGTTTCAATTTTTGTTTTTCCTCAAACTGTTACATCTGTATACTGCAATTGCAATGCCATTCACATTTGTGTTTTGAATCCAACCATGTATTCTGAGCATATTTATCTTATGATTTTGCTTTTTGCCCAAACTGTTCTTTAATATACACACAATACCTACATACTTGTTCATTCTGCCACTGTTCTTGGCCTTGCACCCTTGCACACACTCTGTCACAGTGTTCTTGATGATTCACCACTATTCTTGATTCTGAATCATTGCTCTTGTTTGTGTTTTCTGTATTTTCTCCAGATTCTTGCCTTCAATCTCCATTTGCTTAAACCTAGGTTTGAGATTTGCCATAGAACACACGAATCTTAGGGAAAAACTGAAACAAACTTCACTTTACATCACAAAAAATCTTTACCCCAGCACTTCTTTAGGTTTTGCCGAGGTCTTCTGAGCCTTTCCAGAACACTTTATTTCCAAATTATACACCTTCCCCCTTGGCCGACGTCATGGGTATGTGGAAACATCAGGTAGATACCCCAACCAAGTTGGGATATTTTAGGCAGGAGTTTTCCATCCCCGCCGACGTCCATCTGAGGTTGGCTGGGGAGGATGACTCCATCATGCCCACAACTGATTCTATGTCCTTCTCCGTTGTAGCTTTTATTGAGTATGGACTTAGGCTCCCACTCGACATCCTCTTCCATGAGATACTCCATTACTATAAATTGAACCTAATGCAGCTCGCCATCAATTCCTACCGAGTTATCAATGGTATAATAGCCTTAGCCAAACAAGAGAACGCTAGGGTTACCTTAGCCGACATTCAATACTGTTACACCATGTATGGCCTCAAATTAGAGAAATGCTATATTTACTATCTCAAACCGAGGTCCATAAAGTACAAAATTGTTGCCGACCTCCCAGACTCCAACAAGGGAGCCGGGGATGATTACTTCATTATCTCGGGGAACTGGGAGTTCGCTCTAGATGAGGACCTCCACCTCTACCCTCTTCCTCGAACAGTTTTTGTAGAGGATAATGGTAAGAGCCCAGTGTTTATACTTACTTGCTTTTTAAAGTCTTCAATACTTCGTTTGTTCTAATGTCTGTTTTTCTTGCAGCTCTTCCCCAACCAGCAAAAGACTTCCACAAGTCCTTTTTTCCTAGCAAGGGCTTGAAGAAGTTGTTGGATCTACCCATTCCAAGGCAGAGAGCTCCTTTGCTACTCAACTTCATTCCCACCTATAAGTTGGTTCTTCCCGATGTTCCGAAGAAGAAGAAGAGCCAGTCTCCTCCGTCCGCTACTACTCCTCCAGCAACTTCATCATCTCGGCCAGATCATGGGTCAACCTCTGATCCAGCAGAGCAGCCATCTACCTCAGCTCCACAACTGATCCCACCATCTCAACGCCGACAACGACGCCGCCGTATTGTTTTTGCTGCTGAGATGGGTCGCAAAAAAGCAGTTGCTGATGACCTCTTGGCCGACATCCCCTCCTCCGTTGATGCTCAACCAGTACCATCTCAGCCTCAACCAAAGCCGAAACAAAAAAGGCTAAAGAAGGCTCAGCCAAAGGCAACGGTGACTCAAATTGACACTGAGGACACCTTGCCAATTTCAAAGTTGGTTGAGAGTGAAAAGACACCTTCTGCCATCGAGAAAAGGCCCGCCGAGGCCGAACCATCCCAATCTACTCGGTCAAAGAGGCCGAGGTCCGAGTCTACCACAACCTCGGGGCCAATGAAGCTAGATGCCCTTTGGGCCCCTCCGATCACCATTGATGACAAGCCGGTTAGAGCTGGCGACAGTACGACTGATCTCGAAGTCGGCGTCATCCTTTCTACAGCTTTGCTCCTTCCAAACGATCTTAACCGAAACGTCGAGATGAGTGAGTATGAAAACTTTGCTCCGATGCTCCAGCATGCTGTTCAAGTAAGTCTTTTACACTTTGTATTTTTCTTTCTCTATTCTTCCATACCTTTAGAACTTCTACTAACTTTTGTTATGTTCATTTTCTTTCAAGCGATCTAGCACGCCCACTCCTTCTCAATGCAATCTTTTGAAATGAGGAAGGAGTTGGCCGACAAGACCAAGGAGGTCTCTGGTTTACAAAAGGCCATCAAAAGAGCCAAGGAAAAAATGAAAACCTTGTCAGATCAGGCTGCTGCAGCCATTAAAGCTAAAGACGTGGCCGAGGAAAAAGCAGATGCTGCAGAGGCCATTAAAAAGGTTCTTGAGGTCGAAAAGAAAGAGGCCGAAGAAAAGACGGCCGAGGCCTAAAAAGAACTCCAAGATGCCTTAGCTACAAAGGAGGCCGAGATCAAGGTCGTCGATGAGAGGGCATACGCAGAAGGGGTGGCCGACGTCAAGGAGGACTACAAAAAATAAGTGAAGCAGGCATGCAACAAGGGTTTCACCCTTGGTTGGATGGTTGCTCTAAAAAAGCTTAACGTCCCCGAGGACTCCTCCCTCAAGAATGCCGATGTCCTACCCCTGCCATTCCCCCCTACTCGAAGCTAATTTGAAGACGATTTTGAGTCTGAGGAGGAAGCTTTGGTGAAAAAGTCAAAGGGAGCTGCTGGGGCCAAGTCCCCTACTCCAAATGAGCAAGTCCTAGACTTGACTTAAGATAAGGAAGGTGAGGTCTCCAAAAACGCTTCTCCTGAGAAGGCAACATCGGACGCGCCTATTATCGACAAGAGCCTCGACTAGACTCTTCAAGAAATTGATGCCGAGCTCGCGGCTGAGAGGGCTGCCGAGATATCTTCTCAGCTGTCTTCTGAACTCCATACCCAACCAGCCATAGACGCTGAAGAGTCTTAGTTTTTTGCTTTGTACTTAGTACTTTGTCTTACTTTTTGAATCAATGTAAGCTTGGATCTGGCCGAAGTGCCACTTTTGTATTTTCTGAACAACTACTCTTTTGGTAGGCCGAAGTGCCCTCTTCTTTTTGAACTGATTCTTCTGAATGCAAGTACAATTTCCTTTGTATGACTCTTGTGTGATTCTGTACTTAGAATAATTTTGCATGCTTTCAAGCATACACCTTATCCGTGTGATTTCCTTGGGGTGATATGCCTCGGTTATACAAACCGATGGTTTACCTCGGCAAGTACATAAGTACTTCTTTTAATACAACCTTGGTCTTAACTTGTAAATTTTTCTAAAAAATTTCAACAAGTGTTTAGACCAATTTTTTTTAGGCACAACCTCGGTTTAACTTCAATTTGTAACTTCAACTTGTAAATTTCTCACAAATTTCAACAAGTGTTAAACATGACCTCAGTTTAACTTCAACTTGTAAACTTAAAATTTCAACAAGCGATAAACATAACCTCGGTTTTAACTTCAACTTGTAAATTTAAGTTTTAGCAAGCGTTAAGTATGACCTCGGTTTAACTTTAACTTGTAAATTTAAGTTTCAACAAGCGTTAAACATGACCTCGGTTTAACTTCAACTTGTAAACTTAAATTTCAACAAGTGTTAAACATGACATCGGTTTAACTTCAACTTGTAAATTTAAGTTTCAACAAGCGTTAAACATGACCTCGGTTTAATTCAACTTGTAAACTTAAATTTCAACAAGCGTTAAGCTAATTTTCTTTCTTAAATTCTACCTTTTCAGGAACCATTTCCCAACTCTCTACCCCCTAATGTGAACTTAAGTTCCACTTGGGTTCTCATTATGCATGTATTCCAGAGACATCGTCAAGTATCTTATCAATCATAAGTGTAAAAAATAAAACTAGAATTTTATTATTTACTTCGGCTAATAACAAAGAACAAGAAAGTCTAATGATAAAAAAATTTCAGATTGCAAGTATTCCAAGGTCTTGGTAGCTCTTTGCCTTCGCAATCCTCAAGCCGATATGCCCCGTTGCCTAAGACCGAGATGATTCTATAGGGTCCTTCCCAATTTGGGCCAAGCTTGCCTTCTATGGGATCCTTTTTGTTGCCGACGACCTTTCTCAAGACGAGTTCATCAACTTGGAACTCTCGTGGGTTCACCTTTTTATTGTAAGCCCTAGCAAGCTACTACTGGTATGTTCCTAGCTGAATTGCTACTTTCTTCCTTCTCTCTTTTAGAAGATCCAGATCTCGGGCTAAAAATACATCGTTAGTTCCATTCTCCACTGTCTAGGTTCTGATCTCTGGGATGCCGACCTCCAGCAGAATGACTGCTTCTGTGCCATAAGCCATGGCAAACGAGGATTCCCCCGTTGATCTTCTCGACGTAGTCCGATATGCCTAGAGTACACTAGGTAATTCATCTACCCACTTTCCCTTTGCTGCTTGCAGCCTCTTCTTTATCCCATCCAAGATAACTTTGTTGGACGCTTTTGCTTGTCCATTGTTTTGAAGAAAACTTGGGGTCGAAAAGTAATTCTTGATTTTGAACTTTGCACAGAAGCTTTTGATTAGCTTACTGTCAAATTGTGTTCCATTGTCTACAACTATTGCTCTTGGAATCCCAAACCTGGTAATGATGTTCTTCCACATGAAGTTCTTCACATCAATGTCTCGAATCTTGGCAAGGGATTCAGCTTCTACCCACTTGGTGAAATAATCTATTGCCACTAGTAAGTACTTCCTTTGTCTAGTTGCTTGAGGTAGTTTTTCGACAAGATCCATGCCCTATTGGGTAAATGGCCAAGGACTGGATACTGGGTTCAAGTCGGCTGCTGGTTGATGTATCAAAGGTGCAAACCTTTGGCACTTCTCACACTTCTTCACATAAGCTTCGGTATCTTTCTGCATATAGGGCCACCAGTACCCTTGAGTGATGGCCCTGTAGGCAAGTGACCTGCTCCCGGCGTGGCTTCCACATATTCCATCATATATCTCGTATAGAAAATCTTCAACCTGTGCAGGATGTACACACCTCAGAAGGGGTCCAGTAAATAATCTTCTGTAGAGGTGTTCTTCTGGGGTCAAACTGAATCTTGCTGACTTCAATCTGATCTTGTGCGCTTCTTTTCGATCATCGGGCAGCTTCCCGTCATTAAGGAATGCTATTATTGCATCTATCCAACTTGGTCCCATCTCCACACACATTGCTTCGCGCTCTGTGTTCAGTGGTTCTATGCTTGGACCAGGCAAGTAGTCAACCATTATCGTCCTTGCGTTTCTAGGTTGTATTGCACTAGCCAGGTTGGCCAGGGCATCAGCGTGACTGTTATCATCTCAGCTAACCTGCTGTAGTCGGCAATTCTGAAACAAGGCCACCAATCTGCCGACCTCTTTTACATAGGCCGACATCCTTTCGTCTCGGGCTGCGAACTCGCATGTTGTCTGGTTGACTATAAGTTGAGAGTCACAGAAGACTATCACCTCATCTGCTTCTACTGCTACTACCAATTTCAGTCCTACAATCAGTGCCTCATACTCTACTTCATTGTTTGAGGCCTTGAACCCCAAACGAATAGATTATTCTAGTATTTGTCCATCTGGAGATACCAGTACTACTCCTGCCCCGCTTCTTGTCGGTTTGAACTCCCATCTACAAACAGTCGAAAGGAGTCGCCGATGTAAATGCTGCAGGGCCTGAGTTTTTCTTCCTTCCTTTGTTTCGTTGCCCTCGGCTGGGCTCCTCTTTGTTCGCTTGGACATCGTTCACCTCGGCTCAATAGAGCCCGATGTACGATGGTTCCTGGTGTGAACTCAGCCAAAACTTGGCCTTTGATTGCTGTTCTGGGTCTGTGTCACAACCCAAACCCGCCCCGAGAAGGTCGGCATCGTAACCGGCCAGTAATTCTAGATTACCACAGGCCTTACTGTACATAACATAAATAAACGGGGCTCGCGGAAGCGAAAACAAAATGCTAATAGTCCAAAGAGCTGTGCATTTATATGAACATACATTACATGCCAAAAATGTGTTAATTTACCCACTAGCTTTACATACATGTAACAAAAGATCATATACAACATAGGCACATGCCACTAATACAACTGAAACAAAACTCATACGGCCTTCCAGGCCTAGCCCCAACTCGGAGGCACACAAAACTCTGGTAGGCTTCAAAACGGCGGCTCAGCTTGGACTCCGCCTAGGCTTGACTCCCAGAATGCTCACCTATAGATACATAAATACAAACAATGAGCTAAAGCTCAGCAAGTAACATTAACGTAAAGGGGTAGTGAACGAACTCCAACATTTCATAGAAATCCGTAAAACATAGCATTCATAACATGATCATAATCATCTCATAAGAACATACATAATGGCATACTCCATAGAACATAACATGTGTCGACTAACGACTAGAGTCACCGGTCCCGGACACCGATTAAACACATACCGAGATCTCGTAAACTGGTCCACTTAGGACTATCTATGGATGCCATACTAGATTCGCAAACTAGACATTCGTTCACGGAAAACATTTATCATTTCAAAACCATAGCATAACGTAACACTTTTAAACATAATTCATAATAACATATCTTTACAGAAATGTTACTCACAGTGGGTTTCCAAAACCGATGGCACGATCCTCTCAATCTGACCTGCAAACATCAACAGTATAACATATTCCTTAACATATATCATCATCAATTCACATAATTCATGTCATTCCTTTCCTTCATCACATTCCTTACATGTTCATTTCATGCATAAGATGCTAAATGATGTAATTAACATGTTAAAATCATGTAATTCATGCCATATAGGAGCTGGATGCAACTTCCAAAATTCCCTGAAAAATAGGTCCCCGCTCAAGCGGCCAAACCCCCGCTCGAGCGGACTGTGAACTGCGGCTGAGATACTGGATGCATGAAATCCCCGCTCGAGCGGCCAAACCCCCGCTCGAGCGGACTGTGAAAATTCTGGGTGAAAAACCAGTCCATTTTTCTGTCAAACTGTGGCCTCCACTTTAGCAAAATCAACTTCCAAATCATGAAAATCAAGGCCCAAACACTTGCAAAACAACTTGATTTACCCATCATAAATTCTAAACAAAATCCATATGCATCATATAAAAGAACCAAACTTGACTTGAGATGAAAACTCATAATACATGCTCATAAAGCTTCCTTTCTTCAAATCCATGGAGGTCTCCCTCAAAATATGACAAATATAAACTATGATGCCATGTATGCTCAAATCAAACATAATTCCTCCTTTAATCCACTTATTTACCATGGAATTATGCATGAATCAACCTTATTCAAGGACTTAGAAGGGAAATTCTTACCTTAAATACTTAAATGAAGAGGGTTTGACTTGATTTCCCTTTCTTTCCTCTTCTTTCCCCTTTTCTCCCGAATGTTCTTCTCTCTCTCTCTTAGATATTCTCTTCTTTTGTTTTTGAGTCAAACAATGGGTCAATATCCTTATCTTAAAGCATATATATAAAATTGTGCCATAAACTCAAGCCAAACAAGACTTAGCGATTCAGACGAAATTCAGTCCTCAATTTATTTTCTCAAATGGTTCTAAAAATTCCTGGTATCACATAGGCGTGTTCAATTTCGTTTTCTGAAGCCATTACGGTTGTCAATTTAAGTCCCAAAGTCGTAATTCCAACAAATATTTTGCTAATTCAAACAGATAATCTTCAATTAAATCATATAAATGCATAATTAATTACTGATAGTTGTGACACACGGTTTCGGGTCATTACAGTCTGTATTCCAAGTCATACTAGTCCAAGGCCACTGCCCATCTGGCTATTATGCCTGTCAGATCTCCTTGCTGTAACATGGACTTCAAAGGATGTTCAGTTAGCATCACAATTTTGTGGGCTTGAAAGTAATGGTTCAGCTTCTTTGAAGCTATTATTAAAGCCAACATTAACTTCTCCAAGGGTAAATACCTGGTTTTTGCATCAGCCAGGGTTTTGCTTACGTAGTAAACAGCCTTTTGTTCCTCTTTCTCTTCTCGGATTACCACTGCACTTACCGCATGTTCCGAAACTGCCAAGTACAGGAACAGCTCTTCTCCAGGTTCTGGATTTGAGAGAACTGGAGTTGTGGTCAAATACCTCTTTAAGTCGGTCAAGGCGACTTCGCATTCTTTGGTCCATAAAAAGTCTGTGGCTTTTTTCACTAAGCTGAAGAAAGGTTTGGACTTGTCTGAGCTTCTGCTTATGAACCTATTCAAGGCTGCAGCCCTTCCAGTCAGCATCTGCACCTATTTTGCCGACATCGGGCTCTTTAGTTCTAGGATGGCCTTGATCTGGTTTGGGCTGGCCTCAATGCCCTTCTAGTCACCAAGTATCCCAAGAACTTACCAGATCCAACTCCAAATGCGTATTTTGATGCATTGAGTCGGAGCTGATATGTTTTTAGGATGTCAAAGACTGCCCTTAAGTCTTCTAGATGGTCCTTAGGTTCCCTGGTCTTCACGACCATGTCATCAATGTATACCTCCACTGTTCGGCCAATTAGGTGTCTGAACATCTTGGTTACCAATCTCTGGTAAGTTGCTCCTGCATTTTTCAACCCAAAACGCATTACTCTGTAGCAATATAGCCCTTTTGGGGATGATAAACGCAGTCTTCTCCTCATCTGGGGGGTATATGGCTATTTGATGGTACCTTCTGTAGGCATCTAGGAAGCTCATCCTTCCGTGCCTTGAAGTGGCATCCACCAGTCGGTCAATCTTGGGTAATGGGAAACTGTCTTTGGGACAGGCCTTGTTTAGGCTGGTAAAGTCCACGCACCCTCCATTTACCATTTTTTTTCTTCACCACCACTGTATTCGATAGCCATGTCGGGTAATTTACCTCTCGAATGGCTCTCGCCTCCAGAAGTCTGTCTACTTCCTCTTCCACTGCCTCAACATGCATCAACGTCGGTCTTCTTGCCTGTTGGATTACAGGTTTGGCCGACCTGTCTATGTTTAGTTTGTGGCAAGTGACCTCGAGGTCAATGTCAGGCATTTCGTAAAGCGTCCAGGCAAACACCTCAATGTTTGCTCTTAAGAAAGCCTCCAGTTCTTTTTCTTCTTCTTCGGCTAAGCCCAAGCCGAGAAGGAAGAAGCATTCCTCATCCCCTTGGTGGATAAGGATTTTTTTCAGGGCTTCTTCACTCTTCTCGGCTGGCTCTTTGCCGACGTCATCTAGGACTTTAACGTTCTCGTCTTCGATCTCTACTTTCTCTGGTTCTCGTATACTGCAGGTGGATTTCATTGCTGCCATGGAGCAGTTCTTTGCCTACAGCTGATCCCCTCTAACCTCCTCTATCCTATGTTTTGTTGGGAACCGCAATAGCTGATGCAATGTTGAGGGAACAACCCCCATTGCATGAAGCCATGGCCTTCCCAAGATAACATTGTAGGGGGAGGGTGTGTCGATTATGGTGAATTCTGTTTTTATCATTTTGGTGCTAGCCTGTACCTCCAAGCTTGCTGCTCCCAATGGCCACGTCGGCGTTCCATTGAACCCGACCATTGGGCTGTTGGACTGCTCCATATCATCTGGGTGAAGGCCAAGCTCCCTGTAACACCTGACATACATGATGTCACAAGAGCTGCCTTGCTCAATTAGGATGCGCTTCACTTGGCATTCCCCAACCTGGAGGGATACTACCAAGGCATCATTATGTGGATGCTGTACCATCTCAAGGTCGGCTTCAGTGAAGGACACTACTGGTCCTTGGCACTCCTCGGCCCGAGGTCTTTTCTCCCGGACCTGGTATACATGCTGCAAGTGCTTTACCTTCTGGGTCTCCCCCCGTATTTCGCTTTTGTTGACCTTCGAGTGAATTACATTAATTACCCGAAGTCCGCCTGCCTGTGGTTGCTGTGCTGGGGGAGGTGGAGCTGCTGGTGCTTGAGGCAGTCTTGCCTGCTCTTCCCTTGTCCTGGTTTTATCTACAAGGTCCCTTAAATGGCCTTGCCTTACCAGGTCTTCCAGGTGTGCTTTCAGGGCTCTGTAACCCTGAGTCAGATGCCCATCTTCATTGTGGTAAGCACAATGCTTACCAAGGTTTCTTCCCATAAACTCTCCTGGTACCCTTGCTGGTGCTCTAAAATAGGACTGGGTTCGGATTTTCTCCAAGACTTTCTAAACCGGAATTCGGAATACGATTGTGACTGCCTGTGCAGCCCTCAGTCCTATCTCTTGCTTGTTGGATCCATTATTACCTCGGCCTCGCTTCGGCGAGCCGTTTTCTTTCTCTTGCTTTGTCTCCTTAGTCCCTGGCGTGTCTTCCTCGGCTCTGGCATATTTCTCAATTCTGGCCATGAGCTCTTCCATGCTTTTTGGCAATGTTTTTGCCAATGACTTTCGTAGTGGACAATCATCTTTTAAGCCGTTCTTGAAAGACACGACCGCTACCTCTTGGTTGCACTTAGGTATTAGGTTGAATACCTCATAATACCTTTTGACATAGGCTCTCAGGCTTTCGTCCTTGCCAATTTTCAGAGCTATCAGGGCGTCTACCCTTAACGGTTGTAGTTTGTTTGTTACAAACCTGGCCACAAACATCTCGGCCAGGCCTTTACAGATTTTCACAGTTCCTTTCGGCAATTAGTGAAACCAGTTTGACGCAATTTCTCCGAAAGATGAGGGGAACACCTTGCAAAGCAACGACTCATTCCCGGTGTATAACGCCATCGAGTTCAGTACAAACCGACGTGAAAGTTGGGGTCCGATTTCCCATCGTAGATCTGGAATCTCGGCACGCTAAACCTCTTCGGGGCTTCAAATTTGTCCAATTCTACTGAGAATGACATTCTTGGCTTGACCGGGGAGGTTACCTCGGCATCTTGTTGCCTCCTCTATAGGTAATCCCTTAGGTCCTCCTTGGTCCGACCTGGAGCTCGGTTATTTCCTGACTTCTACCTTTTAGGTGCACTACTCTCAGCTTCGTTGTGAGCCCTTTTCGACCTTTCTCCATTAGTTGCGTCGAAGCACAACTCTTGCCTTTGAACATGTCGATGTTCTTTGTTGTCTGCTTCCTTGGTGCGATGTGTCCTTCGAGATTCTTCCCTTCTCGACTCTCCTCACCCGATGTTGTCTGCTTCCTTGGTGCGATGTTGTCTGCTTCAAATTTGAGAACAATGTACTGAAATTTCAAGAAAGACTGTGTGTACCGAATGACACTGAACTGAAAAGAAGAATTCTGCAAGAGGGCCACAATTCAAAATTTTCTATCCACCCAGGGAATACGAAAATGTATCAAGATCTGAAACAGAATTTCTGGTGGCCGGGAATGAAGAAAGAAATTGCCGACTTTGTGTCCAAATGTCTTCATTGCCAACAAGTCAAAGCTGAACATCAACGACCTGCTGGATTATTGCAACCCTTACCCATACCAGAGTGGAAATGGGAGCATATCACGATGGATTTTATCGTTGGATTACCTCGCTCCAGAAAAGATATGGATTCAATTTGGGTTATTGTTGATAGATTGACTAAATCTGCACACTTCCTACCTGTCAAGACAATTTATAATGCGGACAAATTGGCTGTTATCTATATTGATGAAATTGTTAGACTGCACGGAGTGCCTGTGTCTATTGTTTCTGACAGGGATTCGAAGTTTACATCGAGGTTTTGGCAAAGTCTACAGACTGCATTGGGTACTGAATTGAGGCTAAGTAGTGCCTATCATCCTCAGACAGATGGACAGTCAGAAAGGACCATCCAGACTCTAGAGGATCTACTGCGAATGTGTGTCCTTGACTTCCAAGGAAACTGGGAAAGTCATTTGCCGTTGGCTGAATTCGCCTACAACAACAGCTACCATTCGAGTATTGGTATGGCGCCTTTCGAGGCATTGTATGGCAGAAAGTGTAGATCTCCAATTTGCTGGGCAGAAGTTGGAGATGGGCCTTTGCTTGGGCCCGAGATTGTTTATGAAACGACTGAAAAGATAAAACTGATACAGCAAAGATTGAAAACTGCACAGAGTAGACAGAAAAGTTATGCAGATGTTAGAAGACGAGACCGAGAGTATGAAGTGGGTGATCACGTGTTTGTGAAAGTGACACCAATGAAAGGCCAGACTCGTTTTGGAGTCAAAGGCAAGTTAGCACCGCGATATGTCGGACCGTATCAGATCGTTGAGAAAATCAATCCGGTGGCGTATCAAGTTGCACTTCCTCCTGAAATGGAGCATATGCATAACGTCTTCCACATCTCTATGTTGAGAGATTATCTCCGGGATCCTTTCCATGTGATTGAGCCTACTCGAGTAGTGTTGAGTGATGACTACACTTACGAGGAACGGCCTATACAGATTGTAAATAGACGGATCAAGAAACTGAGAAACAAAGAGATCCCGCTAGTGAAAGTTGATTGGCAGAACCATGGTGGTGTGTATGCCACTTGGGAAAGGGAAGATGACATGGCTAAAAGATACCCAGAACTGTTTCCACTGAATCCTGTTTTCTTCCAGACTGAAGGTAACTCGAGTTTAGAGGACTAAACTCCTTATAAGGAGGGGAGACTGTAACAACCCTCGTACTGATTACCGGTTAACCACTGAATTACGTACTGATTATTGCTAAACTGGGCCGCTGATGACTGATAATTGGATTAACTGAAGTACTGAATGAACTGATTGAAATCGAAACTGAAATTGAATAAGTTTATCTATTGAATTGCATGTTGCACCTGTTTGATCGATTGATTATCTGTTTGTGTTTATGTGTTTCAATTGCTAATTGAAGGCCTTATCGGCGGCCGAACGGAGAACCGTTTAGTGTTTTGTAATCAGTAGAATATTTGTGATTTTATGATATATTTATCTGAAAAGTGATTTGGTATGTTTAAATTAGATTAAATATTGATTAATTGAGAGGTTGGACTTATTGACCAAATTGCCACCATAGTGGACCTTTGTTTATTCAATTCTATTGTGCCTTATACACTTAGAGACACATTTTGATCAGCCATCCCTCTTGTTCCTACCGTCCAAAAAGAGAATTAGAGAGAGAGGAAGAGATTTGAACTCAACTTTGGGAATTTAGCTTGAATCTTGAAGATTTGTAACATAGATTGGCAAATTGAGCTAGCAAGACTTGTAATTGAAACTCTAGGTAAGTGAATTCATCTTCTTCTTGTTGTCTTGAAATTCATCTTGCATGTTCTAGGCTCCATTGTAGAATCAAGCCATGTTTTAGTGCATAGAGGTTGAATTATGTTTGAATTCATGCATGCATGGCCATTTTGGTGCATTTGGAAGTTGAATACATGGTGGATTGTACATGCATGTTCATGTTTGAGCTAAAGTCCATGTTTTCATTTTATTTTCCAACTATTGAGCTCATTAGAGCAAGATTTGAACCTTGAATTTGGGTTAAAGTTCATGCATTGCATGTTTTAAAAGTGTTCTTGAATTGGGTTTGAAATTGAGTTTAATTGAAACACCCTTGGGCTTTGATTTCTTAAATTGAGTTTTGAAACATGTTATTCTATATGTTTATAAGAGTTTTTCCAAAAAATAGCCCAAGAGGATCGAAAACATTGCTTTTGAACTTGGTTTTGAGCTTGGGACTCAAATCTGGGATTTCCAGATTTCTGTTGTCCGCCCGAGCGGAGGAAGTAGCGCTCGAGCGGAGAAGTCGAGCTCCCAGCATCTTGCATTGTGCATCAGTCCGCTCGAGCGGAGAATTGGGCGCTCGAGCGGAGGACTGGGTGACACGCTCGAGCGGGCGTCGAGCGGAGATTTCACCTATCCAGTACTTTTTGGTCCGCTCGAGCGGGGGATGTTGAGCTCGAGCGGGGACCTTTGTTTGCCTGTACGCTCGAGCGGGGAAACCTGCGCTCGAGCGGGGCTCTGTTTGACTGAAAATTCTGCAAATGTTTTCTAAGTGTATTTTCACATCCTCATTCCATCCTAGGCATTCTTAGGCCTAGTTTAAGACATCTTAATGAGGATTTAGATGTAGAACACACCGAGGCATAATAGGAAGTTAATTATTATACTTCCCCAACTGTTAAACTTAGAGTGTGTTCATCTTGTCTACTGTTTAGGGTTGGCTTTCGGGGACGCGCTCTAGCTGCTATTAGCCCAATCTCTGTGAGTAACAGATTGTGTAAAGATATGTTCAAAATGGTTATCTTTTGAATACTGAACAGAACTGTTTACTGAACTGATATTGTTTATTGAATGAATGTATGTCCTGTATTGTGAACTGTACTGTGGCATCCTTAGCACTTACTGATTACCGTTACTGTTACAGAGCTCTGTCGGTTTCCTTGTGGAACCATACTGTTTACTGATTGATGGCCATCACTACTGTTGGGTCTGTTAAGACCCGGTCCTTCTGGACCTACTGTTTATAGGCTAATGGATGTACCACATATGACTGATTGACTGAAATACTGAAAGACTGAAATACTGTTTAATGAACTGTTTTCATTACTGTAAGGTCATTCATTCATAACCTCTTTACACTTATTGTTATTCACTGGGCTTTAGCTCACTGTTTATATATATATATATGTAGGTTCTCAGCAGCCAGACCGGAGCTAGGAGCGTGGGTTAGTCCCCAGTTTTGTCAAGCCAGCCTATGTGCCTTACTGCGAGGTTCCGAGACGCCATGCTATGGCTTGGGGTGTTTTTGTGTTCCCCACCTGTCTCCTGACTGTTTTGTTTACTGTATAAATTGTTTACTGTTTTACCGTACTGTTCTCAAGGGATTAAGTCCCTGTACTGAATGTCGTGAATGATTGTATAGACTGTACTGTTCTGAACTGTACGAATGCATGAAAAATGTTTTTGGCATATAGATTTTCACAGCTCAATGGACACTAGTTACTTACTGTATTGGCTTCCGCCAGGCCCTGTACTCTGTTTTACTGTATTACTGTTCAGCAGGCCTTCGGTAATCTCGAATTACTGGCCAGTTACGGTGCTAAACCCATAGGGCCGGGTTTGGGTCGTGACATTTCCCACTCCCAATAGGAGTGTCATGCCCAATCTTCTCTTTCTGTCCGTTGTTGGCCATCTATTTTTCTTTCTTTCCCACAAACGGCGCCAAATTGTGTGTGTCAATTTCTGACCACACTGCTAAATTAGTACTTAGCTGGAGAGCACCGGCAGAATAGATTAAGCCCGAACGACCTGCAACAGAAAGAAGAGATTCCGGTGGTGGTTCGTCCACCCGGGGGCACTCCGATGATCAAGTTAGTGAAATATCTCTCAAAGATAACTAATAGTGCTTAACTCACTATTCAGAATATAAATTGCGTACCTTAGACCCATGGGGGTGCCTCTCTTTTATAGCTAATACAATCCTAGTCCTAATAGAAGCTTAGCTCTAGTGGACTTAGGATTACTGCAAATCTTGGACTCCTAGTAGGATTGGGATAAACTCTCTAAGAGTCTTATCTTTACCCAAACTGAAGTCTTCTCTTATTTTAGGACTCTTGTCCCTTATCCGCTTATCCCGGACTTCGATATCTTCGGAGATAACCTTGGCCTATCCGAGATCACCTCGGCGTCATGACCAGGACACGTGGCACCTCAGCTGAAACTTCGGCGTCGCCTTGGCCACGTGTTGACACTCAGAAAATATGTCCCCACAGTAAATATATTTTGTCCATATATGAAAAATCTCACTTATAGAGAAATTAAGAAAATAAAGAAGAAGAAGAGAGAGGAGGTGGCGTTGGGAAGGGATAGGGACGGAGTGGTGCCAAAGTTAGAGGTGTGGCGATGGCTAGTGGTGATGTGTAACCGTGTATAGAGAAATTAAGATTTATGTTTTTATTTAAAAAAATAATTTATTTGAGAATCAGACCTATAATAAAAAAAATAAAAGACAGTGGGTATTGAGAAAATGAAAATAAAATTACTCGAAAACTATACTACCTCTCTTAAGATTGTCCCAATTAACCCTCTTCGAATTATTTGTCTTTGTTTTTTAATAGTAAAAAATAGTGTTATGCCCTTTTTATTCTTCTCTAACCAAACATAGGTCTTGTTTGATAGGATTTATAAGCTGCTTATTTCAGCTTTTAGCTTAAATTAAGCTAATAATTTGTGTTTGGTGCAGCTTGATTAATCAGCTTATAGCTTAAATGAAGCTAAATTTCAACTTTTTTGAAAAGCTGGTCAGGGGCTGCTTAACCTTTCAACTTAAGCGCACAGCTGATTTCCTGGAGATTAAATGACTTAAATGTCCCTCCCAAACTTCATTATTTACGAAACTGCCACTATATATACTTTGGTCTCTCTTGCCCTCTCACATTCTCGCCTCTCATACTCTTCTCTCTTACTTTTGATCCTCTCAATTCTCTTCCTCTATGCAGATCCTCTCCCTTCGTCGCCTACGACTGTGCTTCATCGCCGCCGTCAACTACCATCTGCTTCCATTGCCGTCATTAGCGGCCAGCGATGACGTCAAAGCGATGACGTCAAGGTCGAGAACACAGATTAGGGCACAGATTTGATGGATCTAGATCGACGACGATCTTGCTGTGGGACTCGCGGGGTTGAGAAGTACTTGACGGCGGGGTTCTTCCCAATCACAATGGAGCATGTTCTTCCCAGTCGTTCAACTTTGCGATTTTCAGTCGTTCAACAATGCAGCATGTTCTTCCCAAACCCTCTCTCCCAATCTTCGTCATGTAAAACTCTCATTTCTTGATCAATTAAACCAGCAAATTTTTAGTCCATTCATCTACTTCTACACCTCTGATTCATCGTTCAACTTTGCGAGATTAAAGAAATCTCTATTGGAGATCAATTTTGTGTGTGTGGGTGTGTGTGAGGTTTTCCATGTTTTCTATTTTATTAATTGTAATGAAAAAAAATAATAAATTAAAAAAGTAACAATTGTTATATTATTTAATTGTAATGAAAAAAATTTAATAAAAATTAAAATTGAAGAAAAAAAATGAATATTATAACTTCTATTAAATAACTAATTGAAATTAATGTAAAGAAAAATAATATGTACTGATCACAATATTAATATAAATATACAGATATTAATTGATATTAATTGTAATGAATTAATAAATTAAACAAAATTAACAAAAAGAAAGAAGAGAAGAAAAAGAAAAAAAAAAAGAAAGAAAGAAAGAAAGAAAGAAGAGAAAAGAAAAAAAAAAGTATTGATGCTAATTCAGCTATTAATTGACACTAATTAATTTATAATGAAAAAATGAAATAATTTTATACTGATTGATACTATTAATGAAAATAATAATTTTTGTAATACTAATTATATTAACTTTTATTAATGAAATAAATTTTTTAAAATTAAAACTGAAAAAAATGACAAAATAATCATTTTTATATCATATAAGGGCAAAAAGGGCAATTACACAGAAAAATTTATTTTACAACTTATCAACCAAACACTACTCTGTTGCTTAAATACATAATGTCACTGCTACACCAAACGGGGTTAACAGCTTATATTCACAACAATAAGTTATAATCTGTTAAACTATAATCTATAATCACTTTTTCACGGCTCTGCCAAACGGAGCCATAATAATATAGGAGTTTCTGAGCAGAAACTGATATATACTAAAACTTCCTTTCTTCCAATGTCATGATTTGTAGAGGAGGTAGTGATTAATCAGAAGATTGGTAGGATTGGATCACCATATTTGTGAGGTCTCTGCTTCTGGGACCAAGATTTCTTAGGCTTGTGCTTAATCTCCATTTCTCCACTTCCAATATCATCTTCATTCAGTAACAGTGTCTTTCACATTCTCTAAACATGTCCTTCTGTTCAAACCAAATCTAAACTAGATGTTCTCATGAAAATCCTCTGTTTCTTAATTCCCAGCAGATAAAATACACCATGTTTAAGGACCATATATCTGTGCTTATGTGGTGAGTCTTTTGCAGCTTCTGATTCATACTTTTTGAGAAAGATGACAAACCACCATGTGTTCTGTTTGGTTGTCAAGAAAAAAGGAATTTTTTGCTGTGAAAACACATATTATTCCATGTATTCATATGATAGCACATTTTGTTCTTCTTCTTTGCATCAAATCCAGCATGCATAAATTTATATACATTCTGTAGTTATTACAGTAAACATGTAAACAACACAAAATATGATACGAGTATGAGAAAATGATGTCTCTAATTACCATTTTTTCTTGTTGATCATCATCTTCTTTTCCATTCCAATTCCTGGTGCAAAAACTATAATAATTTGATTTTCCTAAAAAAAAAAGGCCTTGTTTGGTTTAACTCTCAAATATAATTTTTGAAAAAAATTTCCAAAATTTTGTTTAGTTAGGAATTTTTTGAAAAAATTTCAAAATCACTTTCTCTCCCCTATACATCAATCAATCACTTTTTTTCTCTCCTCTCTCCTTTTCACTCACTTTTTCTTTCACACATGTCTACTCAACTGTAACAAAATATCAAATTATTTCAAACTTCCATACTCCAAAACTATTTCCAAAATATACAACCAAACAAACCAAAAAAATTTCTAAACTCTTTTACTAAGATTTTTTTTGAAAATTTATCTCCCAAAATCAAACCAAACACATACATAGATTTTGACCAACTCTGTTTTGGAACAGGGGAAATATGACATAAGAAAAACCAATGTACCATGATTGCATATATGAATTTGGGAAGCTACATGGAACAAGTCATTGAATTATACGAATCATACAACTTACCTCTGCAGAACAAGGCTAGTTTCACTAACTTGAATCCATTTTAGACACCACAAAACCACCATGTCGACGCCAATTATTACAACTATCACTGTTCACTAATCATATATACATGGACAATCACAATCTCAATCTCAAGGTGTTTGTGCCTAAAGAGCTAATACTTGAACTTTCCTTCCTTCCCACAGCAAGAATATACATGGGACCTACTGAAAAATAAGGCTAGCAATCAAGAAGGGGTATTCTTATCAGCAACTTATTTTCACATCAACTCATTCTATAGATGTTCTTTAGATATAAACATTTTTTAGCTGCTTCTCAAATTCATTCTTTCGACCAAACACTCATAACATACATTCATGAACATAAGTGAAAGTAGCATACGTTCATTTATTTTTCTAAAATAAAAAGTAGTTCTCAATAAATTTGAAATAGACGGAAAATAAAGTAGGAAAAAAAACCTTCTTCCTTCTTTTGCTTCTTCCTTTCCATTCCAATCACTAGTTCAAAAACTATAAGAATTTGATTTCCCTAATTTTTTTTCTTAGATTTTGACCAACTCTGGTTTGGAACAGGGGAAATAAGATATAAGAAAAGCCAAGTACCATTGTTGCGTACATGAATTTGGCACAGTACATGGAACAAATCACTTAATTCTAAATCAAGCAACTAAATTTTTGCAGAACAAGCTTTGTTTTTACTAACTTGAGTTCACTTTAGACCCCCCCCCCCCAAAAAAAAAAATATCCACCTAATTATTAGAAATATCAATGTTCACTGACCTATGTATATATGTATCAAAAATCACAATCTCAAGACGTGAATGTACATTTGACCTATTGATTCATTGGATGACTATCCTTCCCTCCCAAGTACTGATAATTGCTTGCATAGACTCCTTTCGCTTTTCCATTATCAACTACCAGATCCACAGCTGCTGTCATCTTCAGGGTCATCAATACTACTCTGCCTCGGCGTTGGTTTTTTCATCTCCACCATCAATGTCCATATCATTGTCGCTACCACTCTCAGTCGATCCTCCTTGTTCCTCGTCAAATTCCTTTGCGCTGTCACCCCAAAGATTTTTTTGCAGTGCTGGTTCGAGTCATCTTATTCCCAGCCTCTTCTTCTCTCACAATAGCAACAAGGAAGTGAATTTCGTGCGAAGGCTTGGCATGGGTCTGTACAACTTAATCATATCCATAGCTTTCAATTTGTGCTCATTCACAAAACCTGTCCACCCATCCAGTATCACATACCCATTAAGCACTTGATTGAACATTGTTTTCATGCACAATCGTGTTTTTGACATCAGTAAAGTAATAATCATGTGGCCCCGGCTCATCACTAGGTTTCTTGATTTCAGGGAAATGCTTTACTATTTGTTTCTCAGGAATGGAAATTCTGCTCCTAATATCATTAGGGGTCAATTGCAGCTCAAACATAAGATTTCCTATACCGTCCTCCAAATCAATATCCTCCTCATCAAGTCTCGTAATCACTTTCATCAACTTCCACATTTCTGATATATTTAATCAGATAATGCTTGTCGTGTTGAGGGATTGATAGGTTTGTAGAATTGAACCACATCCATAGCTTGCAAGTGGTGAAGATTAATGAATTCGTTCCATTTGGTAGTAATCACAAAGGCACATTCTACAGGAGAGTACTTGAGTGTCATGATCAAATGTTGCCTTTAGTGTCATAAACTTCTAGTTTCTCTTGAGAATTTGTTCGGCTGGAGAAGGGAAATGGCCCGAGGCTACTTCAGAAGGAAAGAAGAGCGTGCTGCCTTCAACCGTCGCTAGCGGTTAAAATCATCTTAAAGAGAAACCATTCTCTTCTTGGAACTAGTAAACAAAAGGTGCAATTTATTCGAGAACAGAAACGCTTGGTGCACAGAAATAGAACGCGGAAAAGTGTAAAGAAAGTGCACTGAGATTCATCCTAGACTTGGGTATACACATGCAAATAATGAAGATCTTGCAAGAAAACCAAGAACTCAAGTTATTAGATTAATTAGATTCATTCTAATATGAAAACGTGAAGATACAATCTTGTCGGAGGACAATGTAGCCCCAAGATGAAACTTTATCATTCTAATGGGCACAATGATGAAAACCTAGAGTCTCTGTTTGGTTGCGAGAAAATGGAAAATTTGGACAAAAAAACCCCCACAAATTTACTGTACTCTTTATAATTCAATTGGGTACAAAAGATTGTAAACAAAGTTCACAGAGATGAAAACTCTAGAGTCTCTGTTTGGTTGCTGAGAAAAGGGAATTTTGGAACAAAGAAACCAACAATTCAATGTGTATGAAAGCAAATATATCAGTATATGTTGCATATATACATGTGCTATATTAGATTCAAGAAGTTCATGAAAGAAAACTCGTAAGACTCAGTTTCTTGGAGAAGAACAAACAAGAAAGTTACCCAGATTTTGATTCATCTCCATGCACATTGATCATGTCAAAGCTCTGTGCATCAGTACTAGTCTTTGTTGGAATTGAAGGCGATGCATCTGAGTACTTGGTCTTTTTCCCTGGTTTCTCATCCGGACCTCTATCAGTGTCTCTGTTTTGAGACATTTTTCTTTCTTGAATGTGGTGAGTAGTTCTGAATATGAGAGAGAGAGAGAGAGAGAGAGAGAGAGAGAGAGACTGATTCTTTGGAGGGTGGTGAATATATATAGTTGATGGTAATGAGTTTATTGCTATCTGTTAAGGAGAAGGGTTAGTTAGGTTAGTGGCTGCTGAGCTGGTTTCTTAACTGTATTAGATAGTGGAACTTGTAGATGGTGGGACTCAGATAGTGGAACTTGATGAGAGTCTGTTAGAAGATTGAGATTCCAACAAATAGATGATACTCTGGAGATGGCAGATTGAAAATGCGCTTAAGCCAAGTGGGGCTATTTTGGATATGTAGATGGTTCAATTTCATGTCCTGATTTTGTGATGGGGAAATTGATTGATGGTCATCTGTTGTCTTGTGTGACTGCTACAATCTCTTCATTACTCATCTTGTTTAGCAAACACTTGAGGCTCGATTTAGGTGTGAGACTATGGAGGTTAATAATGGTTTCTCTGGCAGTTACAACATTCAGTTAGAATGTTTCTACAAGAACCAGAAACCTTTACAAACAGAGGACCTTATATATATTGCCTCAAACAGAATCAAAGAAGCACTACAACATTTTTTTTTTTGCGAGATCTTGCATTTCATCATAGAAATTTCTTGCACTTGAGATTGATGTCAAATTGGAGCTCCAAACCATTCACTTCCTTATAATTTATGCGTCTTGAACACTACTTGAAATAAAAAGAAAAAAATCTAAATAATAGTGTTATCATGTGTTACTGAGTTTTAATCAATTCATGACTGGAACCCGGGTTCCGAGCCTTGCTCATGTAATGCTTTCAAATTGAGCTGCAACTATGTGTTGGTTAATTTGCTTTGCTCGGTGAGGAGGCATAATATGTTGGAAAAATAGTTTTATATAGGCATATTTTGGGCCAACTTTGAGCCCAAAATTGAGTGGGCCCTGAATGTCTTTTAGGGCGGATTCCTTGCCGCGTGGTAAGTCACACGGTGAAGACGTTTCGTCAAAACTATTTATGAGTGAATGGGAACATGACGTCGTTTTCGGGTTCGTGGAATGGACATTTAAAGTTTTTAATGTGGGTTTCCTTGTGAGGCTTGTCCCACATTGAAACTTTAAAAGAGTTTTGTTAAGTATATAAGCTCTAGCCTACAACACTTGGGTTAGGCCCCAAGGGGCACCCTAAGTTTGTAGAAGGGAGGAGTTATGAACAAAGTGAACCTTAGCTCAAACCACCACACGTGCACCGCCGGCCGAGCCGTGCCAGGCGCGAGTGTGGGTCGGGTCGGTTATAATATTAATTTTTTGGACAAAATTCATTTGAATTTTTTCAAAATTTAATTCAAATTTGAATTTAAATTTGTGTCCAAACAAACTTTTTTTCTGTCTAAATATTCCACAACAGATTTTTCAGTTCAAACAGTTTTCCTAACTGTTTAAAACCGGAGAGATTCCTAACTGTCCAGACAGATTCAAATCTGGACAGTTTTGTTCCAAATTTGTTTGAATTTTGAAATGATATCTGTTAATTTCAAAAGTGCACCTGTTCAGTGACAAACAACACCTGTTCGGGGCTGTGTATTTTGCCTATAAATACAGATCATTCCGGTAATGTTTTCAAATCCCAAAATCAGTTTGCAACATATATATTTGCTGTCCAGAATTTTCTCCTTTGCACTTTATTCTTCATTCTAGTTTTAGAGATAAAATAAAGAGAGTATAAGAACACAAGGTTCTAGTTCGCCGTACAAATTTGTGTGGAGTGCTACTACAAGTTTGTGAAAATCATTGTATCTTGGGAGATAGATGCCACTCAACTGTAAGCACCTTAGTGGGGCGAATCTGTCTTAAGGATAGAGTGTCACACACTCGACTTGGTCTTTTATTTTTCGTTTGGTTTGACAAAATAAATTCTGTAAGTTTTATTTTATTTTGTTTGTAATTAGTTTCAATTTATTTTATTTACACAGAAGATTATTCCAACAATCTTAAGACAAAATTGAATTATTCTGTTCACAGAATTTTTCGTTTGTTTCCTTCTCTTTATTCTTTTAAGAAAATTATTTTCTGTGGATTTACAAAATAATATTCTGGTTGGAAAAACAAATAGTGATTATATGCTATTTGACAGATAGTAGTAATATACTATCTATTTTCTTTGACAACTAGTAGTAATATACTGGTGTCATTAACAATTCAGAATATATTTTTGTGGAATTTTTTCAAAAATTAATTTTGGTTTTTAGAAATTATTTTCTGAATTTTCATTAATTAAAATTTTGTTTCAGTATTTTAATTATTGAAGTGTTACAGAAATTTAATTTTTTGTGTGGAATTAATTTGGTTAAATAAAATTTTATTTTATTTCTAAATTAATTGAAAAATAAAAGTTACATTCTTATTTCTTTTATTTTTACAGAATTTAATTCTGTGAAATTGGATTAATTTTTTGTATAGTATAAATTTTAATTATAATTTTGTTTTATAAATTAGAATTAATGGCTACTGAAACAAATGTTCAAACAAGTACTACTGTGGTGGCTGCAATGACGCCAACCCCCTCTCCTGTTGTGATAGTACCGGTAAATCATGGTGAAAAGCCAGAGAAATTCTCAAGAACTGATTTTAAAAGATGGCAACAGAAAATGTTGTTCTATCTTACAACTCTGAACCTGGCTCGTTTTCTCCGTGAGGATGTTTCTATTTTGAAAGAGGATGAAACCGACCGGCAAGTGGTTACTGCGGTTGATGCCTGGAAACATGTCGATTTCCTTTACCGGAACTACATTTTGAACGGACTTGACGACACATTATACAACGTCTACAGTCCTATTAAGACAGCAAAGGAACTTTAGGAGTCTTTAGAGAAAAAGTACAAAACAGAAGATACCGGCTCAAAGAAATTTGTGGTTGGCAAATTCCTGGATTTTGTAATGGTTGATTCTAAAACTATGATTAGTCAAGTTCAAGATCTCCAACTCATTCTGTATGACATTCATGCAGAAGGCATGTCTCTCAGTGAATCCTTCCAAGTTGCAGCTTTAATTGAAAAATTACCACAAGGCTGAAAGGAATTCAAGAACTACCTCAAACACAAGCGCAAAGAAATGTCTATGGAAGAATTAATTGTGCGTTTAAGGATTGAGGCGGACAACCGCAATTCTGAAAAGCGGGCTGGTAAACATCCTATAGAGTCTAAGGCAAATGTGGTAGAACATGCTCCAAAAGTAAAGAAACGGAAGTCTTCTGGAGAAAATTCATCACAAGGCTCTAAAGGGGAGGAAAATAAAAAGTACAAGTTTAATGGCAAATGTTACATCTGTGACAAAGAGGGACATCGGGCCAAAGATTGCCGTAGTAAAGGCAAAAGCAAAAGAAGAACAAGCAAGAAGCTTGCTCAAGCCCACATGACTGAAGTGGACAATATTTCCAATGGTGTAGATGACATCAATCTTTCTGCAGTTGTTTCCAAGGCAAATCTTGTCGGAAATCCTAAAGAATGGTGGGTGGACACTAGTGCTTCTTGCCATATCTGTGCCGACAAAAAGATGTTTACATCTTATTCTGTAGTAGAAAATGGTGAACAACTTTTTATGGGCAACTTCTCAACTTCCAAAGTTGAAGGATAAGGGAAGATTGTTCTCAAGATGACATCTGGAAAGGAACTCACTCTCAACAAATGTGCTGTATGTACCGGACATTTGCAAAAATCTTGTTTCTGGATCTTTGTTGAGTAAGAATGGGTTTAGGCTAGTATTCGAAAGTGATAAATTTGTACTTACTAAGAATGAGATATATGTAGAAAAATGTTACATGTTTGATGGCCTTTTCAAGATAAATGTAATAACCGTTGTACCCTCAGTTATTAATAAAAATACATATTTTTCTTACTTGCTTGAGTCTTCAAATTTATGGCATGGTCGACTAGGACATGTTAATTATGGATCTTTGCGTAGATTAATTAATATGGAATGTTTACCTAAATTTGACATTGATTCAAATCATAAATGTGAAATTTGCGTTGAGGCAAAATTATCTAAAACTCATTTTCATTCAATTGAAAGAAATATGGAACCACTTGAATTAATTCATAGTGACATATGTGATTTTAAATCAATTCAAACAAGAGGTGGGAAAAAATATTTTATCACTTTTATAGATGACTATACTAGATATAGTTATGTTTATTTAATTCGAACCAATGATGAAGCTTTGAAAACTTTCATTCAATATAAGAATGAAGTTAAAAATCAACTTGGTAAGAAAATCAAGAAACTTAGAAGTGATAGAGGTGGTGAATATGAATCACCTTTTGGTGAATTTTGTAAAGAACATGGAATAATTCATCAAACCACCGCTCCTTACTCACCACAGCAAAATGGAATTGCTGAAAAGAAAAAATAGGACTTTAAAAGAAATGATGAATACCATGTTAATCAGTTCTGGATTACCTCAGAACTTGTGGAGGGAAGCTATACTATTTGCTAATTATATACTTAATAAAGTAACCCGAAAGAAAGTAAATCAAACACCTTATGAACTGTGGCATGGAAGAGTACCATCCTACAAATACTTAAAAGTGTGGGGGTGTTTGGCTAAAGTGGCTATTCTTAGTCCTAAAAAGACTAAGATAGGTCCTAAGACAATTGATTGCATTTTCATTGGTTATGCCAAGAATAGTAGTGCATATCGGTTTTTGATTCATAAATCAGAACATTCCGAAATGCATATAAATACTATTATTGAATCTCGGAATGCATCTTTCTTTGAACATGTGTTTCCGAATAAGATTGGACAAGAGACTAGTAATAAGAAAAGATCTTTTGATGCTATTACTAGTAATGATCAAGAACAAGATCAAGAGCAAGAGCAAGAGCAAGATCAAATTGATGAAGAGGAACCTAGACATAGTAAACGTGCTAGAACCTCAAAATCTTTTGGTCCAGATTTTCTAACATATTTGTTAGAAAATGAGCCTTTAACTTTTAAAGAGGCTATGTCCAGTCCTGAAGCTCCTTTATGGAAAGAAGCTGTCAATAGTGAAGTTGAATCCATCTGACAAAATCACACTTGGGAATTGGTAGATTTGCCACCAGGTTGTAAACTTCTTGGGTACAAGTGGATTTTCAAAAGAAAAATGAAAGCAGATGGATCAATTGACAAATACAAGGCAAGATTTGTGGTCAAAGGTTTTAGACAAAAAGAAGGTCTTGATTATTTTGACACATACTCACCGGTTACTAGAATAATATCCATTAGAATGCTAATTGCCATTGCATCTCTATACAATCTAGAAATTCATCAAATGGATGTGAAAACCGCTTTCTTAAATGGTGAGATAGATGAAGAAATTTACATGGAACAACCAGAAGGGTTTTCTGTTCCAGGAAAAGAAAAGAAAGTGTGTAAGTTGGTTAAATCATTATATGGTTTAAAACAAGCGCCAAAGCAATGGCATGAAAAATTTGACAAAACAATGATGTCAAATGGTTTTAAAATTAATGAGTGTGACAAATGTGTTTATATTAAAAACACAGACAAAGGTTATGTCATTGTATGTCTTTATGTAGATGATATGCTCATCATAGGTAGTAATAATAATGATATGATTAAAACTACCAAGAAAATATTGAATAAACATTTTGACATGAAGGACATGGGCATTGCTGATGTAATTCTTGGTATGAAAATTACCAAAACATCAAAAGGTTATGCTTTGTCACAATCTCATTACATTGAGAAAATACTTGACAAATTTAGCAAAGATGATGATCATCTTGCTAGAACACCTGTAGATGTTAATTTGTATCTTTGTAAGAATATACAGGAAAGTATTTCTCAATTAGAGTATACCCAAATTATTGGAAGCTTAATGTACTTGATGAACTGCACTCGCCCGGATATAGCTTATGCAGTAAGTAAATTAAGTAGATATACGAGTAACCCAAGAGTAGAACACTGGAAAGCAATTATAAAGGTTCTAAGATATCTTCGATTTACTCGTAACATTGGGCTGAATTATACTAAATATCCAACAGTACTTAAAGGTTAGTGTGATACAAACTGGATATCGGATACAAGAGACTCAAAGTCCAGCAGTGGGTATGTCTTTATTCTTGGTGGGGCGGCGGTATCTTGGAAATCTTCCAAACAGACTTGCATTGTTAAGTCTACTATGGAATCTGAATTCATAGCTTTAGACAAAGCTGGGGAAGAAGCAGAATGGTTTCGCCACTTCCTTGAAGATATTCCAATGTGGCCAAAACCGGTGCCTGCTATATGCATATATTGCGATAGTTAATCTGCAATAGGTAGAGCACAGAGTCATATGTATAACGGTAAGTCACGACACATTCGTCATCGACATAACACTATGAGACAACTACTCTCTAATGGAATTATTTCCATTGAATATGTGAAGTCTAAAGACAACATAACGGATCCACTAACCAAAGGGTTAGCAAGAGAGCTAGTTGAGAATTCATCGAGGGGAATGAGACTAAAGCTTATAAAATAAGAGTTACCACAACTGCAACCCAACCTAGTTGACTGGAGATCCCAAGATCTAGGTTCAAAGGGACAACCGAGTTGTGAATGACTCAGAAGGATCACTGGGGAGTCCAACTTCTACCCATTTCTATGATGAAATAGTGATGTCTGCAGCGTTTTAAGTTAAGTAAAACTTTTAATGATTCTTATATCTAGGTAAACCTAGTGGAGTATAGCATGATACTTTTCATAAGAATCACCTATATGAGTGTGAACTTGGCCGGTTCTATGAGATTTGTGAAGGGCTACAATTCTCTAGAGCACTCATGAAAGACCAGGTTGTTCAGGGCCAAAATGAACACAATAGTGAGAACTAAACTGTGTCTGGGGATATACTGTGTGAGTTCTATTGTTTTGGTTTACACAAACGACTGAACAGTTCAAGACATCATGTTCACTGGTTAGCTAGTAAATCCGGTAGTGTCTCACAAGGGAATGTTCAAAGTCAAAAGCTACCTATCCTTTGCAGAATATTTTCAATTTCTATACTCTCTGAAATTAGATCATGTTGTTGCATTTTCTCTCCATCAAATTCCATTCATATGGGGGATTGTTGGAAAAATGGTTTTATATAGGCATATATTTTGGGCCAACTTTGAGCCCAAAATTGAGTGGGCCCCGAACGTCTTTTGGGGCGGGTCCGAAGAGGTGAAGTGTTCCTTGTCGCGTGGCAAGTCACACGGTGAAGACGGTTCGTCAAAACCATTTATGAGTGAATGGGAACATGATATCGTTTTCGGGTTCATGGAATGGACATTTAAAGTTTTTAATGTGGGTTTCCTTGTGAGGCTTGTCCCACATTGAAACTTTAAAAGAGTTTTGTTAAGTATATAAGCTCTAGCCTACAACACTTGGATTGGGCCCCAATGGGCACCCCAAGTTTGTAGAAGGGAGGAGTTATGGACAAAGTAAACCTTAGCCCAAACCACCACACACGCCCGCCGCTGCCGGCCGAGCCGTGCCAAGCGCGGGTGTGGGTCGAGTCGGTTCTAATATTAATTTTTTGGACAAAATTCATTTGAATTTTTTCAAAATTTAATTCAAATTTGAATTTAAATTTTTGTCCAAACAAACTTTTTTTCTGTCTAAATATTCCACAACAGATTTTTCAGTTCAAACAGTTTTTCTAATTGTTTAAAACGGGACAGATTCTTAACTGTCCAGACAGATTCAAATATGGACAGTTTTGTTCCAAATCTGTTTGAATTTTGAAATGATATCTGTTAATTTCAAAAGTGTACCTGTTCAGTGACAAACAACACCTGTTCGGGGCTGTGTATTTTGCCTATAAATACAGATCATTCCAGCAGTGTTTTCAGATCCGAAAATCAGTCTGCAACTTATATATTTGCTGTCCAGAATTTTCTCCTTTGCACTTTATTCTTCATTCTAGTTTTAGAGATAAAATAAAGAGAGTATAAGAATACAAGATTCTAGTTCGCCGCACAAATTTGTGTGGAGTGCTACTACAAGTTTGTGAAGATCATTGTATCCTGGGAGATAGACGCCACTCAACCGTAAGCATCGTAGCGGGGCGAATCTGTCTTAAGGACAGAGTGTCACACACTCGACTTGGTCTTTTATTTTTCGTTTGGTTTGACAAAATAAATTCTGTAAGTTTTATTTTATTTTGTTTGTAATTAGTTTCAATTTATTTTATTTACACAGAAGATTGTTCCAACATAATAGACTAATAATGGTGATTTTGGGCCTGATTGAGAACAAACTGAGAGGAGTAGCCCTAGTTTCTTATAATATAATACTAAAGAGGTAACTTGTGCTACCTTTCCCCATTGCCATCACTTTTTGCAGTGTCCGACTGGGTCGGATTTGTCCCAGCCTCCTCTCCATTTCAGCCCCAACCATAACAGTGTTGTTTTCACATTCTGTATAATTTGTTCAGATGAATGACCTCTGTTTCTTCATTTCCAGCAGTGATAAAATTTAATTAGTATAAAGCTTAATTGGTTTATGTGTTGATGTGAATTAAAACCTTATTCTGTTTTTGTGAAATTTGATTTATCATACATTTTGACAGACTCTGCATTGGAACAGGGGAAATAACACATAAGAAAAGCCCAAGTACCATTGTTGCATATATGAACAAATCACTGAAATTGATTATAAGACTAACTCAATTTGTCTTCTGCAGAACAAGGATTTTTTACTAACTTGAGTCCACTGTAGACAAAAACCAAATTCGCCTAATTATTAGAAATATCAATGTTCACTGACCTATGAATGTGTATAAAAAATCACAATCTCAAAAATTAAATGTACATTTGATCTCTTGATTCATTTGATGGCTATCCTTTCCTCCCCAAGTACTGATTGTCGCTTACAAGACTTCTTTCGCTTTTCCATTATCAACTATAAGGTTCACAACCACTATCGTCTTTCAGGGTCACGAATACTGCTCTGCCTCGGCGCTGTTTTTTCATCTCAATCATCAATTTCCATCTGATTGTTGCTACCAGCACTCTCACTCATCCCTCCTTGTTCCTCGTCAGATTCATCTGCATGGTCGCCCCAAAGATTTTCCAACTCTTCTTTTGTCACAATGACAACAAGGAAGTGAATTGTGTGCGAAGGTTGGGCAGGTTTGTAGAACCATATCACATCCGTATCTTTCAATTTGTGCTCTTTCACAAAACCCTTCCACCCATCCATGATCACATAGCCATCGAGCGAGAGATTGAACATGGTTTTCATGCACCAATCCTTTTTTTGATCATCAGGAAAATAATAGTCATGTGCCACAGTCTCCTCAGTAGGTTTCTTCATTTGAGGGAAATGCTTTAGTACATGTTCATCAGGAATGGCAATCCTGTTCCCCATATCTTTAGGTTCCAATCGCAGCCTGAACATTAGATCTACGACAAGATCCTCATCAGGGTCCTCATCATCAGTCTCAGGAGTATCACATTCATCATCAGTCTCAGGAGTATCACTCTCATCATCAACGTCCACCACAAATCTGACATAATTAATAATAAAATTATTGTCTTGTTGAGGATTGACAATTCTGTAGAATCGAATCAAATCCAGGACTTCCAAACTGTAAAATTGAATAAATTCTTTCCATTTGGAAGTAATCACAAAGCGACGGTCTTCAGGAGAGTAAGTGAGTGTCATGGACCAACTGATCTTGTTAATGTCCACAAAATCTAGCTTCTCTTTAGAAATTCGCTCGGCTGGATGGAAATGGCTCGAGACTAATTCATAAGGAAAGAAGAGCGTGTCTCCGTTAACATCATTAGCAGTTAATTCCATCTTAAAGAGAAACCTTTTCTTCTTGTTGGATTCACCGACTTTGGATGAACTAGTAAACAAAGGATTCAATTGAAAATACTTTAATCAAGTACACAAATGCTAAGTGCACAGAAATAGAACGCATAAAACTAAAAAGAAAGTGCATTGTCTGACTGAAATTCATCATCTACTTTATTCACAAACATAGATTGCAAATAGTCAAGATCTTCCAAGAAAAATTAGATTCATTCCTTGGAGAGAAAAAACGATATTGCTTGCATTAACCCTTATTTTAAAACTATAAACACAATAATACCAAATTCATCTCACAATAGGCACAAAGACGAGAATTCTAGAGTCTCTGTTTGGTTCCTGAGAAAAGGGAAAAAAAATTAACAAAGAAAACCCACAATGCTGGATGTATGAAAGCATATTATATCAGTACATGTTGCATTTGTGCCCTTATAAGTATGCATTAGTACATGGATATGCACATAAAAGATTCAATAAGTTCATCGAAGAAAAGCTAAGACTTGGTTTCTTGTGACCGAAATAAGAATTATCCAAGAAATAGAACACATAAAAATTATAAAGAAAGAACATTGAATGACTAAGATTCATCCTCGATATGGGTATACATTGCAAACAATCAAGTTCTTCCAAGAAAACCCAAGAGCTCAAGTTATTAGATAATTAGATTCATTCTAATATGGAAATATTGGCCCAATACTAGCTGATTCTGTGCAACAAACCAACCAGTTAAATGAATCTTTATCATTCTAACAGAACAAAGATGAAAACTTTTAAGAGTCTCTGTTTTGGTAGCTGAGAAAATGGAAAAAAATTTGAACAAAGAAAACCATAATTCTCCGTGTATGCAAAGCAACTATAGATCAGTAGATACACGCAAAAGATTCAGTAAGTTCATGAAAGAAAAGCTTAAGACTCGGGTTTCTAGGAGAAGAACAAACAGGTAGTTACCCTGGTTTTGAATCATTTCCTTCTCCGTTAACATCTGAGAAGTTCATGAAAGAAAACTCTTAAGACTCAGTTTCTTGGAGAACATGAAAACCCTAGAGTCTGTGTTTGGTTGCTGAGAAAATGGAAAATTTGGAACCAAAAAAAAAAACCACAATTCTCTGTGTATCCAAGAAAACCCAAAACTCAAGTTATTAGATTCATTCTAATATGGAAAAATTTACTGTACTCTTTATAATTCAAGTGGGTGCAAAAGATTGTAGAACAAAGTTCACACAAAGATGAGAAAGGGAAAATTTTGAACAAATAAAACCCACAATTCTGTGTATGCAAGCAAATATATTAGTACATATTGCATAAGTATATGTGCTATATAAGATTCAAGAAGTTCAAGAAAGAAAACTCCTGAGACTCAGTTTCTTGGAGAAGAACAAACACGAAAGTTACCCAGATTTTGATTCATCTCCATGCACATCCATCTTGTCAGAGCTCTCCGCATCAGTACCAGTCTTTGTTCGATTTGAAGAAGATGCATCTGAGTACTTGGTCTTTTCCCCTGGTTTCTCATGGGGACCTCTATGAGTGTTTCTGTTTTGAGACATTTTTCTTTCTTGAATGTGGTGAGTAGTTTTGAAGGATAAGAATCTGAAAGAGAGAGAGAGAGAGAGAGAGAGAGAGAGAGACTGATTCTTTGGAGGGTGGTGAATATATGTAGTTGATGGTAATGAGTTTATTGCTATCTGTCAAGGAGAAGGGTGGGTTAGGTTAGTAAGTAGATTAGTTTTGTAACTGTATTAGATAGTGGAACTTGTAGATAGTGGGACTCATAGTGGAACTTGATGAGAGTCGGTTAGAAGACTGAGATTCGTATAAATAGATGGTGTGGGGATATATTTTCTGAGTATCAAGGTGACGCCGACGTGTCAGCCGAGGTGCCACGTGTCCTGGTTGTTATGCCGAGGTCATCTCGGATAGGCCGAGGTTACCTCCGAAGATATCGGAATCCGAGATAAGCGGATGAGGGGCAAGAGTCCTAGAATGAAGAGGGAACTCAACCTAGATATGGACAAGAGTCCTAGATTGGGAGAAGACTTCAGTTTGGGTAAAGATAGAACTCTTAGAGAGTTTATCCTAATCCCATTAGGAGTCCCAGATTAGCAATAATCCTAAGTCCATTAGGGCCAGGCTCCTATTGGGACTAAGATTGTATTGGCTATAAAAGAGAGGCACCCCCATGGGTCTAAGGTATGTTTTTATACTCAAGCTTGTGAGTTGAATAAATTGATTTATCTTTGAGAGATATTGAGTACTGACTTGATCGTCGGAGTACCCCCGGGTGGCGAGCCACCGTGGGATTCTTATATTTCTGTTGCAGGTCAGCAAGGTGCCATCTATTCTGCCAGTGTTCTACAGTTGAGTACTAAGCGGGCAGTGTGGTCAGAAAATCACTCACACAATTTGGCGCCGTCTGTGGGAAAGAAAGAAGAATAGATGGCCAGTGACGGACAGAAGGATCAGATTGAAGACAAACACTCCTGCTGGGAGTGGGAGACCTATCGACCTCGACACTGAAAGGGACGACCGCAACACAGAAACTCGTGACCAGAGTCACGGAGTGAAAGACACCGGCTAGGAAGGTGACGCATCAAAGACAACAGATCGAAGCGGATACTACAACAAAGATGACCTCCAGGTATGGAAGGATAGATACCTGCGGAGGAATGAAGACCCTTCCAGAAGGGATACAAGGACAGAGGGCATGAGCGCTCCCAAGGAGATAACGTTCAAGTATAGAAGAGCTCAGCCTAAGTGAGCAGATCCCGGATTCCAGATCCCGGATCCTAGAAAACATGGTCTCGGCCTAGATGAGTAGGTCCAAGAAGAGAAGAGCTCAACCTGAGTGAGCAAATCCAAGATTCCAGTAGACAAGATCTCGACGCTTAAGTCCGAGAAGAGAAGAGAATAGCGAGCAGATCTAAGATCCCAGAGGATAAAAAGAAAACACACAAGATCAGACTGAAGTTGGCCGGGTTGAAAACCCCAGCTTGAATCCGAGAAGATGTTTAACCGAAGTTAAACCGAGAAGATGCTTAGCCGAGGTTATACAAAGTCTACCACTTGTTGAAATTTGTAGCAATTTACAAGTTGGTCAGACCGAATACAAAGTCTACCACTTGTTGAAATTTGTAGCAATTTACAAGTTGGTCAGACCGAATACAAAGTCTACCACTTGTTGAAATTTGTAGCAATTTACAAGTTGGTCAGACCGAATACAAAGTCTACCACTTGTTGAAATTTGTAGCAATTTACAAGTTGGTCAGACCGAATACAAAGTTTACCACTTGTTGAAATTTGTAGCAATTTACAAGTTGGTCAAACTGATACAAAGCTTGGCTTCGCTTGTTGAAATTTGTAGCAATTTACAAGTTAAGCCGAGATGGTTCCTTAGCTTCGCTTGTTGAAATTTGTAGCAATTTACAAGTGGAAGTTAAGCCGAGATTACTATTCTCCTCGTTTGATGAAATTTGTAACAATTTACAAGTCGAGGTGAAGCCGATGCTATTGCTTACAGACTTATAGAAATCCACGAGGTGGTTGAGCCAAAGATCATTGCTTAACGCTTGTTGAAATTTGTAGCAATTTACAAGTTGAAGTTAAGCCGACATATGACCATCTGTTGAAATTTGCAGCAATTTACAGGTTGAGGTAAAGCTAAGTATATTGTTTAAACCCTTGTTGAAATTTGTAGCAATTTACAAGTAGATCATTGTTTAACACTTGTTATAACTTGAGTAAAGTTTACTGTTTATGTTAATCCTTGTTGAAATTTGTAGCAATTTACAAGTAGGTCAGACTGAGATTATTGTTTGAACACTCGTTGAAACTTGAGAAAAGTTTGCAAAGTTAACATTGAATAGTATATGTTTTATATTTGTTGAAATTGATGAAAAGATTGCAGGTCAGTATCTTGCCGAAGTAAAGTTTACAGTTATTTTACCCAAGGTATATAATCTCGAGAAGATTGCATAAAGAAGAAAGAAATATGAGGAGTATATGCAAAATGTTCTAAGTATAGAATCATATAGAGAAGACAAAGGTACAAGCATTCAAAGAAAGATAAAGCATTCAACAGAAACAAGAGGCACATCGGCCATGAAAAGAAACTTATACTGTCCAAAGAAGCAACAAGGTACAAGAGTACAAACTGCAATGATGCCTAACCGAAGTTAAGCCGAGATGATGTTTAACCGAAGTTAAACGGAGATGATGCTTAACCGAAGTTAAGCCGAGATGATGTTTAACCGAAGTTAAACGGAGATGATGTTTAACCGAAGTTAAACAGAGATGATGCTTAACCGAAGTCAAGCCGAGATGATGTCCAACACTTGTTGAAATTCTGAGAGAATTTACAAGTTAAAGAGTGCACAAAGTTAAATGTCGGCAAAAGATTCGCCGGAGTCAAACGTCATTTTGGTTAGAACAGAGCCACTAAGTGCACACCAGAAGTGGTGACCAGAATTGTGAAAGGAATAAATGCTTCAAGAAACAGCGATGATAGTTTGCAAAGGCCAAAAGAAAGAGGGTCTAAAGGGGTGAATTAAATACCAGAAGTTTTAATACATCGGCGAAAGAAGAGCACATCGGGTCTGTGACTACGGCACAAAGCCAACTTCCCTAATGTGATCCTAAGTGTAATTTATGTTCACATTAGGGGGCAGGGAGAAGGTGCAGGGGGAATGAATGATAATCAAGGAGCAAGGAATATTAATACTTGTTGAAATTTTTGAGCAATTTACAAGATCGACTTCGATTAAACAACTAACTTGTTAAGAGCTGAGAAAGTTGGGAAATATGAAACATGTATAAAAGAAGGCAAGTACAAAAATGAAGACCTTAAAGAACTGAGATGATGAAAAGCAAGAACGTCGGACTGATCTGTTTCGACGAACGACGATGGTTCAGCCTCGGCAGTTAATTGGAGGAGCTTCTTTACCGTTATCTCGGCATCAATTTCAAGAAGGAAGCAATCTACTCGGCATCAGCGGCAGATTCTGTCTCACCCCCAGAAGACAGTTGGAAAGAACTTCTCAGCAGCCTTCTTGGCCTCGAGCTCAGCATCGATCTCCCGAAGAGTTTGATCAAAGCTCTTCTCGGCGATTGACACCTCAGAGTTTGAAGGCAAGGATTGAAAGCAAGAATTTGGAAAAAAACACAGAAAACAGAAAACAGAATGTAATTCGTAAATCAAAAATGGTGATGAAGCTATCAGGAAATCAAGACAAAAAGATTGCACAGGCGTGTCAAACCAAAAACAGTGGCAGAAATCAGCAGATATATGAACAGTGTGTATTCAAGAAAGATGATTTGGAAACAACGGGTAAAACAGTAATGGTGGTTAACAATGAAGCAGAGCTTCTTGGAAAGCAACAAGAAATAAAACCAGGAGGAACAATGGTTTACCAGAAAGAGGGAAGTCGGAATGAGAATTGCCGAAGTCTGACAACGGATGCGAAAATAACAGAATGACATAAGCTTCGCCGGAGGGGAGGAACGAAGACAGTTGCAGAGCTTGAAAGCTTGGAACAATAGCGGATTTGAGAAAAAAAAAAGCTAGAAAGAGAAAATTCAGAATCAAGAAAACAACAAAGTTCATGAATAAAGCCAAGTGCATAGGCACTAAGTAAGTATGTGAAGAACAAGAAAAGTAATGACCCAGACATGATGCTAGCAACAGAAAGCGGATAAGACAAGAACAATGCCAGGCATTCAAACAAATCAAAACTTGAAGACAGACGAAAATACAAGGCAACAGATGGCAAGTAAACAGATTCGGAAGAGTTATAAAAGATTGAGCTTAAAAAGCAAGTAAAGAGTTTATGAACCTACCAAGGGAAATGAACGTCGATATGAAAATCGCCGGAGTCAAATAGATGACTGGAAATCAAGAGCCCACCTGAAAATGTGAATGGAGCAGTTGCAAAGCTCTTGGAGTTTATGAATTAATGAAACCAGAAATCTCGGCTAGGAGGTGTGATCTCGAATAGCTTGGAAAGCATGAAGCTTGATACTTGACAGAAGTGGACAGTAAAGTCCAGGAAACTTTGAGGTCGGCGAGTTTGATCTCGGACAGAGGGGTACAGATGAACGAACAATGTAGGTTCCATCACCTCAGAATGCCGAGGTAATAGAACCTAGGGGGCAGTTGTGGGGATATATTTTCTGAGTATCAACACGTGGCAAGGTGACGCCGACGTGTCAGCCGAGGTGCCACGTGTCCTGGTTGTTATGCCGAGGTCATCTCGGATAGGCCGAGGTTACCTCCGAAGATATCGGAATCCGAGATAAGCGGATGAGGGGCAAGAGTCCTAGAATGAAGAGGGAACTCAACCTAGATATGGACAAGAGTCCTAGATTGGGAGAAGACTTCAGTTTGGGTAAAGATAGAACTCTTAGAGAGTTTATCCTAATCCCACTGGGAGTCCCAGATTAGCAATAATCCTAAGTCCATTAGGGCCAGGCTCCTATTGGGACTAGGATTGTATTGGCTATAAAAGAGAGGCACCCCCATGGGTCTAAGGTATGTTTTTATACTCAAGCTTGTGGGTTGAATAAATTGATTTATTTTTGAGAGATATTGAGTACTGACTTGATCGTCGGAGTACCCCCGGGTGGCGAGCCACCGTGGGATTCTTATATTTCTGTTGCAGGTCAGTAAGGTGTCATCTATTCTGCCAGTGTTCTACAGTTGAGTACTAAGCGGGCAGTGTGGTCAGAAAATCACTCACACAGATGGTACTCAGGAGATGGCAGATTCAAAATGCTCTTAAGCCAAATGGCTATTTTGGATATGTAGAAGGTTCAATTTCATGTCCTGATTTTGTGATGTGGAAATTGATTGACGGTCATCTGTTGTCTTGTGTGACTACTACAATCTCTTCATCTGTGTTACCTCATGTTTTGGGACTGTCCAGTACTCATCTTGTTTGGCAAACACTTGAGGCTCGATTTAGGTGTGAGACTATAGAGGCTAATAACGGTTTCTCTGGCAGTTACAGGATTCAGTTGGAAAACCAGAAACCCTTACAAACAGAGGACCATATATATATTGCCTCAAACAGAATCAAAGAAGCACTACAACTTTTTTTTTTTTTTTTGGCGAGCTCTTGCATTTCATCATATACATTTCTTGCACTTGATATTGATGTCAAATTTGAGCTCCAAACCATTCACTTCCTTTTAATTTGTGGGTCTTGAACACTAATACAAATAAAAAGAAAAAATCTAAATAATAGTGTTGTGTGTTAATGAGTTTTAACCAATCCAAAAGGCAAGGGAAATGCTTTGATTTTTCTTTTCTTTTTTTTTTTTAATTATTATTTGTTGTTAGTTTTTTCAAAGGGGGGAGGAGGAGGGGGATGGGGAAGAGGATATCAGGACTGGAACCTGGGTTCCGAATGCTTTCAAATTGAGCTGCAACTATGTGTTGGTTATAATGTGCTTTTGCCCGGTGAGGAGGCATGATAGACAAACAATGGTGATTTTGGACCTGAATGAGAACAAACTGAGAGGAGTGGCTCTAGTTTCTTATAAGATAATACTAAAGAGTTAACTTGTGCTACCTCTTTCCTCATTGCCATCACTTTTTGCAGTGTCCGACTGGTTCGGATTTGTCCTAGCCTCCTCTCCATTTCAGCCCCAACCAACCATAACAGTGTTGTTTTCACATTCTGTGTAACTTGCTCCGATGAATGGCCTCTGTTTCTTCATTTCCAGCAGTGATAAAATTTAATTAGTTTATGTATTGATGTGAATTAAAACCATATGAAAACCTTATGTTGTCGACAAATTTGATTTCTCATAGATTTTGACCGACTCTGCTTTAGAACAGGGGAAATCAACACGTAAATGTTCACCTAATTATTAGAATTATCAATGTTCACTGATCCATGCATATAAGTATGACAAAGCACAATCTTAAGAATTAAATGTACATTTGACCTCTTGAATCATTTGATGACTATCCTTTCGTCCCCAAGTACCAATTGTCGCTTACAAGACATCTTTCACTTTTCCATTATCAACTACAAGGTTCACAACTACTATCATCTTTCAGGGTCACGAACACTGCTCTCCCTCGGCGCTGTTTTTTCATCTCAATCATCAATTTCCATCTGGTTGTTGCTACCAGCACTCTCACTCATCCCTCTTTGTTCCTCGTCAGATTCATCTGCATCGTGGCCCCAAAGATTTTGCGCCTCTTCTTTTGTCACAATAACAAGAAGGAAGTGAATTGCGTGTGAAGGCTGGGCAGGCTCATAGAACCCCATCACATCCATATCTTTCAATTTGTGCTCTTCTACAAAACTCTCCCACCCATCCATGATCACGTAGCCACCGAGCTCGTGATTGAACATGGTTTTCATGCACCAATCCTTGTTTTGATCATCAGTAAAATAATAATCATGTGTCACTGGCTCTTCAGTCGGTTTCTTGATTTCTGGGAAATGATTTAGTACATGTTCCTCAGGAATGGCAATTCTGTTCCGCATATCATCAGGTGTCAATCGCATCTCAAATAGAAGATTTCCAAAAAGATCCATATCAAGATCCTCATCATCAGTATCAGGGGAATCACTCTTATCATCAACTTCCACTTTTCTGACATAATTAATCAGATAATCCTTGCCGTGCTGAGGATTGACAGGTCGGTAGAATTTAATTACATCTGCGACTTCCAAATTGTGATAACGAATAAATTCGTCCCATTTGTTAGTAATCACAAAGGCGCGTTCTACTGGAGAGTACGTGAGTGTCATGGGCCAACTGTTATCTTTAGTGTCCACAAATTCTAGCTTCTCTCGAGAAATTCGTTCAGCTGGAGGAGGGAAATGGCCCAAGACTAATTCAGAGGGAAAGAAGACTGTGTCGCCTTCAACTTCATTAGCGGTTAACACCATCTTAAAGAGAAACCTTTTCTTCTTGTTGGGCTCACTGACTTTGGATGATCTAGTAAACAAAGGATTCAATTGAAAGTAGCGTTATTCGAGTACATAAATGCGAAGTGCACGGAAATAGAACGCATAAAAGTGTAAAGAAAGTGCATTGTGTGACTGAGATTCATCATCCACTTTATTCACATGCATAGATTGCAAATAGTCAAGATCTTCCAAGAAAACACCCAAAAAACTCAAGTTATTAGATAATTAGATTCATTCCTTTGAGAGAAAAAACGATATTGCTTGCATTAACCCTTAACCTAAAAACTATAGACACAATAATACCAAAATTACATCTCACAATAGGCACAAAGATGAGAATTCTAGTCTCTGTTTGGTTGCTGAGAAAAGGGAAGAAAATTTAACAAAGAAAACCCACAATTCTCCTTGTATGAATGAAAGCACATTATATCACACAAAAGATTTAATAAGTTCAAATAAATAAAAATATAAAAAAAGAAAAAAAAATCAAAGACTCAGTTTCTAGCAACCGAAAGAAGCTTTATACAAGAAACAGAATACATAAAAATATAGTGCACTGATTGACGAGGATTCATATGGGTATACAATGCAAATAATAAAGTTTTTTCCAAGAAAACCAAAGAACTCAAGTTATTAGATAATTAGATTCATTCTAATATGGAAATATAGACCCACTACCAGCTGATTTTGTTGGTTCTGTGCAACAAACCAACCAGTCAAATGAATCTTTAACATTCTAATTGAACAAAGATGAAAACTTTTAAGAGTCTCTGTTTGGTAGCTGTGAAAATGGGGGGAAAAAAATTTGAACAAAGAAACCCATAATTCTGTGTGTATGCAAAGCGACTATAGATCTGTAGATACACGCAAAAGATTCAATAATTTCATGAAAGAAAAGCCTAAGACTAAGACTCTGGTTTCTAGGAGAAGAACAAACAAGTTGTTACCCTGGTTTTGAATCATTTCCTTCTCCGTCAACACCTGAGAACTTGGTCTTTTTCGCTGGCTTCTCATCGGAAGGTCTATCAGTGGCTCTGTTTGTAGACATTTTTTTTGAAGCTTTCGAGAGAGAGAGAGAGAGAGATAGAGAGAGAGATTCTTTGGAGGGTGGTGAATATATATAGTTATTGGTAATGAGTTTGTTGTTATCAAGATGAGACTGTAGAGGCTAATAAGGGTTTCTCTACAGTTATGTGTTGCAGTTAGAATGGTTCTAGAAGAACCAGAAATAGTTACAAACAGAGGACCCTCCAAAGAATCTCATATATTTCTTGCACTACAAGTTCTGTTTTTATTTTTTATTTATGTATCTATTTTTTGGTTTATTTATTTATAGGGGTGTGTGTGCATGCACATTTCTTGCACTTGACATTGATGTCAAATTTGAGCTCCAAACCATTTACATTTTTTTATAATTAATGGGTCTCAAAGACTATTCCAAATAAATAAATAAACTAAATAATGGCGTTGTGTGTTAAAATAAAAATTTACCAATTCACAAGGAAAGGGATATGCCTAAGAATCTGTTAAAATGAATAATGGTGATAGGGTAAGAGGATATTGGGATGGTAGCGCGAGTGCTGAGCTTAACTGACCCATAAGAATCTGGTTACTTTTTAACTACACCAATGCCTTGCTCATAAAATGCAAATTGTCTGGTGAGGAGGCATAATAGACTGATGTAGGACTTGAATGAACAATGGTGATTTTATGCCTAGTGTACGGGAAAGAGATTCACCGAAGGTGAATCTCTTTCCCGAACAAATTAAAAGTAGCACTACTTTTTTAGAAGATGATACTAAAGTTTTCTTAGGCTTGTGCTTAATTACCATTGATGCCAACTTCCAAAGTCATCTCGAACATATAATAGTATCCCTTCCACATTTTGTATACATTTCCTTGCTGTGCAAACTCAAAACTAAACTTTTGATGTTCTGATAAATTGCGGTCTCTGTTTCTTCATTTCCAGTAGTGATAAATTTTTTTTGATTCATCGTGTTGCTGTGAATTAAAACCTTTATGCTTTTGTCAAATTTAATTTGTTCATTGTGTTGGTGTGAATTAAAGCATTATGTGTTTTTTTATTCATATTTGACTTTTCATAGATTTTGACCAGCTCTGCTTTGGAACACTGGAAATAACATATAAGAAAACATGCACCTTCTTATCTTCTTATACTCTAATTTCAACTTACTCTCCAATGTATATTTGGATGAAAAATCACAATCTCAAAATGTGTAGTGTATCTAAAGAGCTAATACTAGAACTTTTCATTTCTTCCCACGGCACGAGTCCTTTAGCTTTTCTATTATCAACCACAAGATTCACAACTGCTATTGATTCCCATCTCATTCTACCATTGTCCCCTTCATATCCTGCCTTTGCCCCCAACAATTTTTGCAGCACCAGTTTGAGTCAGATTACTCCCAAGTCGCTTCACCTTTCACGGTATCAACAAGGAAATGGATCGCGTACAAAGGCAGCACCTGTTTGTAGAATTCAATCAAATCTGTAGCTTTCAAATCGTGCGCACTCAAAAAGCCCTCCCAACCATCCATGATCAAGCAGGTATCAAACTTAATGCACTAATCCTTGTTTTGAGCATCAGTAGTGTATCCACCTCATAAATAGGGAAACGTTTTCTGACTTGTTCCTCAGGAATGGAGAGCTTTTTGTCCACAGCGTCGGTTTGGGTCAATTTCAGCTTAAACGGGAAATTTGCCTGATCCAATTTAAGAATTTTATTGGTTTCCTCTTCATTTACCCCTCTTTTGACATATTTAATCAGGTAAGGCTTCTCGTGCTTAGTTGGGTAAGGTTTGTAGAAGTAAATCACATCCTTAGCTTTTAACTCGTGATCATTAACAAACTCATTCCACCCTTGTGTAATCGCGCATTCATGAGGAGAGTATATGAGTGTCATGTTAAACTCATAGGGTAGCTTGTCAGAAATTTTTATCTTCATCTGAGAAATTGGTTCAGATGCTTCTTTAAAAGGAAAGAAGAGCGTGCCACGTTGAACATCTCCAGGACTTAGATGCATTTATGGACAAACATTCCCTTCTTGGATTCACCAACTTCAGATGAACTACTACACAAAGCTTGAACCAAACAAAGGTAGCATTATTCGAGAAGAGAAATGTTAGGTACATAGAAATGGAACATAGAAAAATACAAAGAAAGTGCACAGTGTGACTGATATCCATCTACGGGTATTCACATGCATACATTGCAAATCATCAAGTTTTTCTAAGAAAACCCAAATAATCAAGTTATTAGATTCATTTTAATATGGAAATATCTACTGCATTTTGTTGGTTTTAGTTCATGTATTGTAAAAGATGGATCTTGGATCATTGTAGTAGGTGCAGAAGTTGGTAGAGAAAGTTCACAAAATATGGTTTCTTTCTCAGAAAAATATATATATATATATTTAGAAATTTTTCTTTAAAAAATAGAAACTAATTTAATAAAAATAAATATCAAAAATATATTTTTAAAATTTTAAAAATTATTTATGGCCTCCCAAAATATCAAATTATATAAAAATGATAAGTATTTTTAAATTTTTTTGATTTCTTTTATCAAATTAATTTTTAATTTTTTAGAAAAGAAAATTCTGAAACAAGTTTATAAAAATCAAACAAAAAAAACTCTAGATTCTCTGTTTGGTTTATGAGAAAAGGGGAAATTTTGAACAAAGAAAACCCACAACAATCTTTTGTTTATGAGATGTCAACAACTCACCCTTCTTTTGATATAATGTACCAAGATTTGATACATCATAGTGCCACAACTATTTTTTTGGGCTTTCATTATTGGTGATAAGGAATCTTTTAATAAATTGGTCTTGTCTTGGGCTAATATTCTTACTCATTAGGACTCTTTTAATAACGCTTTAGTGGGCCTATCTCACTCATCAATACTCTTTTAGTACCAATTAAGTGAGACTGTAGGCTTGGGCTAATATATTCCCTTAATTTGAAGGACACAGTTGCAAAAGTAATAATAAGAAAGCAAACCGAAGACCAATTAGTTGGGGGCCAAAAAACATAAAATGTAACATGCTATTATTGATAGTATCACATTCAATAATAGAAGATGAAGCGGCTGCAATGGGGAGCACAACAATCACTGTCGTATAATTAGTGAAGTCCATTTTTGAAACTTAAGGGTTGTTTAAGGTGTCTTAAATAAGTGCATTTTCTGTTTTTTTAGACTAAAAAATTGAAGAAAAAAATATGGTTGTTTGGAATAACTTTTTGACTTTTACGAAAAAATGTATATTAAAAAATCGTATAAATTAGTATATAGGAGAAGATTAAATGGAATAGGCTGTACAATAGGATGAATTGAGGGACAGTGTCGGCGGAGTAGAGGCTGGGAGATAATTCCCTACTTTTCGGGCATTGAATTTCAGGTGCTGTTCGGCCCGTGAGGGCCTACCACGGTTCCCGTTTTGCTAATCAAAATCGTCAATATGTAGAACTCATCGAGTACTATATTCTTGTAAAAAATCACGTTGATCGGATATCGATAGCTATCTGATCGGATTAGTTTGTTTTCAACCGTTAACTATAATACCATCTATTTTATAAATTTTAACTGATTTGATCATATAATTACCGATATTTGATCAATGTGATTTTTTCCAGACATATAGTAGTCGACCAGTTCTACACATTGAACGGTTCAGATTATTAAAAATAGACTTGTGATGGGCCCCCACGGGCCGAATAGCACTGTATTATTTGTACACCTAAATAAGTGCAATTTTCCCCCAGGTCAGCTTTGCTGCTCTGTCGTCAGAGTTGTTTGAAAAGAAAGATTATGTAAAATTAATTTTTTAATATTTTTTGGGTGAATAGTAATAACATTTTAACTTTTTGAATAACTTTTTGACTTTTTTTTTGAGTACCCAAACCAGGTCTTAGTTTGATAATTTAAATTATTTATTTTTTAAAATATATCAAGTAGAATATATTTATAAAAAATTGAGTTGATCGCCCGAACATCACTAATTCTTTCATTGAATTACATTTATAATTAAAAAAAATGAATGACAAATTTAATTTGAAATATAAAACTGAATACAAATGTCATTCAATAAAATGATTATCAATATCCGATTAACTTAATTTTTTACTAATTTATTATTATACACATATTACATTATTATTGATTTATTATTATATTTGGAAGGAACAGGTAAAAAAATATTTTCTTCTGCTTCGGACTCGAATCCAATCAAATTGTTTAAAAAATTCTCTAAATGCAACCGTATCTTATTCAATCACCTCAAACCAAACTTATTAGAATCAGGGATCTGAAGGGTCGGAATATTTTATTATCCCAACATTTGTAGGTGAGTTTTACAAAGTCCAACATGTATGGACTCCAATTTTTATGTGAGTTTTGAGAAATTATTCAATACTTCTAAAATATTACGTGTTTTTGTTCTAAATCAATTATCAATTATTTAATTTTATGTTGTTTTTCTATCACCAACATAATCATGGACTCTTATTTCTTTTCACTAATTAAAATCTTATAGAGTATCACGTTTTCATACGCCGGAAATACTAAATAATCACCGTGAGTTTTACAGATTTTGTGTGCATGTAGCCGGGGAAGTGGTCTTGGTTCGGTACCAAACTAACTACTGACACGTGTTGATTGGACTAAGTAGGGATGTAAGAAAAACCGAAATAACCGACCAAACCGATTGAACCGAACCAAACCAGCTATATTTGGTCTGTTTTTTAACAAGAATCGGTATGTGCGGTTTTTAAATTTGAATTTTTTCGATTTTCGGTTCGGTATTGGTTTACGCGCCTTGCGCACCGATCTAAACCGAAACCGACCGTTTCAACATATATTGTATTTATAATATATATATATATTCTAATAATATAATGATATTAATAAGTATGATAAATTATTAACGTTAATTAATCAATCTTATCATTTTTATAGCCTAAGTTTGTAAAATATTATTATATATAATCGTAACTCTAACTCATTATTCTTGAAACCTTAGTATTTTTGAAATTTTTTTTTGTTTTTATTTTTGTTAATTTAGGAATTGAAAAGTATGTGTTAAATGGATGAATTTGATATGTTTGAAATGGTAGACAGATAACTAATTTAATGTTTTTATATATATTAATTATTATATTTAAAAGTTGCTCAAGTTTGAAAAATCCTAAACTGATTAAACCGTATCAAACCGAATCGTTTCAATCTGTTCGGTTCGGTACGATTTGATGGGAGAAGCGGTCTGTATCGGTGTTCAAAATAATAAAACCGACATTATCAATTCGGTGTAATTTTTTACCTAAATACTGACCGTACCGAACCGATTACATCCCTAAGACTAAGTGTGTGACCAACAGCTTCTTCCGCCTCATTTCCCAGCATCGGTACAAATCCACCGCGAACATCTCCATTCTTTCATACGAGTCAGTCAGGGTCAAAGTCCACCTCATGAATACACGTTTTGGCCAACCGCTTGACTTATACTATAGCTATTTTTCATTTTGACTTCTAAAATTTTATTTTCTCATTTTGATTTTTTATATTTTAAGTTTTATTTAATTTATTTTAGAAAAAAAATAATACATTGATAGTCACATAATATAAAAAATATTTTATTATATAACTCATGCATCTGATACAAACTCAAATCTTAATATAATCTTATATTTTTTTTATGTAATATGAAAATTAACATGACATTTTTTTTTTAGACTAATTTTAAACATAAGTTAGATTTAGAATTGAACTAAACAAAACATGAAATATGAAGGGCCAAAATGAAAAAAAAAAATAAAAAATAAAAAAATCTTAAAAGACCAAAGTAGAAAAATAGATAAACATAAATAGCACAAAGTGTAACTTATCAATTTTAAAAATTTGTGGGGCTTAGTTAAACACCCATCAATATTCTTATAATAATAAAATGATATTTTCATATACATTTAAAAGGTGCCTATTTTAATAATAGTTAGATTTTTTTAATTAAAATATGAGATAAAAAATTAATATATTGAGAAAAAAAAAATTTACTTTTAAAAAAATGAAAAAAAGTAAATATGATTAAAAATGAATGTCTGAATTTTTGTATGAATTGATTTTTTTTTTCTTTTTTTCACATGTTTACTATAAACAAAATATAAAATTGATCATATTACTAAACACAACCTAAAACTACTCTTCGTAGCCACCTTTTTTCCTAGGTTAGACATGACATGTATTCTTGCAATGTACCAAAATAAATAAATAAATAAAACAAAAAAAAAAAAAAAAAAAAAAAGGAGAAAAGAGAGAAAGACTGCACTAACAATATTATAAAAGATAATTATTCATTAATTCAAAAGTATTTAATAATTTTTTTTTATTGAAATTGCTACCAAAATGTAAAATAATTTATATCGTGAATCATCATCTATTGAAACTTTAATGCTAACAAAATATATATTTTGATATGCTTTTCTTTTCTTTTTTGGTGGATGGCAACCTGGGGGGAGGGGTATCTACTGCATAGCATGCTGTTCGCAAAACGGCACGATTTTGGTGCGTTTCATTTTTCTTTTTTTCCTTTCTTTTTTTTTTTTCTTTTATATAACTTTTCCTTTGTGTTTTTTTTTTTTTTGGCTGTTGGTGCGTGTGCTGCTGTTGATTTCTTTAATGACCTATAGTTTTTGGTTTGAGCACACATATTTGTTGAAAATCAACCAATAGTTTAACAATAATATTTAATGTATATTTATTGACTCAAATTATTTGTTGATTTTTCAACAAATCGATAAATAATAAAAAATATTATGAATTCACCCTTATTAATTCATAATTTACTCCGAATGTGTTTGTGTGGTGCAGATTAAATTAATAAAATATGGGATTCATAAATAAAATAAATTTGAACCACTGCTTTCTTTTTTGGAATAAATTCTAGATTCATAAGTTTAAGTTTTTAGTGTTGTTGATAAATAATATGTAATAATACACATTGTTGCAGGTAAATTTAACAACAATATTTTAAGGATTTTATGATTTTCTTTATTGGTTTGCCTAAATGAGTACAATGTTGATGTTGTTGTTATTATTTAGAGAAATTACAAAAAAAAAAAAAAAAAAAAAAAACCTCAGAATCTGACTTTTGTAACAAAATAAATTATGAATTTTAATTTTGTCAATTTAAATCTTAATATTTTGATTTATTTTTAATCTTAACTATTCGCCTATTTTTGTTAGGTAAAACTAACAAAAAAAAAAAAATTTAATCATTAAACTCAATATACATATACATAAAATTTTTAAAATATCATTTTTCGTCAATTTACCAAATGAAAATAGGTCAATTTTTAGATTGAAAATAAATCAAAAAATTTAAATTTAAATTGATAAAATTAAAATCTCATAATTTATTTTATTACAAAAATCAATTTTTTAGCTTTTTTTTATATAACTTCCCTTATTATTTTTATTAATTTTGCTTAAAGCAATGTAGTTTTGACATATGTGCTCAAACCAAAAACTATACAAAGAAACCAACAGCAACCAACACCACCAAAAAAATAAAAAAAACAAAAGAAAAATTATATAAAAAAAAGAAAGGAAAAAAAAAAAAACAAAACAAAACGCATCAAAATTATGCCGTTTTGCCGAACAGCAGTGCCTGCTGTACTACTCCTTCCACAGCAAGGCTGGTTGGTAGGTAGCAACCACACTCTGAAATTATAGGACACAGTGAGACAGAGACGGAGAGTAGCCCATGAATTGGTGGTCACTGAACTAGGGGCCTTAAGTTATAGGACAGAGAGAGAGAGAGAGAGTAGCTCATGAATTGGTGGTCCCTGAACTAGGGGCCTTAAGTTAAGGCCAATGTAGCCTCTCTCTTTTTTAATCCTTTCTTTTGATTTTTTTCCCCCCTGCAATAATAAATTTAATAGATAATATTATTTAAATCCTGTTATTTCCATTTTTGTAATTTTTTTAAAAAAATTATAAAGCAGTTATATTAATAAAAATAAAAACCAAAACCCCGCAGAGTCAAACAAGAAACTCTACTCAAATTATAAACAACAAACAACAAAATTCATAAAAAAATTTAACTACGATCTGAAAAAATCATCAATCATTAATAAAATTAATATTTATGACAAACCATCACATCTATTTAGTTGGAATAATGTCATATGCACCAATTAATATACTAACTAGTGTACCAGATATAACATGATTTAAGAGATTTTTGATATTTGTAATTTGTATAATGAGTGAAATCAATAATAATATCATAAATAGTGTTGGTACACTAGTTAGTATACTAATTGATGCAGATAGCACCACCGATTTAGTGTTGGATATTATTTCCTTGTGTTTTTTTGTTCAATGGGACAACACAGCATGAATCACTACCATCAATTTTCAATGGGACAACCCAACATGAATCACTTCCCATCAATTTTTTGGATATTTGTTTCCTTACTGGTGAATCAATACCATAATTTATTTATTTTTTAGTCAAATGCTAAGATATTAATGGGAGAATTTTATTATACACACCTATCTACCATATGTATATTTAGTTATGTCATTTTCTTCTTTAGTTTTGACTAATTTTTTTCTTTAGTTTATAACATTATTTTGAGATATTTGATTATGACTTTTTTATGTTTGATTATGACTTCTTTTTTTTAGTTATGACTCAAAAATTATAAAATTATGTCATTTTCTTCTGTAGTTATAAGTTACATATAGTACACACCCTTTATCTATCTCATATTAACGAGTTAGTAAAGTTTACCAGAAATGTTAGCAATATAGATGATCAAATATAAAAAATAGACACATATGTTTCACAAAAGGCAGGTCATACATATAAGTATCACATCAAGTGAGCCCACCTTTATAAGACACTAACAGGTGGCACACGCGATGTGTGTGCAATTAAGATAACTAATAATAAAAATAAATAATAAATAATATAGTATTATGATATGTATGTTACTTAAGTGATAAATATGTTCTTAATAAAACTCGAGGTCTTAGATTTAAAACTTGCTTACGTTGTGTATAATAATATTTTTTTTATTTTAGCGTATATAAAAGTTGCCATGTGGCATAAGGAGAAGAAGACTTTACTAAACCAATTTAGACATTCACTTAACAATAGTATAGAAGATAATAGTATAGATTTGTGTCCAATTTGTCTTTTAGACTTTCTCTAAGTCAAATTATCAAATAGGTTGACACCATCCTATTCTATTGACTCGAACTTAAAATCTTATCTAAATGGTGTTCATGCTCGATCACTTGAGTTATATCTCGGATCAAATACCGTTTCCTATATTCATATAGGTTATGATGTGCTCTATATGTAAGTTATGATATTTATGGAGTTGATTTCTATAAATATCATAATAGAATTCTTTAGGGTCATAATTAAAAATAAATAAAAAATCATAACTAAACATCACATAAAATATAACCAAAGTCATTTTTTGATACCCCCTCCAATCACCACCCCCACCACCCCCCCCCCCACAGACACGTGGCAGGTGGTGATTGGAGGAGAAGGAATAAAAAAAAAAGAAAAGAAAAAGTAACCAATCAAGTGAAGAGGGGGGTCAAAGGGGTGAGAAAAAAAGGGGGTCCAAGTCATTATTCTAACTAAAATAATATCATAGCCAGTATCACAATGAGTCATAACTAATATCATAATATATATATATAACAAAATCATAATTAATATCACAATATATTACAACCAAATATTGTAATTAGAGTATATGATATACACTCCAAAAAAAAATGTGTACAGTAGGATTTTCCTATTCACACAGTCACAAAAAATTAGTTTCATTTGGTAGTTTCAACCTAACCTTTGCCACCACTTTCTATCGGTGGCAACAATTACCTTCAGGCATCACAACTAGTGGTCAACAACCAATCACTTTTGCCTTTTATCTCCGATTATCGGCAATTTTTTTTTAGCCACCAAGTAGAAATCACTTTTTCCATCCAACAACCATCTCCGATCATAGTCAATCACCTACGATCATCCCTTACGGTCAATTATCTCTGTTACTTATTTTTAAAATAAAACTTTAAAACTTATGTATGTTATGCATTTTTTTAAAAATTTTACTAAAAATAAAACTTAAAACTTGTTTAATATTATATATTTATACACAAATTATTAAGCGTAAAGCACCAATAAAGTTCAAAATGTGATCTTATAAACTGTTTAATCATTCCTTTTTTCTTATGAACCCAAAAGTCCTATTAAAGTGAAAATTAAACAAAACGATAGTCACTTACATGTTTAAGTTTAATTTTTTAAGAATAAAAATAGGTTTCTCTAAATATAAAATTACATATTTGGACAATTCGCATTATAGAGGCTTTGAATTTGTAGAACAAATCTCACATTACGAAAAAAAAATATAACACTCTAATAATGTAGCACTCTAATGTAACGCTAACATAACATCCAATATAAAATATTAAAAAACTCTTTGGTGCACTTTTTCCAAACGTAACGATGTAATACTCCAAAAAAACTCATTAGTGTATTTTTTTATAAACCTAACACTCCAATATAAAACACACACAGAAAAAACTCTTTAGTATTTTTTTTTTTTCTAAACATAACACTTCAATCAATATAATATACAAAAAAAAACTATTTAATGTACTTTTTCTAAACGTAACACTCCAATCAATGTAATATCAAACATAACACTTCAATGTAATACATAAAAATACTAAAAAATTCCTTAATGTAATTTTTTAAAACATAACACTCACAATTTTAAATTATATATTTGCTCAAAACTTACTAAGGAATTTTTGTACTCCTTTTGGAATTGTTTGAAGAATCTCACATCATTTTAGAATGGTTTAAAGAATCCTATAATCTTTTTTTTTAGAGTGTTACATTGGAGTGTTATATTTGGAAAAAGAATACCAATTTTTTGTGCGTTACATTGGAATGTTACACTAAGAAATTTTTTTGGAGTATTATATTAGAGTGTTACATTTGAAAAAAAGTACACTAAGAATTTTTTTGGAGTGTTATATTAGAGTGTTATGTTTGAGTGTTATATGAGAGTGTTATAGTTTGAAATTATACATTTGTCTAAATTTACTAACGCTGTGTTCGGTTGGGGGATTTGGAGAAGGATTTGGAAATGGAAAGGGAAAGGGAAAGGTATGTGAAATTAGGTGAACATGTTTTATTCACATTTCACCTACCTTTTTCATTTCCCTTTCCAAATCCATCATAAAATTTTCCAACCAAACACAGCATAAGAGATTTTTGTACTCTTTTTAAAATGTTTGAAGAATCCTACATCCTTTTGGAATGTTTAAAAGATCTCATATTTCAAGTTATTTTTATACTTCTTTTGAAATGTTTTCTAAATAAAAAAGATTCCCATATAAAAATTCATTCTAAATTTGATTCTCATAAATTGTGTACATTACCTTTCTAGCATAAAAAAAAAAAAAAAAAAAGAACGAAACATGAGAAGAGTATAACTATAAATTTAATTTCTAAATAATATATTAAATTTACATTTTCAAAATCAATATAACTAATTGGTTTATAAATTTTTTTTTAAAACTAAATGAATTATCTCTCTTCAAAATGAGATTTATTGATAAAATTTTCAATTATTAACGACGCCTTAAAATTCAAATATATAATTTGTGATATAAGAATTTTTATTATAATTTTTGATGTGAAAGTTAGAGATTTTTCCAATGGGGACACTGTCGTTTAGTTTCAAAAACAGTTGCAAAAAAACAATAATGGATGAGAAAGCAAAACCAAAGACCCAAAAATTAAACAGTGGGGCTTAAATTCCACAGGACTAATTCCTATCAAACCCACCAATCTTCCCAAGAAAACCAAATTCTCATTCTCTCTCTCTCTCTCTCTCTCTCTCTCTCTCTAGCAGTTTCAAATCTCTTTTTTACATATACAGAAACTCATAGATATATACTCTCAGAAAAATCGATTACGAAACTCGTGAAGCAGTTCAAACCTCGTTAGCTAAACTGGGACAAGTAGTTTTCTCGTGATTCCCAACTTTCTATCTCTGCCCACCACCAGATCCTCTGCTCTTGAAGTTTCTCTCTCCCTCCCTGCTTCAGGTGCACTCTCTTTCTCTCTCTAAACATATAGATGTATATATCTGTGTTTCAACAATTGGGTGTTTGTAATTTGTGTTAGTTTCTTTGAATTTCAACAAATGGGTAAGTTAATTTGTCATTTTTAGCTAGCTTCGTATTTGGGTAAGTGTTTTTTTAAAGTTATATATACATTATCTTTGGATGTAAGCAATTCAATTGGTGGTATTAACTAGAATACTGGAGATTCGGATGCTTATTTTCGATGAAGTCAGTTTGATTTTGTGGAGGGTCAAAAGGTGTACACACGGTGGCTTGGTTTTGGAGGTACCCATTTGGGGAATTGAATTGGGGGTGTTGAATTTGTACTTGATATATGCTAGAGAAGTGCAATTGTCAAAAGGGTAGCACATGGTTTGTTGCTTTCTTGCTCGATTGCCGAGTCGCTTGTGGAGGGTATTGAGGGTGGAATTGCATGTGATTTGGTGGCCGTCGAATTAATCCATTGAAATCTAAAGGTTTGCTACTTTATGGGTTTGAGTATGATAGTTGATAAAGGCATTGCTTTGGGCTTTTGAGTTTTACACATCTGATCTGGTTTTTAAGATGAATTGAGAAGGTGAGCGAGGGATTGGTATAATATTGGGTCATCTGAGTCTAATTTCACAGGCACTGAATGTGTTTTTTATGTGAAGGAAAGAAAAGGAAGAAGGTAAGGGATTCACAGGCTCCAAAGGTGGATTTCATCATGACATTGGCTTTCTGATGCAATTGCACTTTGTGATCTGTCATTTGAAGCTATCATGGGCTTGATTGATTCCGAAAGATTTATTTTCTTATTGAATATTTTACATTTTGTAGTTGAGCTTCCATTACGAATTTGTCATAATTCTTAATCTTTTGTACTGGTATTTGTTATAGATATTACTTTATTGTATCTTTACTTCAATTTTTAATATGGTTTCAATAATTAGCATATTTCTTGTTTCAGGTCTTGTCTTTCTTCCCTGAGGCCCTTTCCTCTTTTCTGAAGGAGTGGTCCCTCTCAATCTGCTGCTTAATGCCAAGCAGCTCGTTGAGCTTCTTATTGTAGTGCATATAGATTCAGATGACTCTAAATAAAATGGGAAGCCCTGGACGCAGGTTTGGAATTTTGGGAGATTTCTATTGTTTATTTGTGTTAATGTTATTGATGTTTACATGACAGTATATCCTCTTGTTGGATGCAGTGGAGTTGTTAGAAAACCAAATGAGAGCATGAGGCTTATTGTAACAACTTTTATTGGAATTGTTTTTGGCTTCTTAATAGGAGTATCATTTCCGGCATTTACATTAACGAAGGTGCACAATATATGCTCTTTTTTTCTTTGTCCAATTATTATCCCTTTTTCCTCATTCTTTCTCTCCATGTACATCTCCTTGTTAATTTTCTCTTTTATTCACATTTCATAATGACATTTTTTTTCCGTCTTTCAATTATGTCCAAATTTGGCAGCTGAATCTCCCATCCAACCTTTTTCCTTACGTTGAGGATAAAAATTCAGGCCTGTCAACCCAAGCATTTTTGAATGCTTGGTCTACTTTGAAGGGTAATGAAAACAACTCTTCTGAAGCTAAAAACTTGAACAATACATCGAAGGTATATTTCGTTTCCTTGTTCTTGCATTACATATCTTTTGGCTGATTGTTTCTGGGGAAAGAACTAGAAAGGCACTTGTTGTGGTTAATTAGTTAAATATTTTCAGCTTAAGTATGCTGCTGTATTGCTCTTTTATGAAGCAAATCCTTAGTTTTCCTTTCTTTAGGTTGGCAGCCTGGAAAATGTAGCAATACAGGTGGTGCTGATAAGTTAGAAAGTGCACAGCCAAATATTAGGCAACATCGAAGTATTTGGAAACAAAAAATGTATTTAGAAACCATTCTAAGTCATGGGCTAAAAAGAAAACTGAATCTAAGCTAGAGTTCTGGTTTATAATTCACCATTTCTGTAACAGTATTTGAGACCTTGAACTCATAGAATGCTGTTTTGAGAGACTGTATTTTGTTGAATTCCTTGACCTTTCCTATTAGCTCAGTATTTCTTACTAAAATGTGATCATGTAATCCAACATTACTTGAAACATTAGTGTGCTTGTGTGTATTATAAAATGAGAATGCGGTATGCTATCCACTTCCTAACATTAGAAGTACAAAGATGTGGTATGCTATTGTGGGGAGATTTTAAAATTAATGTCCCATTATCATAATAATATCCTGAAGAGATAAACTGTTACATCCATCTTTGACATCGCCTTCTTCCGTATGATTTCAATGCAGATTTGGGTCCCATCTAATCCACGAGGTGCAGAAAGATTACCCCCAGGCATTGTTGCAGCGAAGTCAGACTTCTATCTCCGCAGATTGTGGGGTATTCCCAAAGAGGTGTGTTTCTTTTGTCACAACCTTTATCTTCATTCATGGGATATTTCTCTTCTCGCATGATGGAATTATAAACAGATACAAATCTTTTCATTTGGATCTACAAATTTTTCCAGTGACCTTAATTGTGATGAGCACACTTGAAATAACTTTGTGGGCCACTAAAGAGAGAGAATAGTAATGTTTAAACATAATACTATATTGGTTATATAAAACAATGATTAGATATATACAGGGAACATGAAGGAATGGGATCATGAATAATGTTAGTTCTGTAGTTTAGTCGCAGACACTAATCTATTATGTCTTTTTTAATTGATTCTCTCATATTTAACTTCTGATGATTAAATTTTAGGACTTGATAAGTTTTTATTTAATTTGAGGGGTTTGATCATGTTGCCTTTTGCAGGACATAACTGTCAAACAAAAGTATCTTGTAACGTTCACTGTTGGTTATAAACAGAAAAATAATATTGATGCAGCAGTCAAAAAGGTCAACTCTCACTCCCTTACCTTCACTCTCTCTCTCTCTTTCTCTCTCTGCGCCACTGAATTTGTTTTTCCTACAGTTCTCGGAGAACTTTACAATACTTCTTTTCCATTATGATGGTCGAACAACTGAGTGGGATGAGTTTGAGTGGTCAAAGCGAGCTATTCATGTGAGTGCTCGAAAGCAAACAAAATGGTATGGAATTACTGAAATTTATATATAACTACTTTATGTCTTTCCATTTCTCTCTATATCATTACTTATATACTATGCTACTTGAAATTTTGAAGGTGGTATGCAAAACGATTTCTGCATCCTGATATTGTGGCTGCATATGATTACATATTTATCTGGGATGAAGACCTTGGAGTTGAGCATTTTAACGCCGAAGAGTGAGTATTAAACACAAAATCTCATGTTTATGACATTTTTGAATCGGCTTACTCAAAATCTCCTTGTGTTCTTTGTTTGTTCAATTCCAGATACATAAAACTTGTTCGGAAGCATGGCTTGGAGATTTCGCAGCCTGGTTTAGAGCCTAACAAAGGGCTGACATGGCAGATGACGAAGAGAAGAGGTGATCGTGAAGTTCACAAGTAAGAATGATGGGAATGTTGTTATACACCATTAAGCTCGTGTTACTTCAGATAGTTTTTTCAATGATGAAATGACCCTTTTTTCCTTGGTTTGTTTGTTTCTCATTTTCTAACCAGAGAAACAGAGGAGAGACCAGGCTGGTGTAGTGACCCACACTTACCTCCTTGTGCAGCGTATGAATATTTATTATTTCATCGTTCGTTCTGTCGCTTCTTCCTTTTATTCCAGCAGGATCTGCAAATAAACACACTTTTTTTCATGTGTTTGTGATTTCAGATTTGTTGAGATCATGGCTCCAGTGTTTTCTCGAGAAGCATGGCGCTGCGTGTGGCATTTGATTCAGGTATGCAGTTATATTATGGTTTGCTTCATCACCTTGTTTGGTTGTGGTATCAAATTTTAGTCAAATTTCATATTTTAGTCAAACAAAATTATGCATGAAAAAATCTGAAAAAAAGTTCACTAAACATAAAAAGTACTAAAATGTGTTGGCTTTTTTTGACTTTATTTGTCCTCAGTGATTGTTATTTTTTACTAGATACTCTACTTTTTAGATGCATCTAACACAAAATTGACTAAAATATGAAAATAATTCGTTATAGATTTAAATTAAAAAAAACACGAAAAACAAGAAATCAGTAAACAGTACTTGAAAACTAAATGTTAAATATCTTATTATCGGCATTGTAGAATGACTTGGTCCATGGATGGGGTCTGGACTTTGCCCTCCGAAGATGTGTTGAGGTTAGTAACTGTCTTTCACCCTCTTTGCGTTCTATCTTCTTTGATTATTCACTCGTTAATTGGTATGGTAAAACAATAACATCCATCCAAGGCATGATGAGTATGTTTTGCTTCTCTTCAAACCAGCCTGCTCATGAGAAAATTGGAGTCGTAGATGCTCAGTGGATAGATCATCAAACTGTTCCATCACTTGGGAATGAGGTAAAGAGAAAGCTTTGGTCAAAGTTGTGAAAGCACACACATGCACGTATGTGTGCATACACACACATGTATATATATATGATCAGACATAATACCGAGTAACCAATTATCTTTTGGCAGGGCGAAGTAGTGGAAGGGAAGGCACCATGGCAAGGGGTATGCACTATACAAAGCTGTCAATATTACACCCAAACCAAAACACCCCCCCCCCCCCTCTCTATCTCTCTCTCACACTGACTTTAGTCACGAAGTTTGTCTCAGATTTGGTCTTTTTAGCATAAATGCAGTTTTGATCATTGTTTCAATAATTTGTTCATGACAGGTGAGGGAGAGGTGTAGAAGAGAGTGGAAGATGTTTCAGGATCGGGTTGCAAATGCTGAAAAAGCTTACAACAAATCAATTGGAATCGATCTGCCAAAGTCTACAGCTAGCTAAGGGGAGAATCAACAATGTTGACAGAAGTGGACTTGGGTACAACCATCACCGTTACGATGCTTGGGGCTTTAGTGCTAGATTTGTATAATTGATTATTCAATAATTGTAGAGATTATTATCAATAATTACCATTTTTACAGCCGTAATCGAAAACATCTGTTGAAATTCTTTTAAAGGATCACAGTTAGTTCCTAGAGCAAAGAATGCATAAGCAGAGCAACAACTGAAATCCATTTGTTGTTGCAGATGAGAATGCAGAGTGGTGTAACATTTTTGGGTATATGATATGATTAGTAATATGATCGTTCCAAATAGGTTGAATTAAAATTGTTGTTGAACTAAGATGAATGATCCGATATAGCTATCGTCTTTTTTAAAACATGCTCTTTTTTTTTTCTTTGTTTTTTTTTTTTCAAAATTCCAATGTTGACCGCTGAAAACTAGAATGGGTCATGCATGATTTGTGGGCGTAATTCTTCGGTGAGTTTGGCGCATGACAACTCTATGCTATGGTTGAAGTGTACCTAATTACATTTAAGGCTAATGCTATTGTGTAACCAATTTTCAACTAATTAAAACATTAAAAGATGGCTTAATTGGTCAAAAAGTCCATTCCTATGAGGCAATATATCATTTAGGGTTGTTTTGGGGAGTGTCAAAAAAATTGATGTTTTTGTTTATTACAAAAAGACACTCAAAAAGTATAGGTGATATGATTCAAATAAATTAAAAAATAAGTTTTTTTTGCACTTCCCAAGAGGCCTATGGTTTAATCTTTTTTTATGATAAAAAGACGCGTTGAAAAGCCATTAGCAGGAGGCCAACTAATGACATTGTGATAGACATATAAGTGATATTGAATAGATATGTGAATGGATAGGTATACAAATAGTTGGACATTTGAACAAATAGTTAGACAAATAGTGACATGTATACAAATAGGGTGACACTTGAACAAATATTGTAACATTTGAACATATAGTTGTATAGATTGGTGACACGTATACAAGATAGGTAGGTAAAATTTAAACAGATGTGTGTATTTTTGGACAAATAATATTCTTTTGATCCAATTTTTTTTTTAAGTTTTGACTTCTTAACCCAAAAGTTTCTGAAATATAGTGTATGCTGGAATGTATTACAACAAAACAGTTAGTCATTGAATATCAGTGTATTGTTGGGATGTATAGCATGATGAACTCAGGTTGTGGCAGTTGCCTTGCAATATGAGCCCTATATAGGTTTGAGTTTTTCTTAAATTTAAATATGAATTTGAGAGGATTTAAAAAGTTTGTAGGGTTTATCACAAGGATGATTTAATAATTTGAATAGTTCATTTTGTAAGGTTCTGTATGTATATAATTAATAAAAAAGTTTAGTCGATTCAATAATCACAATTATTTCATTTTATCATATTTGTCTCTAGAAAATAAATGACAATTATGTTTTAAAAAATAGCCTATTTATTTTTTTAGACACAAATACAATAAAAATGAAAAGTTACAATTATCGTATCAATTTAATTTTTTCATAAATTTTATATATATAAAATTTTACCAAATGAATAATTCGAATAATCGAAACGAGATTCATCGTAAATCTCATGAATTCGTAAAATTCTTTTAAAAGTCATATTTCAATTTGACAAAATCCTAATTTTTTATTAGCAAAAATATTTTGGTACACACTCTTCAAAGGATATACATTATATGCACCTTATAACTAAAAAAAAAATTATATAATTTCAAATTTTTGAGTCACAACTATAAAAATAATTTTTTTTTTTTAAAAATGTCATAACTAAACCCAACATAAGGTATAATTAAAGAACTCATGAATCATAATTAAAAAATAAAATAATATAATTAGAGGTATATATAAAACATATTTTTTAAAGGGGTGTATATTAAAATTTTTCTTTTATTAATTTGCTAGCAGAGTACCCACACCGTTGTGTTTGGTTAGGGGGTTTAGGAAGGGATTTAAAAATAGAAAAGGAAAAGAAGATGAAATGTGAATAAAATATGCTTACATTTTACATAGTTTCACATACTTTTTTCCTTTCCCTTTCACTTTCTAATTCTCTTATCAAATCCTTCAACCAAACACAACATAAGAAATGTGTCCCAAAAATAGAAAAAATTTCATTTAAAAAAGTCAAAATATGTCAGGTTATCTCACAATAATATAAAGAAGAGTTAATTGCTTAAAAATTTTATCAACAATGATTCATCCCATTAAAAACACCACCACTAATAGCACTAATGCATTAAAAAAGTAAAAAAAAAAAAAAAAAAAATACAACTCCAAGACCAAAACATCACATCATTACTGGCGGGACCCACTGCCACCTAATTAGTGGGAGCACTAATTAGTGCTCCCAAGCATTTTTCAAATTTTATTTACAAATGTTGTAGTAGCTTAGGTCTTATCTAATATTTTTGAATCAATAAGTCTTATTTAGTAAAATTAAAAATATTATCAATTTTTTTAATTTTTAAAACTAAAAATATTATTAATTTTACATAATAATGTTCCAGATAATTGTTTCAATAACTGATAATAAAAAAATAGAGTATGAGATTAAACATTTTTGCCTTTCTACTTGTTGGTTTGAGGCAACGATCTAATAAAATCGAGAACATTATCAATTTTTTTCCAATTTTAAAACTGAGAACATTATCAATTTTTTCATTTTAAGTTTTTTTCCTAGTTTTGCACATCAATGTTCCATCATCATACTCCTTTATAGATACAAAATTTTCAGTTTTGCATAAAAAAAATTCAACTTTTTCAATTTTTTCAAAAAAATATATATATATATTTTGCACATTTTTTTTTCTTTAGTTTTTTCAATTTGAAAGTTGATATTTTAAAATTTTAAAAATTAAAATAAATGTCAAATTATCATGTTCCTTTATAAATATGTATAAATGATAAACAAATCATTATTTGAAAAGTAATTTCGACTATTAAAAATTGGATAAATTACATTGACACCCCTTGAGGTTTGATTCAATTACTACCCACCCCTTGACGTTTTAAAAATTACATTCTCATCCCTGTGGTTAATAGTCTTATTTCAAAAATCCCCCTGTTTATATAAAAGGTAACAACTCCTAATAGAAAAACAGAGGAAATTACATTAAAAAAACAAGTAAAGGAAAGGGGAAAAAAAAAGATAAAGTAAAGCAAAGCAAAAAAAAAAAGAGAGTGCGTGAGTTCAATGTGTTTATTTCGTCTAAATAATTACAATAACGGGAGGTTAGTGTAATTTCCCAAACGTCAAGGGGTGATATGTATTAAACCTAAATTTCAGGAGGTGTAAGTGTAATTTACCCTTAAAAATTTAATGAGACTTGAATGTGAAAAAGACCTAAAACCTACCTATTTTATTTATGGACTTTGCTACAGACCCCCAGTGAGGTGACAGCGTGCCATTCGTCCAAATCACCAAAAAAAAAAAAAAAAAAAAAAACAGTTTTTTTTTTTTTTTTACCAATGGGAAGCCTCCGTACATGACCCCCAGTGACCCCCACTGGGGGTCTTAGGCATTTTTGTTTATTTATTTACACAATTTTTTTCTCTAATAATTCTTCTAAAAACACTTCAACTTTTCAAATTATGTTTGCCATCTCATTAAAAAAATTATATAAACAAAAAATTATATAAATGTAGCACTACTGTTTTATTTATATTTTATTTTCCATCTATGATCATCAATTTCAAATGTACAAGATATTTTTAGTTTTCAATATATTTTTAAAAAATTCAAATCATTTGATGATGGTATTTTAAAAAATAGTCGTAATCTAAAACGTAAACTAAATCAAGACAATTATCATAATATTGATGGTTTAATTTTCAAAATTAATTATTATCATTATTATTTTTACAAACAAAGGATAATAAACCATATTAGAAGATTTAGATATATTTTTTTTTAGAATGTCAAAGCTAAAGACCAAATGTCTTCCAAATGCATTCAAAATATTATTGATAATACAAATAACAATGCTTCCGCGTAAAAATAAAAATAAAAATAATTATAATTGAGAAAATTATACTTAGCTCACAATTGTTCCAAAGAAAAATTATGTGGTTAGCTCAATTGAAAAATATTTGTGAGAATAACTTTAGTACAAAGATTCTTATTAATTTGTAATTTTACATTTTAAAATGTTAAAAAAAATTTACAACAATATTTTAAAATTTTATAAGTTTTTTTAAATTTGCATTTTAGGCCTTAAATTTTTTGAACTAGCCCTAAGTGCCCCCACACTATGAGTGAAAATTCACCATTATATGATGTAGAGGGGTCAGCCCAACAATTAATCTTGTCACATATATATATATAGAGAGTAAAAGACGAGCTGATTGGATGGAGAGACTAATAACCTAGTATCACCGTTATACTGAAACTTTTTCAAAGACTACATAATAGTGTACTTTTACCAGCTAAAATAACTAGAATAGGAAGAGATGCTTTTACCCATTTCATTAATTTTCTTTTCTGTCCATTTTTTTTCCATTTTATTTATTATTATTATTATTTCTTTTTTGTGTTCATGCCATTTTCCCTCTCCCTCATACAACAGAAATAAACCTATTTTCTTATGTTTTTTGAACGGTTAACCATAAGATTGGATATAAAGCAGTACCCTCAAAATAATTTTATAGAAACTAAACCTTAGTAAAATTTTATTAAGTACAAAAGTTTAGATATGATTAATTATCAAAAAGTAATAATCATTAAGGCCTTGTTTGATGGCTGAAGATAAATAGTTAAATTGGAAATATTATCCAATAGGTCTCATATATTATTTGTTTGCAATTTCTTTTCAAATGGGATATGATATACGAATGGATTGTATATCTTTCAAAATGACAGGATATATAATACCATATTTCCCGTTATATAATCCCTAGTGGGATGAGATATGAATTAAAAATATATATATATATCCCTTTCTCTAATAAATATATATGAATTAAGGTACGTTAGGAGGGTAAATTTGAAAATTACTTACTTATATACCACAATATCTTTTGTTAAACAAACATAAATATGATATATTCAATACTCATATTCTGAGTTAACAAACAAAAATGATAGGATATGTTATCCACAACACATCCTATCATTATATATACTCATGTAAATCGTAAAAGGTATTTTATTCTTCATTTTATCTCTAGACAATCAAAGGCCTAAACATCTAAGAATTTTCAAACACATGTACGCTTTTCAGTACATATATAGCATTGCTTGTACCCAAAGGATTGAATGAACTTAGCTGAAGAACCCAACTTGTACAATTTCATATCATGAGGAAAATATTTTGCAACTTGTAAAAACATACAAAAACCCACACTAATAATAACAAAATTGTGACACTACCTTCGCTAATTTTGCTCAAAACATAAAAGAACAATTTAGTACACAATACTTCCATCATGCTCAAAATTAGGTCCAAACTCCAATTTGATGATTACTCAAAGGATTGAACGACAAAGAGGACAAGTACTATGTTGATTGTCAAACCACTTTTGAAGACAACCTTTGTGAAAGAAATGCTTGCAAGACAACTCACTCACTTCCTCATTATCTTCATACCCACACAAACAAACACAACACTCAACTGAACAGCACATCCTCATGTTCCCACCACCACTGCCGCCGCCGCCGTCGCAGCCGCAGCCGCAAGATCTGTTTTTAGAGAAAGATTTGAACTTTGTAATGGACACTGCTCTTCTTGATCTTCCAACTTCGCTTGATTGGTCTTCCTCTGAATTTGGAGAAAACCCATAAAAACCCACAACTTGAAACATATACCTGACCATATTTTCCAACAGAGACACTAACAAAATTGTGTTCATCACTAGCACATGAAGAAACCCTTCACCTGAGCCTGGAAAGTTGTACAGACCCATCTTTCTCTCTCCTCAAAAAACAAACACAAATGACTCAATGAGAGAGAGAGAGAGAAAAAAAGAAGAACAATAAGAAGAAGAAAGCAAATTTGCTTCCATTGAAACATAAAACCAACCTGAGGTTGCAGATAAATATAGGAGGCTAGTTTGTGGCTGCTACATACTAACCAGCATTGTGTTAACCATGGTTAGGGAGTTTGTTAACCATGGTATTTTGGGACAAGGGGTGCACGTGGCAACACGTGTAAGGTTTCTGAGTGCTTTTTCAAGAGAAATAAATTGGGTAAGAAAATGTTTTGAATTTTAAATAATTTATTAAATTTTTATTAAATGTCTTCTATAAGCATGAGACTTACACAAATTCATATCTGTGTAAGTTTTATATTTAAATGAGAGGTTTGATAAAAAATTTAATAGGTTATTTATAATTTCTAGACTAAGACTCTGTTCGGGAAGTGAGTTGACTTTTTGACTTTTTTGACTATTTTAGCCTGGACTAAAAAGCTTGGTTCAGGAAGGGTTTTTTGACTTTTTTTATGACAGAAAAATGTAATAATTATGGATTAGATGTGATATTTTCTTTATTGTGACTAAAATAATCCATTTTGTCTTTTGTAGCTATTATCTTGCCAAACAACTCAAAAGGGTAAGTTCGAGGTGCCACGTGCCCAATAGCTTTTGGTGGAACAATAGGATGGTGACGCGTGGTGTTCGCTGCGACGTTTAAGTTTTTTATTTTATTTTATTTATTTATTAAATTTTTTTTTTTGAGATGAGTTGGCAGAAGTTTCCTGATATGCGACGTGAATGCGTTATTTGTGGTCTTAAAATAATGTAAATATTTAAATAATTTTTTATTTTGAAAAAATTACAAAAAAAAAAAAAAAAATTGTTTCAATTGTTTTTTTTTTGATAATGACATTATAATTATTAATTATAAATTTTAATGATACGTTGAAATTTTTTAATATAATTAGGACAAATTATGATGATAGTATCTATATTTTACTCTTTGTATCATTTTAGTTTTTGTATTTTTAATTGGTTTAATTTTGATTTTAAATTAATAATTTTGTCTCAATTTAGTTCAATTGATTACAATTCGTAACATTTTTCATGAAAAATGCGTACATAAGTATCACGTGTCATATTTTTAAGGTCAAAATTGTAAACTTACTCAATTCAGTTAGTTAACCTCAACCAATTTTGTAATAATTTTTCTTATGAAACACTAACAATATTATTACTTGAACCAAATTGAAACAAAATATAAAATTAAGGATTAAAATTGAGTCAATTGAAAGTGTAGTAATCAAAATAACCCAAGATAATTTGTTCATATATCATTATATAATATAAACTAAAAGGGCTTGGCTTCCCTCCAGGTCCAGATCAGGCTGAAGGGTATTGTTGGGCCCGCGATGACCCACCACAGGACTCATTTCGATAATCCAAACAGTTAATATATAAAACTCGTAGAGTACTATATGTCTGTAAAAAATCAAGTTGATCGGATATCGATAGTTACGTGATCAAATCAATTTTGTATAAAAAAATAGACGGTGAAAAAATAAACAGTTGACAGAAAATTGATCCAATGAGATAACTATCAATATCCGATCAAAGTGATTTTTTATAAACATATAGTATTCAACGTGTTTTACACATTGAACAGTTTAGATTATTAAAACAGAATCCGCGATAAGCCTCCGCAGGGCCAATAATACCTTTCGGTCCGATTTGGGACTAGGGGAAGCCACTGCCAAACAAAAATATTGTGGCCTCTTCAAGATTGAAAATCTCAATATAATTTTTTCATACTTGAAGCACACATGTCATTTTGTGATTAGTCTACAATCTAATTTATATAAATTAAGTTAATTTTTAAATCCTCTTACTCGTTACCAATAATGTATTAGTATTATTTTCTTCAATATTGTGATTTTAAAACATGCAATGATGCAATTATTAATTTTAGTTTCAATGATTATGGTATGAAATCTACATTTATATCTATACTTCTATCTATATTATTATATAAAAATATTATTAGTTAATTTTTAAGTCCTCTTAATCAATGCCAATGATATATTGAAAAATGCTTTAGATCACTAATTTAACATCACTAATACAACACTAATGAGGTGGCACCATGTGGACCCTACCACTGATGTAATAGTTTGGCTTTGTTTTTTTTTTTTTTTTCCTTGCACTGTTAGCTCATTAGAGTTGGCATTAGTGCTACTATTTTAGTGGCCTGTATCACTAAAATTTTGTGATTTCAAAACATGAAATGATGTAATTACTATTTTTTAGTTTTAATGGTTATGACATGAAATCTATATTTATATCTATATTTCTATTTATACTATTATATAAAAATAGTGATGTTACACACACTAATTTAATTACTATACCAATTAGTAAAGTAACACATGTTATAGTATTGTTATTTCAAAATTATGGACCCCACCCATTATACAAATTATATAAATTTAAAGTCAATAACATTATGCCACATTATCTGTTAGTAAACTAATTAGTATACCAATTAGTACGCATAATCTTATTCATATAAAAATATTATTGGCTAAATTTTAAATCGTCTTAATTAATGTCAATAATATATTACTATTATTTCCTTAAATTTTGTAATTTCAAAACATGCAATGATATAATTATTATTTTTAGTTTCGATGATTATGGTATAAAATTTATATTTATATCTATACTTCTATTTATACTATTATATAAAAATATTATTTGATTAATAAATTTAAAACTTATAATCTAAATTATATAAATCTCAATATAATTTTCTCATACTTTAAAAAATTTTAACACTTAAAATACACATGTCATTCTGTGATTAATCTAAAATCTAATTTACATAAATTAAGTCAATTTGTAAATCCTCTTAATCATTGTCATTAATATACTAGTATTATTTTGGGGGTTTTTTTTTTAAGGTCCCTGGTATTAACATTTTATAGTATAAAGGACACCAAATATTTTCATAATGTCTAAGGTCCCTCAAGTTGATCCAGAGAAAATTGGTCCAGAGAAAATTGGTTCAGAGAAAATTCACATCACAGAGAAAATTGGTTCAGAGAAATTCTGAGAATCCAGAGAAATTCTAAAATTGGTCCAGAGAAAATTATCATTTTTGTAGCTAGTTATAACAATCTATATATATATATATGCACATTGATCATATGTTTTCTTTCTTTCACAATTTCATAAACCAAACCATGCACGAGGTGAAAACTTTTCTACATTTGTATATTTTCCAAGGATTATCAATGAGAACTGAGTGTATGTACAATCCATTATAGGCCTTTTCCAGTTTCTCTCTCTATTCAGGGCAAATCAATTATAGGAAAATCCAATCTGGATCTGGGTATAGTCATAACAAAACAACACAAATATTTGATATTTGGCCAAGATGGCAATGACTTTGCATATTGGTGAAAATCTGAAGCTTATCAAGGGAGATCAGGGAAAGTGGTGTTCTTAGAATACTCACATTTTGCTTACTATACATAATAGTTTCATTCTCATGATACCGTTAAAGGTTTCAAAAAACCTAGTATAGTGATCACAAATAATTTAAATTATTCCAACTCATAACTTCAAATCGACTGCCTACCAAATACATCATAGGTAAAATAAGTTACTAGATGGAAGGATAACTAAATGAGAGACTGTACAATATAGGAGCATGCATATATATATTGGTGAAAGGAAGAGTAACAGCACCAAAATGCATGGATACAAAAAGGACACTGGTATTAAGATTTTACAGCATAAAGGACACTCAATATTTTCATAATGTCTAAGGTCCTTCAAGTTGATCTAGAGAAAATTGGTCCAAAGAAAATTATTCCAGAGAAAATTCACCTCAAGAGAAATTTCAAAATTTCTTTGGACTCTCCAAACCCAGAGAAATTCTCAGACAAACATTTTCAGAGATTTTCTCACCTAGAGAATTTCTCTGGACTCCACAACCTAGAGAAAATTCCTAAAACAAATATTTCCAGAGAATTTCTCTGATTTGCTATGTATATATATATATATATATTTGTAGAGAGATGAGGAAGACAATGAAGTTGATCTCTGTAACAACCCTCGTCCTGATTACCGATTAACCACTGAATTACGTACTGATTACTGCTAAACTGAACTGATAATGACTGATAATTGGATTAACTGAAGTACTGAATGAACTGATTGAAATCGAAACTGAAATTGAATAAGTATATCTATTGTATTGTATTTCTATCTGTTGATTGATTGATTATCTGTTTGAATTTATATGTTTAAACTGCTAATTGGAGGCCTTATCGGCGGCCGAACTGAAAACCGTTTAGTATTTCATGATCAGTAGAATTTATCTGATTTTATGGTATATTTATCTGAAAATTGATTAGGAATGATTAAATTAGATTACAATGAGTTAATTGCAAACTTGGACTTAATTACCATATTGCCACCCCTAGTGGGCCACTTAGAATAATATATTAGGCCTTATTACATGTTGATCAAAGCTTCTCCTCAGCCATTTCCTTAGTCCCCACCGAAATTAAAAGAGAGCTAGAGTGAGAGAGTGATTTCATTTGGTGTATTGGCTTACTCTTGAAGAATTGCTTGGAATTGGTGTATAACTTGGCACAATCTAGCTTCCTTACCTTGAATTGAGACTTAGGTAAGTAAATCCATCTTCTTCTTGTTGTCTTGAGCTTCATCTTGCATGTTCTAGACTCCATTGTAGAATTAAGCCATAATATAGTGCATAGAGGTTGATTTATGCTTGGATTGTTGCATGCATGGCCATTTTGGTGCATTTTGGAAGTTGAATTCATGGTGGATTGTACATGCATGTCCATGTTTATATTATAGTCCATGTTTTCAAAATGTTTTCCAACTATTGAGCTCTTTAGAGCAAGGATTGAAGCTTGAATTTGGTTTAAAACTCATGCATTGCATGTTTACATATTGTTCTTGAAAATGGGTTTGAAATTGGGTTTGAATTAAGCACCCTTGGGCTTTGATTTCTTAAATTGAGTTTTGAAACATGTTATTCTATGTGTTTAAAAGAGTTTTTCCAGAAAATAGCCCAAGAGGATCTAAAATGTTGCTTTTGAACTTGGTTTTGAGCTTGGGACTCAAATCTGGGATTGCCAGATTTCTGTTGTCCGCTCGAGCGGAGAAATCGAGCTCCCAGCATCTTGCACTGTGCATCAGTTCGCTCGAGCGGAGTATTGGGCGCTCGAGCGGAGGACTGGGTGACACGCTCGAGCGGGCGTCGAGCGGAGATTTCACCTATCCAGTACTTTTTGGTCCGCTCGAGCGGGGATGTTGCGCTTGAGCGGGGACCTTTGTTTGCTTGTCCGCTCGAGCGGGGAAACCTGCGCTCGAGCGGGACTCTGTTTCACTGAAAATTCTGCAATTGTATTCCATGCGCATCTTTGCATCCTCATCCCATCCTAGGCATTCTTAGGCCTAGTTTAAGGCATCTTAATGAGGATATAGATGTAGAACACACCGAGGCATAATAGGAAATTAATTATCATCCTTCCCGACTGTGAAACTTAGAGTGTGTTCATTTTGTTTTCTGTTTAGGGTTGGCTCTCGGGGACGCGCTCTAGCTGCTATTAGCCCAATCTCTGTGAGTAACAGATTGTGTAAAGATATGTTCAAAATGGTATCTTTTGAATACTGAACAGAACTGTTTACTGAACTGATATTGTTTATTAAATGAATGTATGTCCTGTATTGTGAACTGTATTGTGGCATCCTTAGCACTCACTGTTTACTGTTACTGTTACAGAGCTCTGTCGGTTCCCTTGTGGAACCATACTGTTTACTGATTGATGGCCATCATTACTGTTGGGTCTGTTAAGACCCGGTCCTCTTGGACCTACTGTTTATAGGCTAATGGGTGTACCACATATGACTGATTGACTGAAATACTGAAAGACTGACATACTGTTTAATGAACTGTTTTCATTACTGTAAGGGCATTCATTCATAACCTCTTTACGCTTTATGTTATTCACTGGGCTTTAGCTCACTGTTTATATATATATGTAGGTTCTCAGCAGCCAGACCGGAGCTAGGAGCGTGGGTTAGTCCCCAGTTTTGTCAAGCCAGCCTATGTGCCTCACTGCAAGGTTCCGAGACGCCATGCTATGGCTTGGGGTGTTTTTGTGTTCCCCACCTGTCTCTTGACTGTTTTGTATTACTGTATAGACTGTCTACTGTTTTACTGTACTGTTATCGAGGGATTAGGTCCCCGTACTGAATGTTTGTAAATGATTGTATAGACTGTACTGTTCTGAACTGTATGAATGCATGAAAAATGTTTTTGGCATACAGATTTTCACAGCTCAATGGACACTAGTTACTTACTGTATTGGCTTCCGCCAGGCCCTGTACTCTGTTTTACTGTATAACTGTTCAGCAGGCCTTCGGTAATCTCGGATTACTGGCCAGTTACGGTGCTAAACCCATAGGGCCGGGTTTGGGTCGTGACAATCTCAGATCTAACCAACGTGAGTCTCCACTCTCATTCACCTTCACTTCAAGGGTAAAACTTTTAAAGAGAGTGAGAGAAAGAGAAGCATATTATTCTGTGCATTTTCTCAAAGGATTTCTTCAATTCAAATCCACCAACACCTCCATTGCTATAAAAAAACCTTCGAATCTCTCGGTTCAATCCATCGAAATTAGTATCGATTGACGATGCTTGTATTGAAAAGCTCAGTTTCGAACCAGACACTGCTGAGGTTGTGGCGAGATGTTGGATCTCAACGTTGATTCAAGTTGCAATGAGGTCGAGACGACTAAGATCACGAAGCTTCCGTGAAGTGATGATTATTCCGGAACTTCGATCTCAGTGAATCGGAGAGAGGGAAGAAGAAATTGTTGCGTAGAGGAAGAGGAAGTGAATGAAATGGGACTGCGGCAAAGCTATCATTGAAATGGGGCAATGAGGTTTTGAGGAAGATGATCAAACCCATTCAAATTTCTCTGATATATGTTTAGGGACCTTAGACATCAAAAAATAATTTTGTGGATCTCTTCCATTACGAAAAGTGGGAGAGGGACCCTAGACCAATTTTTCCTATTCTTTTCTTAAATTTTGTGATTTTAAAACATGCAATGACGTAATTATTATTTTTCAATGGTTATGGTATGAAATGTATATCTATATCCATATTTCTATCTATACTATTATATAAAAATATTATTGGCTAATTTTTAAGTCCTCTTAATCAATGTCAATGATATATTAATATTATTTTCTTAAATTTTGTGATTTCAAAACATGGAATGATATAATTACTATTTTTAGTTTCAATAGTTATGGTATAAAATCTATAGCTATATCTATACTTCTATCTATACTATTATATAAAAATATTATCAGGTCAATAAATTAAAATTTTATAATCTAAATTATATAATATAAGCAAAAACGTTGTAACCTCTTTGACATTGAAAATATCAATATAGTTTTCTCATATTTTTGGAATTTTTCAACACTTAAAATACATATGTCATTTTGTTATTAATCTAAAATCTAATTTACATAAATTAACATAATTTTTCCCTTAATCATTGTCAATAATATATTAGTATTTTCTTCAATTTTGCAATGATGTACTTACTATTTTTAGTTTCAATGGTTATGGAATGAAATATATATATATCTATACTTCTATCTATACTATTATGTAAAAAATATTATTAATTAATTTTTTAATCCTCTTAATCATTGCCAATAATATATTAATATTAGTTTTTAAAATTTTATGACTTCAAAACATGCAATGATGTAATTATTATTTTTAGTTTTAATGGTTATAGTATGAAATCTATATCAATATCTATACTTTTATCTATATTATTATATAAAAATATTATTGGGGCAATAAATTTAAAACTTCTACTCCAATTTTTTTATTATATATTTTTTAAATAATAAAATACAAAAGTATGTGTCATAAATTTATTTGTTATTTCACTTTAATTATAATTATTGATATTTTTAATTATTATGGCAATATATTTCAAATTTTATAATTAGCATTTTTTAAAGTATTAAATGTATGGTTCTTTATGATATTAATATGAAAAATAAATCAGAATTTTAAACTATAATAACAATGGAACATTACGTTACCAAATTTAGTTTGTTTATAGTATAACAGTAAACTTGAATCCATGCAATACATATTAATCACAATCTATCAATGTTAATTTTAAAATTTTAGTATGCAGAGTTCTTTTTTTTGGTTCAAATTTTACATTTTATTTTTTTTAAAAAAATCTTACAATTTTTTTTTTTAAATTTTTAAAAGCTAAGAAATATATTTGGCATAAAACTAATGGCACATTAAACTATATATCTAATTTTAAATTTTTATATGGAAAGTCTAAAACAAAATTTTATAAGCCACATTCCATTAGAAACTTGAAATTTTAAAATATTTAAGTTTTTAAATATGCAATTTAATAATATTATGGTGGTCGTATTTGGTGGTAGCTGATGTAACGCTATAAAGACAATAATTACATGTGTCATATGACGCCCATCGAATGATATGAGATATTACAATATAAGGTATGAGAATCAAATATCAAAATATGGTCACATAATAGATTTATCATATCAATGGTCAAAATCTTATACCAAAATCTACATATGAAATGTGAAATCCTCAAAGTAAATCATAATAGATTTTATCATCTAATATTATTTGTAGTTGAATAACCTATACAGTCTATATAATTTGGTCCAAAATATATATATATATATAAATAAGCCTAGACTAGAGTTTATCAATAGCTCAGGCTTTAAACACTGAAATGGTTGAATTAGAAAAGTTTGTGGGCTAACTTATTTACATTATTTTATATGCAAATATGTTTTATTTATTTATTTAGTAGATTAATTTTAAAAGTGACATACAATTCTAACAATGAGAATTGTTTTAAAGGATTGATAGAAAACTTTGTGGAACATAAACTAAAAATCATTAAGGATTTAATTCTATACATGAAGGCTATATGAATTTCTACTATACAAAATAAGTAAATACATACATTGATCCATGATAGTATGAAATCCTCTTGCAAGAAAGAGAAACCTTGAATGAAAGACCTTAATCTTTAAGTTCTTTACTTGTCTAAGATCTTCTGTCACGACCCAAACCCGCCCCTATGGGTTTAGCATCGTAACCGGCCAGTAATCCGAGATTACCGAAGGCCTGCTTAACAGTAAGACAGTAAAACAGAGTACAGGGGCTGGCGGAAGCCAATACAGTAAGTAAACAATGCCCAATGAGCGGTGACAGTCTGTATGCAAAAAGACTTCTCATACATATTGTAGACGTCCCCGAACGCCCCGGGAGGATTAGTCCCGTTCTGTTCATTTTGGGCTCACTACAGTTCAGACTCAAATTGTCACGGTTCTTAATCTGAACCAAAGGTCCAAATCTGGCAAATCGTTTTGAGAAAACAGATTTTTAGAAAGAAGTGCCAAACATGGACTGGTTTGCCAGATACAGAGTCGCCACCTAAATATTTTATTTTGGAAAATTTAGGAAACCCTGACTTGTTGCCTAAGGCCACGTGTCCGTCATCACCAAAGTTGCCTCGGCTCGGGAACTTGGGTACGATTGGGGAAGGTCACTTCGTGAGCACCCCCGCTCGCCCGATCAAAGATCGGCCTCTGCTAACCATGATATCTAGTTTTGAAAACATTATACGTTCTTATTCCGGTTATTAGTCTAGATTTACTATGTGATGCGCACAGCATACAAGTATAGACTGGGTCGCCTGAATTGGAACAAAACATTTCCTGTTTATTTTTTGAAAGTGGTTTGCTACTCGCAAGTAGGCTTAAAAAGCGGATTTTGCCACCCTCAGGTGGGCTTTAGAAAAGATGGTTTTGCCACTATCTAGTGGGCTTAAAACTCACAATCAACGAATTGTTCCAATCCAAATAACCCAACCTTCACTCAGAGGCATTCAGGCAGTTATATCACATAAGCACATAGCTTCATGGTAAGCATGCTATCATGGCAGTCACTCACACGCATGCAAGGATGCTAAAGCATAACCACTTACCGAGTACTCCAAGCCAAAGAAAGAAGCTAATTAGAAATCAATGCATGATCCTAACTATACAGAAATGCCTAATGCAACACATGCAAAATGCAACTAAGACAGGCTCGGCTATTCTAAAGATAGCATGTGAAATGCTACAACTAACAAGTATTCAACTTGGATTTGAAATACAATGCAGTTAATATGATGCGCCGAGCCCGGTGCATGCAAGACAGATGAATGAATGCAAACATGCTATCATACTGTATGCTAATTGAAACATGCCTTAATCTAACCATCATAAGCTGGTAAATAAAAAGGAGAAAGACGTGGGGTTGGAAGATATACATCACACGCACGCACACTTATTACAACATTGCCCTCGTTCGGAGGGTCCGAATAAATAATATACAGTCCCAAATAAATAATACAGTCCAAATAACTATAAAACCCTAATTAATTAACAAATTAATCTAGGAAAGCAGTAAATTAGCATGCAAACCTATGGACTGCCTCAGCTCTGTTCCGAATGATGAATGATGCATGCTTGAGTTGCCTTGCGCGGAAATCCATTGCGATATCCCAATTAGCCTCTGTTTATAATTAAGCCCGGAATACTGCACGAAGCTCCAAAAGACTGCCGGTTTCTGATTTGCTGCAACAGAGAGCAAGAAAGGGACATGGCAATGTATTTTCACATATGTATGCATGCCTCGATCCTCGTGCCACCAATCACGCATCTCGATGCATGATGGCCGAGGAGTCGAATTGCACGACTCAATATGAAATGAATGCCCATATAAACACAACAAGACCGAGACTCCATCATGGATAATCCGGAGTGTCGGCGACCGGGAATTGAGACACGTTCCGTCACTCGGAGTACGAAACGTCCCTCGTTTCCCGTGCTTGGGCTAACTCCTATCCCAAGCATAATGCAATATGCATGACATGCATGAATGCAATCCTAACATGCAACCTAGTATACGCAATGCTATGAGATGGTATACACAATGCACGATGTAGTAAGACATACACAATACTCTAACATACGACCTAGCATACGCAATGCTATGAATTGAAATGGCATATACAATGCACAATGGACTTACACCAACATGAGTGGACCTCAGCCACACTCACATCAGTAGCCATAAGATGAAAATGAGACTACCGAAATGCGTGCACACATGCACGCAAATCGAGGACCGAACCTAAGGCACAACATGCAACTCTAACAAGGCATGGCATGGATGAAGCATGGCATTCAAACATGTACATTCCAGCACTGAAACATGATGCAAAATGATCCCGAATCATGGATATATGTCACACAATGCATGGAATGGTCCCGAAACTCAAAACTAGGCACATGTATTGACTTATAGCTATACAAAGCATGCATTCTTTGACTATGAAGCACAAAGACAGAGCCAAGGCAGTCCCAAAACATGAACATTTCTAGTTCAGAGCATGACCAAAAGATGCTAGCATGATGGACTAAAATAGCATACAACTTTGACTAGCAAACATGGTTTACATGGCATGTATATGAAGCGCATGAGAACTCATCAAACCAGCAAAAATCAGTAAACAAAACATGTGAAAATATGCCCAAATAATCACTGAAATGCAGCCAACATGTGCAAAAATAAGGGGCTTCTTTGGAGAGCCATACAAGGGGTTATTAAGCACCTACAAGATAGACACTTAGAAAGACCAAACCAACTTTGGAAATGGGTTATGACAGTCCTAAAACCCACCAAATAGGCCCTGGAATCAGTCTCGGAAACATGCAAAGAAAGGCCTCTTTGAGAGGCCTTGAATGGGATTGCTCTACACATGCATCATAGACATAAAATATGGCCAAAAGGGCCTTGGATAGAGCCAAGGAAGACCTCAAAACCCTCAGAATAAAGCCTGAAAAGTGACTTCAATGCATGCAAAATAGGGTCCCTTTGGAAGGCCAAACATGCTAGTAAAGAGAATGAGGGGTGAGAGGGTCACCCCTCTATGATTTCAAAGCTCAAAACCTCATAAAAGCCACTGAAAATCCATTGGATTTCAGTGGCTAAGAGGCCAAGACAAGAGCAATGCAAATGCTCAAATGTATGGCTCAAAGCATGAGGAAATAAAGCATGCAAGGAAGGAGATGAATCCAAACAGAAAAGTGACCTCAAACAAACTTAAAGAGGAGGTCAAAACAAGACTTTTTTCAGTTTATATCAAGCCTCAAAAATATTCACAAGTAAGGCTAAAATATGATGCAAAAATTGCCCTAAAAGAGAGATAAAGGACAAGGGATAGCAGATGGTCTCAAACAGCAAGGAGCCCTTCAACAAAGTTGAAGAGGGGCTCAAAATAAGATACTTTACAGTTCAGGTCGAAGTCCATAAATTCTTGCAAAAGGGGCTAAGATATAGAGCAAAATAAGGCAAGAAAAGGGGAAATAGGGACTCACCCTTGTAGCACAGCAAAGCAGCAGCCTTTGGTCCAAGATTCTGAGCTTTCAACCTCTGCAAATGGCCTCCAAGTTGCTGGAATGGAGTGTGGAGGTGGTAGGCTATGAGTTGGTGTGTAAATGGTGCAAAAACAAGGGTGTTTGGAGGCTTGGAGTAGATAGATATAGGGTTGTATGTATCAATGCCGCAGCTGGTTTTTTTAACCCTTAGAAATGAAGTGGGGTGCTGGTTATATATAGGGAGAGGAGCCAAAAAAGGAGGGGAAAAACCAATTCAAATATCCCTCCAAAAGGACAGACTCTCGGGCAGAGGGTCTGGTGCAAAACAGCTGGCACAGCTGGAATGCACCAGAAGGGACAAACATGGCCGGCCAGGTGCAAAAGGGTCAAGTGGCCGGCTGGCCACCTCCCCTGGTCAGCCGACCAGGGGTCAAAAGAATTGCTGGCCGGCCACCCCAAAAAGGTGGCTTCCCAGATGAGTGCAACACAACTGTATGGTCAAAACCCAGAAAATGTGAACCAGGAGAGAGAAAAACCAGCTTTTTATAGGGGTTCAAAAGGGTCAAGAATAATTGCTGGCCGGCCTACCCATATTGGTGGCTTCCCAGGTGTGTACAACACAATGATGTGGTGGAAAATCAAAAAAAGTGGCCCAGGAGTGGGAAAAACCAGCTTCCTAGTGAAGAAAACAGGCGATGAAGAGCGATGAAGAAATAAAACTATTTTTTCAGAAAAATTGCTGGCCTCCCACCTTCCTACAACCTTTCTAACAATGAAAATAAGGTCCCTGCCAAAAACGGACCAAGACGGATGCAAAACGAAAGTTCGGGGGCCAGAACACGCAGTTCGGGGCCCCGAAAACAGGCTGTTAGGCACCGGAAGTGGCGTTCGACCACGGAGTTCGTCTCTTGGGCCACAGTGTCCCTCAAAAGGGAGGAAACAAGGTGTGTGCCAAAAATCGGAGCAAACGGAGGTAGTTAAGTGGTCCCGAACCGAGGCACACAGCCGACGGCTCCGAAAACAGAAAACCGGGCTCCAAACGGGAAAAATGGCCTACGACCATGAAACATAGCCTACAGCCACTGAGAGATGATCTACGAACCTCTCCCTCCCCTCGGGAAGAGAAAACAAAGAAAACAAGGCCTGGTTCGCAAACCGAGGCAAAGCACAAAAGAGTCCGGAAGTTCGGAGGCAAGGCTCGCAGCCGTGACTCCGCAACCTCAGAATGAGCACAATATGCAACATCACCAAGCGCTCAATCGGTGACGTCTGAGTCTTAAGGTCGGTAAAAAATGGGATGTCTACACATATATATAGTCAGTGACAAAACAGTATGTACATAATATACAATCATCCAGAGCAGGGACTTAATCCCTATTAAACAGTACAGTGCAGTTTATCAGTCTAAGCGGTTATTACAAAAACATATACAGAGACAGACGGGGGAAATTAAAACACCCCTAAGCCAAAGCTTGACAGGCTCGGAACCTCGCAATGAGGCATGGTGTTTGGCTTGACAAAAAGGGAAATCTACCCTACGCTCCTAGCTCCGGTCTGGTGCCTGTACACCTACATATATATATGAGCAGTGAGCTAAAGCCCAGTGAATAACATAATGCGTAAAGGGGTTAAGAATGAATGTCCTTACAGTAATGAAAACAGTTCATTGATTCAGTATATCAGTCATTCAATCATATGTGGTACATCCATTAGCATAGCAGTACAGTAAACAATAGGTCTTAAAAGACCGGACAGTAAATGATGGCCATCAATCAGTAAACGGTAGTGGTTCCAACAAGGGAACCGACAGAGATCTCTGTAACAGTAACAGTCAGTAACAGTAGTTGCTAAGGATGCCACAATACAGTTCAGAATATAGGACATACATTCATTCAATTAACAGTTTCAGTTCAGAAAGCAGTTCAGTTAAATAGTCAGAAATATTCACAGTTGAACATATCTTTACACAATTGTTACTCACAGAGTTCTGGGCTACAATAAGCTAGAGCGCGTCTCCGGAAGCCAACCCTACACAGTTACAGATTGAACACACACTAAACTATGCAGTTGGGAAAGATAATAACTTAACCCCTAATTTGCCTCGGTGTGTTCTACATCTATATCCTCATTAAGATATTTTAAACTAGACCTAAGAATGCCTAGGATGGGATGAGGATGCAAAGATACACTTTAAAAGCATTTTCAGAATTTTCAGAAAAATAGAGTCCCGCTCAAGCGTGGGTTTCCCCGCTCGAGCGTACATGCAGACAAAGGGATACGCTCGAGCGTGGACTTCCCCGCTCGAGCGTTCTGCAAGACAGGTCAAAAGTACTAGATGTGTGAAAATCACGCTCGATAGGGCGCTCGATAGCCGCTCGAACGTAAGACACAAGGTCTTGCTCGAGCGTCCAATATCCCGCTCGAGCGGACTGCAAAACATAACAAAGTACTGGATGCTCGAATTCCCCGCTCGAGCGCCACTTTCCCCGCTCGAGCAGGAGTGCAAAATCTGGAAAACCCAGATTGCACCTCCAAGCTCAATTTCAAATACAAATGCATCAAAATCAATTCCTTTGGGCCCATTTCTTGGAAAACACTTGTAGATACATAGAATAACATGATTCAAAGCTCATTTTGTAAAATCAAGGCCCAAGGGAAGATCAATTTAACATGATTTCAAACAATATTTCAAGGACATGGTAAATGTGTAACATGCAAGAGTTTGAACCAATTCAAAGCTCCAACTTCAAGCTCTAATGAGCTAAACCTTACAAAATCAAGATGAAATCATGGTCCATTGTAAAGATATGAACATGCATGTACACTTTCATGAAGAACAACATCAAAACTCAAGGATGTAAACATGCATGCATGAATTAAGCTCCAATTCAACATGATTGAACCAATACATGACTTAGCTCTTCAATTTGACATGAATCATGCAGAAATCAACTTAAAGACAACAATGAGAGGCTGAATTCCTTACCTAGGTTCTCAAATACAAGTCTAGAGGCTCAAGAAGGCAAATCTCCTGCAATTTCTTCAAGTCTTTCAAGCCAATTCAAGATGAAGCAAGATGAACTCACTCTCTCACTTCCTCTCTCTCTATGGTCGGTTATGCTCTCAAAATGAGCAGAGGAAATGTTTGCTAAGTGTATAACAAAGCTTCAAAAAGGTTTAGATAGTGGCCACTAAGTGGTCTAATTGTAAATAAGTTCAATTCATGTAATTTACTAACATTTACTCTAATTTAATCATACCAAATCAACTTTCAATTAAATACATCATAAAATCATATAAATCCTAATGAACACAGAACATCAATCAATTTCAGATTCGGCCGTCGATAAGGCCTTCAATTTGCAGTTTAAACACAAAGACATGAACAGATAATCAAACGATCAACAGATAGAATGCACTTAAACAGATACAGTCAATCAGTCAGTTCAGTATTTCGATTCCTTTAGTTATCAATCATATTCCGTCTCGGTTTAACAGTAATCGGCAATTAATCAGTGATCAGTGATGAGGGTCGTTACATCTTCAAACCACTTCTCTCTCTCTAGGCGATAGGAGCCTTCTTGTGGTGACAACTTGAGTTTTTGATGGAGAGTGTGGTTTGGGACCTTACACTATTTATACTAGTATTCTTCCCATCAAAGAATCCATTCATTCAATGAATTTCATTAAATAGATTAATGTATCTTATACATTCATGATACATAATGCATCTTCTATATTAATGAATTCATTAGATAGATTAATATATCTTATATATATTCATAATAGATACATAATGTATCTTTAAGATTCATTTATAATGAATCTATCACATTTAATGCATTATCATTAGTCTTCTATACATTATGTACATATAGGTGCATTCATCCATAATTAGTCACCATCTAATTGATGTACATGTATCTTACTTAATGAGATGAATCTAGTATAATCATGCATAAGTCACATTAAGTCATATTTAGCAAAAATTCTTACAGTATACACGAAGAAAAATTATTTTATGAGATAAGTCGATTGGTAAATAGTTGAAGAGATATTTTGGTACAATTAATTTTTTTTTATAATATGAAAACTAAATATATATATATATATATATATTAATTTTGAAATTAAGAAAATATTGATTTGGTGGAGTCACATCAAAAGAATGGCTTTGGGGAGAGTTAAGTGCTAGACTAGCCTAGCTCAAGTTTCAACTTTAATTTTTATTTTTAATGGTTGACTTAACTATAATTGATCTATTTGAGAAGAGATCTTACAATTATGCTTAACAAGGTGATTATTAATTTGAGGGGTAACTGAGAAATGGACTTTGTTCTCTTTGCTATTTTATTTTGTAAATTAGTTTTAATGCTAACTATTTTATTGAGTTTCACAAAGAAGATAAAAGGTAGGAGTTAATTGACATATTCGATGTGCTATATTATTGGATGAACATAAGATAAGTTATAATTATAAAATTTCATGACATAATTTATTTATGTTTTACTGTAAGTGTAATTTTTATAATTTATTTTATTTTTTGCCTTTATGTTTTTCTATTTATATTAAAATACATTTTTATTTTTAATATGTAGAACACACTATTGATGACAAGGCTAAAATAATAATAATTGTAAATATTATGAAAATAATTAAAATTTATTTGATTTTAAATCTCTTTTATCTCTACATTTTAAAATATTTGTAATTACTATTTAATATCAATATTATTTTTTAATTATTTCTGTGATACCATGCATAACATGAGTGTAATGCCAGTATAATATAAGTAAAAACATTATGGCCTCTCTGAGGTTGGAAGTCTTACTCTACTATTCTCAATTTTCTTAAATTTTATAATTTCTAAGATATCCGTATCACCTTACAATTCCTCTAAAATCTAATTTAATTAAATTTCAATAATATTTAAATTCTCTAAATGAATTCCATTAATATAACAATAGTTATGGTGTTACAATCACTCACTACCAATGATAGAATCAAGGGTGAAACACCAATAACTCTCAAAATATGATTTTGTGAATTGTTTTATCTTTCATTTTTTCTTATGAATTCAAAAGTCCCATTAAAAAGGAAATTACACAAAAAGTAGTCACTTATACGTTTGGGTTTAATTTTTTCGAGATAAAAGTGAGTTTCTCCAAATGTGAAACTCCATATTTGGACAATCTGCACAGGAACAAATCTCACATTACAAACAAGAATGTAACATTCTAATGTAATACTTCAAAAAGTAACACTTCAATATAAATCACTAAAAAACTTCATACTATACTTTTTTTTAAACGTAACAACATAACACTTCAAACTTTTTTTAAACGTAACACTCTAATGTAATATATAAAAAAAACTACTTAGTGTACTTTTTCAAACGTAACACTTCAATCAATGTAATCCCAAGCGTAATACTCCAATATAACGCATAAAAAAAAACATTAGTGTACTTTTCCCAAATGTAACACTCCAACCAATGTAATCTCAAACACAACACTTTAATGTAACACACAAAAATACTAAAAAGTTTCTTAGTGTATTTTTCCCAAGTATAACACTCACAGCTTAAAATTATACATTTATCCAAAACTTACTAAGGAATTTTTTTTTACTCATTTTTGAATACACTACAAGAATTTACACATTTTGCGACCACTTTTGCCGACTAAAAAAAATTTGGTCGCAAAAAAATGATATTTGGCGACCAAATATTAATTAGTCGCGAATGATCATTATTTTTGGCGACCAAATTTTATTGGTCGCAGAAGGTTATATTTTGGCGACCAAAATATGAGTTGGTCGTAGAAAGTGGTATGCTTTTGCCGACCAACCACAAATTTGGTCGCAAAAGGTCACATATTTTTTGGCGACCAAAAATTTGGTCGTCAAAAACTTATTTTCAGCAACCAAAAAAAATTAATCGCCAAATTTGTACTTTTAGCGACTAATATTTTAGTCGCCGTTGATTGAGATTTGACGACTAAAATTTTTGGTAGGCGAAGGTACCTCGACAAAAAAATTTGGTCGCCATTTTTAAAACGACGTCGTTTTGTACCAGGAAAATAGAAAAAAAAAAAAGAAAAAAAAAAGAGCCCTAATCTCCATTGTCTCGCTCTGTGTCTCGGTCTGCCTTCTCCCTCTCTGTGTTGGTGCCCTCAATCGATGCCCACTCTCTCTAGCTCACCGTAATCTCGCATTGTATGGTAAGGTTTTTGTGGGGAAATTCGATTGTGATGATGGGTTTTGTGAGAAATTTGATTTTTTATGTGGGTTATATATGGAGATGGAAATGATTGGATTACGTTGCTAGGTTTGTTTCTTCTTCCTCTCTCTCTCTCTCTCTCTCTCTCTCTTCCGAATCTTTGATTTGCCTCGTCGGTCTTCAAAACGACTCGAGGAGCTCAAACTCAAGACGATGGCCAACTGTGTGTTAAGACACTTATAGGGGCACTAGCTGTAAGGGTCTCTCTCTCTCTCTCTATATATATATATAATGTATGTATGTATGTATGTAATTGTTTTCAAATTCATGATTTCCCATTCCAAACAACACTCGATCAGTTAGGGAGAGAGAGAGAGAGTTTTGAAAAAGAAGAAGATGAACACAGACATCACAGCACTGGCAAAGCCGGAGTACCCAGTGATCGATTGAAACCCTCCCTTCACGAAGACCGTCGCTAACTTCAACACCCTCTATTACCTCCGCCTCTCCACCATCACTGGCATTTCCGTCACCGTCGGCTACCTCTCCGGAATTAAGCCCAACATTAGGGGTCCTTCGATGGTGACTGGAGGTTTGATCGGTCTCATGGGAGGGTTCATGTACGCTTACCAGAACTCTGCTGGGAGGCTCATGGGTTTCTTCCCCAATGAGGGTGAGGTTGCTCGGTACAAGAAATTGGAACCTTCTAGGGTTTAATTTGGTGTTTACATTCGAAGTAGAGAATATTGAAAAGATAACAATTTGGGTATGTTTGGTTTTTGTATGAGGCATTTGATCTTGCTATGAATAATCAGATTGTTGTTTCTGTTTCCAAAAAAAAAAAATAAATAAAAAAATTGTTTTCAGATTCTGATGATTTTGATCTCTGTTACCGTTACCTTGTTCACAATTTTACCATGATTTGTTAATTTTCTAGAAATATGTCCTTGATTGCTTTTAACAGTATGTGAAATAGAGTACAATTTCCATATATTAATCAGTTAGTGTGAGTTGAAACCCTAAATAATAATTTTGTATGTATCAAACTTGGCATTGATTGATTTTCAACTTCCTGGGGGCAATGCTTTACATTTAATGGTGACATTTTGAACCAAATTAATAGTTAGATGTTGAAACTACAACAATATATTTTGATTTAAAATAGTTTGTGGTTGTGTTTTCTGATGTAACACCAGTAGGAAGAAGAAGATTGAAGAAGGAGAGAAGAATAAACAGGGGATTATAATCTGTTATCAAATTTCTCAATGAATCAAAATTCAAATCATATAGTCTACTAAATCCATCACATGAAGTCCATATGTATAGACAAATCAAACTAATCCTGAACAAACTTGACTTCCCAAGTAAATAAAACTCCTAGATAAATAAAATTCCGAAATAAATAAAAATCTTAATCTTTATCCTCATCTAACTTATCTGTTCTGTGTTGGATTCTTCTTGATGGTAGAAGTTGAAAGAAAATGATGTTATTTGTTATGAATTTTGTCTATTCAAGACTCAATGTGGTAAACCTTGTATGCTTTTACAGTTTCTTTTTCCTTTTTTTCCTGGTTTCACTTTTTTTGTTGGATGTTAAATACTTTTTGGCTTTCATGTTCTTGTTATTGTCCCTTGTTAAATACTGTCCCTTGTTATTGTAGTACTTTCTTTCATTCAGCTCTTTGGTTCCCTCAGTAATATCCTTTAGACTTGCTACTTGGACAAACACTCTTTAAAACCATATTTCTTGCTGTTTAGATCTGGAATTGCATCTTAGTTGCATTTTGAGTTGGAATTCTGAAGGCAAATCATGTCTAACTGATAATTCATGCTCCTTTCTTTTTGTGTCTATCTTTGGATTATTTGGTTTTAACATTGCGTTAATGTAGTTGACAAGTTGTAACCCTCCTACTCTAGGGGGTCATTTCGTTCACACTTGAACAAAAACTCTTTGAACCCATGTTTGTTCCTGTGTAGATCTGAAAATTGTGGTTTAGCTACAATAGTAAATGGAATTTTGAAGTCAATTTCTTTGCATTCGTCAAATATATATATATATATATAAACTGTGTATATATATTACCTTTGATATGCAAGTTGATGTCAGATGGTAAACACTTCCTTATCCTCATTCTACTTCGTGCAGCTTTAGAATGATTATACATGCTCTTGAAATATGAAATTTCCTTGTTTGAACATGCTTCTCATTTCCTATGTGCTATCAGATCATGGCAATTGGAACCTTACCTTTATGCTACAACAATATTGAAGTCTTCAGAGGTGTTGTAAAAATGAGGCGTGGTAAGATAACTCTCCTTCAGCACTATACTCCAATGTTAATGGGCTTTGTATTCTTGTTTTGTTGCGCGTCTCTCGTTTTTAATTTATTTTTCATTTGATCGAAAGAAATTTGGATGATAATACTTTAAGGGCATGTTTGATTGGGTGGATTAAAACATGGGATTGAGATTATTAATCCGTGGGCCCAATTATCCTATGTTTGTTTTAACATTTTGATTTAGGATTATTAATCCAATGGATAATTAATCTAACAAATTTGTAGGATTATTAATAATGGGGTAGGGGTGGGATTATTAATCCAATGGATATTAATCCAATTGGATAGTGAATACCACACTAATTTAATAGGATTATTAATACTTCACTATTAATCTCTGTTCTCTCTCACACTGCTAATCTACTCTACAGCACACTACTGTCTTATTCAAAACACACTGCTGCTTATTCTACCATAGTGATTAGAATAAATGCTTCTAGGAAAACAGAAAATATAGCAGTGAATGTTGAGCAGAGCAGTATATAGAACACATTAGGAGATCAATATCACTATGGATGATCATTGTATGTAAATGTTTCATTCATTGACTGCCCAATTTTTGTTATGAAATAGTTGTAGAACACATTTGTGATTTTATTGCCTTTGGTCTTGATCCCTCCATTCTTGTATTAGTTTCCTAGAAAAATTTAATTGCCATCGTTCGTCTGAGGAAGTGAGTAAATAGTTAATTATGAAATTTTCATTTGACATTTTATTCATGTTATTTGTTCTTATCAAATGCAGGTTCACATATCAAAGAAAGAAAAGAAGAAGAAGAAGAAGAAGAAGAAGAAGAAGAAGAAGTAGATATGACAAACTCAGGTTCATTCTAAACCATTCCAGTTGGATTGCTTTCTCCTTCTCACTTATTTGTAGTTTGGAAAATGATGAATCTGCAAATGTTGTAAGTAAAGCATGTTAAGCTTTGGTGAATGATTTTTATTTGACCTTCAGTGTTTTCATCAATGTATAATTGATTACACGACCAAAGCGATTTAATTTTCCATCCTGTTATTGTTATTGTTGTTAGTTTTTTTCACCGTCAAGGCACGAAAAGGACAAATCACAGCTCATTTATATGACAGTGCTCATTGAATTTTGTTCATAAATAGTATATAATTTTTGATCATCATGCAGGTGGATTCTGTAGTTTACCTTGTTGACGCGTACAACAAAGAGAGATTTGCAGAGGCCAAAAAGGAGCTGGATGCCCTACATAAAAAAGAACAACAATACTCAACCTTGTTAACACCAAATGTTCTTTTTTTTTTGAAATTGATGCTGATTATGTTAAATTTTTGTTGGAATGAATTGTTTTTTGTTTTTTGGGGTTTAGAATAGGGTTTTGATCATTGTTCCTTGTTTTTGGAATCAATGTTGCTGCTGCTGAGTTATGTGTTGAAACTTGGATCTAGAAAATTTTATAATAAGACTTGTTTTGATTATGAATTCGTCCTATTTTGATTATGAATTCGCTAAATATTACAGGTGTATTGTTTTCCTATTTTGGCGACCAATTTATTAGTCGCGACATCCAAAATAATTTTTTTTTGCAAAAAATGACAATTGCCGACCAAGAGTTTTGGTCGCAAAAAATACATCTATTGCCGACCAAAACAGTTTTGGTCGCGAAAAGTAACAAATGGCGACCAAATTTTTTGGTTGCGAAATGTGATAATTGACGACCAAATTTTTTGGTCGCGAAATGTGACAATTGGCGACTAAGAAATTTGGTCGGGAAAATATCACTTTTCGCGACCAAAGTGTTTTAGCGACAAAATAAATTAGTCGCGGTAATTAAATATTTAGCGACCAAAAATTTAGTCGGCAAATCCAACTTTTGCCGACCAACTAAAATTTTGGTCGCGAATTACTTTTGCCGGCCCTTAATTGGCGACCAAAGTAGCAACCAAAAAAATTGGTCGCGGAAAACTTTTGCCGACCAAAAATTGACTTTTAGCGACCAATTTTTTTGTTGCAAAAAGTGTTAATTCTTGTAGTGATAGTTTGAAGAATCTCACATTTTTTTGTGTGTGTTATGTTTGAAAAAAATACACTAAAGAGTTTTTTTTAGTGTTACGTTGGAGTGTTACATTAAGCAATTTTTATTTTTATTTATTTATTTATTTATTTTGGAGTATTATGTTTGGCAAAAATATACTAAGGAGTTTTTTTTGAAATCTTACATTGGAGTGTTACACTAACGAGTTTTTTTTTTGAGTATTACATTTGAGTGTCACGTTTGAAAAAAATAAACTAACGAGTTTTTTTGGAGTCGTACATTTGAATATTATGTTTGGAAAAAGTATATTGAGGATTTTTTTTTTTTTTTTTTTTTTTTGTTTTTTGTTTTTTGTTTTTTTGAGTGTTACATGTAAGTGTTACGTTTGGAAAAAGTAAACTAAGGAGTTTTTTTTTGAAAGTCTTACATTTTAGTGTTATGTTTGCAAAATGTAAATAAGGAGTTTTTTTGAAATCTTACATTTGAGTGTTATATTTATAAAAAGTATACTAAAGAGTTTTTTTTTAAGTCTTATATTTGAGTATTACACTAAGGAGTTTTTTTTTTTTTTTGGAGTGTTTCATTTGAGTGTTACGTTTGAAAAAAATATACTAAGGATTTTTTTTTAAAATCTTACATTAGAGTGTTAGATTGGAGTATTACAATTTAAATTATACGTTTGCCCAAAACTTACAAATGAATTTTTGTATTTTTTTAAATGTTTGAAAATTTTCATATTTCAAATCATTTGTAGTAGTTTTGAAATTTGAAAAATTTCACATTTCAAGTCATTCCAAATAAAAAAGATTCTCATATAAAAATTAATCCCAAATTTGATTACCATATATTGTGTATCTTACATTTCTACCATAAAAGGGAAGGAAAAAAAAATAAAAATAAGGGTATAATCGTAAATCTAATTTTAAGATAATATATATCTCTCTTTTCAAAATTAATGGGACTACTTAGTTTACAAAAAAACTCTTAAAACTAAATGGATCACCATTTTTAAATATGAGATTTATAAGTAAATTTTCATAGAATCAATGATTATGAAAATGACAGAGCCTTAATTTAAAATACTTTCCATTACCTTCAACGCAAACACATTTTTTCAAAAATATATTTTTTAAAATTTTAAATTATACATGTCGTAAAGATTTGTTCCTTAAATTATTTTGTTGTATGTACAATTTAATGCTTTATTTATAGAAATATCCATTAGTGTAGTAAAGATATATGGAGGATAGGATTTTGGAGTGAAAAAGATAATAGGTTGGAGAGAGAGAAGGAGAAAATTAAATTTTTTCTATTATAAAATAATTATTATTTGCAGGATGGATGTCATAATCATAGCAATATTTTTGTTTTAATAAAGAATAGTAAAGGTATGACAATATAATAATTAATTTTATGTAATTAATATGATGTGTTAGCCAATAGGATTTTTTAAAATATTTTTAAAATAACAAAAATTTAGAATTTTAAGATGAAATCTTGGAGATTCCTTAGCTTTTGTTATTGAAATGTCACTTTGCTATAATATATATAGCTATAGATATAGATTTGAAAAGATTCAAAAAAATTTAAAAAATCAAAAAAGCAAGTTTTTTACTTTTTTTAATTTTTTTTAATAATTCATCTAGTCAAGCAGATTTTAGAAGTCTAAAACTTTTTGATAACTAAAAACAAAAATCACTAAAATCAAAAAAAAAAACAAAAAACAAAAAACAAAAAACAAAAAGGTTACTAAAGATGCCAATCTAAAAAACAATGCACAATTTCTATTAATTGTTACCATGATTCTCAACGTCCTTACCCTATAAAGATCAAGTTCATACAACTAATTATTTTTAATCTCTTCTTCGAAAACTATTAAAGGTTAGTTTATGTTTAATTTTTTATGTCACATATGTGTGCATTCTTTAAACAATATTTTACATAATTTATCTCTTTACTCTGTTTTACCATATATGCTTATCGAATTGAGCAATGAGTTGTTCAAGCTTAATTTGAAAATATTTAATGAGTTTTAAAATATGTTCACACATAACTTATTATTCAATAACTTGATGTACATTGTTGGAAAATTTAGTTGTCTAACAAGGTATTGAGTTCAAGCCTCTTTGTCGATATTTGATATTCAGTTTCTTATTTTTTTCCTTACACGTATATAGCGAGTTGAATATTAATTGAGCTTGTGTGACTTGTTGAAAACTTTTTACATTTTCTTAAACAATTTATATGTTTTTTGTCACTAGAAAATTAAGGGTTTTGAGTCTCTCTCTATATATAGAAATATATAAACAATTTATATATTTAAAAAAAAATCTAAAAAAAATATTTATTGTTTTTCATGGACAAAAAAGGAAACTGACAATTTTACCAAAACTCAAAAAACCACACAAAAAGTACCTCCAAGGATGGGAGGGATATAGCAATTGCTCAGAATACACTAACAGAGTTTTTATTTTTTATTTTTTATTTTTTTATTCATAAAATGGTTATGCAGGTAGATTATTCAAACATATCTATCAGGGAGAATTGTTCCTTAATACCTACAACATATTTGTAAGGAATCCCACCGCACCTACATCGGGGTCAAAACTTAGGCCCGCGTGCTCCAAGAATTAAAGAGTATATTTAACTCCAATAAAGGGCTATAGAGACTCGAACCCAAGTCTTAAGTAAGAGATTCAAAAGTCTTATCATTGAACCAATCCCCCGTTGGTCACTAACAGAGTTACAGAGCTAACCAAAGATATACTTTTATTTTTATCTTTATTTATTTATTTATTTTTGGCCAGACATTAACAAACCTCACAGAATAGCCTTTCACACATAACATAGCAATTTCATTACAATCACATCAAAGAAGGAATGAACGCAAACTAAATACAATCCATCATTACAATCACATCAAAGAAGGAATGAACCCAAACTAAATACAACCCAACGTCAAATAACATGCCCAAAACAAGTAAAACATAGCAACATTTATTTGTAAAAGCACTTAAACATTTATTCTCAATTCCTCATTTCAGCATCAATCAACCTTTATTCATGGACTTCAATTTGATCATCTCAAAAACCTCTTATGCTCACGTTTGATAAACTCATCAGCTTCAGCATCAATGTCTTCTTCTTCAACGACGTTCTCATTACGATCTCTACCATACTCAATCGCACGCTGATCATAGTCCACCACCATAGCCTTCTTGTGATGAGCCTCTGGCCTAACTCGTGCCTCATCAATGTGGGATGTCGTGTAAATGTTTGGATACGGAGGAGCCTCAATAAACCTTCGTGGCATGAAATCATACGTTGACACATGCACCTGGTAATTTTCTGTAGCATTCGCATGGTGGTGATGATGCTTGTTATGATGATGATGATGCTCTGAGCTTCTGTGATTCATTTTCTTTGGAGAAAAAATCACCACACGGTTTAAGGCTATATTGTTGTTGATGTTTGTGAAATTTGTTTTTCGACAACATTTATAGGCTAAAGTTTTTGGAAAATAATAATGTAGAATCTGATTCCTTCTCTTTCTTGCCATAATAAACTATATTTTATGTTTGGATTAATTGTATGGTTCTAAACCTCAACAAGATAGGAGATATAAGAGGACCAAGTTTCTCCCCAAGATGGAATAAGATTATCAAATGATGAATCTTTAAAGCACTTGTAACTTTATTCTTTGATGAATTTTCAAATAATAAACTTTTAAAGTTTTTCCCCATGTGTGACATTTATTAGTCAAAAAAGGTATGTAATTTCCTTTTTTAATTTTGTGCAACATTTTCCTTTTCAAAATTAGTGTAGTAAGTTGTTCTGTAAATAAGAGAAATTGTGGGTAGAGAAACCTAATAAGGAAGAAGCATGATGAACCCAAAAACATAAATAAAATAAAATAAAATAAGGAAAGAATAAGCATGCTTCTCCAGTTTTGCGACTGACCATATTTCTTGAGCCACACCAACATTATAGAATTTTGACTCTAGTTAAACCCAATTCAGAACTAGTATGATTTTAGAAATTAGATTTAGAGTTTCAAGACAGTAATGCTACACGAATAAAAAAGTGCGCAAAAAAATAAAATAAAAAAATATGCACATTTAGAATGAACTTTGACAGCACCTTAATTTGTTTATGTAATTTTTTTTTCTTCTTTTCATGTCTCATTATTGCTTCAAGATTTATGTATATAGAATTACCTGTCTTTTTTTAATTTTATTTATTTATTTATTTTGTGTGTGTGTGTGTGTGTTTGTGTAAATAAAATTACCTGCCCTTTTCACCTTTAAGTAAATTCTTTCTCCTTTTTTATTTTTTTATATATTTTTTATTTTAAAATAAATTTGAATATCATTTGAAGGAAAACATGTGAAAAGTGTAGCGTCAATAAAGAAGAAACATGTAAGGAATATCATTTGAGTGCTAGGCAATTCCATCCCTAATTTGCTTAGACCAAAGTCCCAGGACGCCATTGTTGAATTCTGGCTCTAGCTATGACCTGTACTCTTAAAAAGGGTACAATCAAAGTTATAATTGGGAAAAGATACTTTACACAAAATATACACAAAACTTATCATCAGAATAATAGAAATGACATTTATATAATTAACAGTTAACTCAATGACTTTTTATTGTTGGCACATCTGGTGTCACATTATTCTGTACAAGTATTTTGCGTGTGTGTGTTTGTTTTTTTGTTTTTTTCCTTCTATTTTTATAGCATAACTTTATAATTTTTTGTGATCACAATGATGAATATGTGTAATGTGTATTTTGTCAATTCAGTATAAAAGTTACGAATACTGAATTTATGATGTATACCTTAAAATGAAAGTTATATTTTTGTAGTGAGAAAAATTATATTATATTATAGTTTATGTTATAAAATTTTGTGATATAAAAATAATTACATTAAACATGACAATTATAGTCCAACAAGGCGTATTTACAAGCCCAAGTACAACTACCACCACAAAGAAAACCACCAAACCAAACAATCACTCAGTGTAACCCTTATAATGAGGAAGAAATAAAGATATTAAATTTCTATCCATAAGAATTATACCCTCAATCTCACGTCACAAAGCAATGTTACATAACTATTAAATCAAGGCCCTTAATAAAAATGTACTATTTTAAGAATTTATATAGTAACATCTCCTCTCTAGTTAAGCCTAGACTAGGTGGGTCGGTATGATTCCAAAAATAAGGGTTAGGGATTGAAGAAAGATCTAGGATTACCTAGTCTTTTGACCTTTTAAATTGATTCTTTCTTTTGTTAACTATTCTACCCTTCCAGTGGGTTTTGCCCCTTTATTTTCTTTTCTTTATAAAATTTGAAATACCATGTGATGGAAAACATGCCATAAATGTATTATCAAATGATAAAATTGTTTAAGTAATATCTAGCATGCATATATTGAATAGCTTTAAATATAATGTCCTACTTACTTTCTAACATTTAAGCTTTTAAAACAATGGTCGAATTTCTCTCATATTAAAATCTCAATATGAGAACTTAAAAGGTTTATAGGACATGCTATAGAAGTCTCGTTTCATGAAAAAAATTAAGTTAATTCAATGATCGTAACCTTTTTATTTTATAGTATTTGTCTCTAAAAAAATAGATGATCTATTTCAAAAATATATTTGTCGTTCATTTTTGGGAAACAAATGCAATAAAATGAAAATGTTACGATTATTAGATCCATCTAATTTTTTTATCATGGATAATATACATCGAGGGTCCTATAAAATAAATGGTTAGAATAATCAAAACAGGACCTATGGTGAACTTTATTGGTCCCTCAAGTTCTTTCATGTTGAGGTCTCAAACCATTTGTGAATTAAATAGGCATAAATGGAGAACTCAAGACTTGTATGTGAAAAAAAGTCTTGGATAACTTGATATACCACATAAAACTCAAGGCAAAATTAACATTTGTGAATGATGCCAACCTCTTGAAAATGTTGAAAACAGAAAAACACAATATATCTATCAAGGCTATAAGTTTAGTACCCTAAGACTATCAAACTATTTTTTAAAAAATCAATTAGATCTCTGTCTTTTTAATTATATCAATTTTAAACTTAAACTATTTTAGTTTGGACGAATGTGATCCCTGATGTCATCTACCATCTATAATTAAATGAAATCTTCATTCTACCTTTTAAACTATCGTGAACAAGGTACAACCACGATACACAGGCCTAAGTTCTCATCCTTCCAACATTAACCACCATTGGCATAACACAATGGGCCAACTGAAATTAGAGATAGAATACATGAATAACCCACTAAAAAAGGGCCCTTCTTATATCATCAAGCTCAGGGCCGGCCCAACCCGTATAAAGGCCTAAAGTAAGAGGCCTTTTATATTTCAATGATATTTATTATTTATTAGTTTTTGTATCTTAACTTTGCATGTAAATTTTATTTTTCTATTATTGGAAATAAATTTTGATAATTTATTTACAACCTTTACTAATTAGTACATCTCATGCACTCGATTGGCTTTTTTTTCTTCTTTTTGTCTTCTACTTCTTTCTACTTTAAACTCCTCAATTTTGTGTTTATTGCGGGCCACATAGCTTGAGTAATTGATACACTCTGATACACTGGCACAGTTTAGGAGAAAAGTAAAAGGAACGTATTGGAATTGTGAAGCTCTCAATATTTATTGATTGATAACAAGCCTTTATATAGACTTTACATCAGTCTTCCAGAAGAACACTTCCTCAACTAACATTAGCACTAACCACAACTCCTATAAAATAAGATAACAAATAAAACACTTTCTCAGCCATGAATCAAGTAATTGAATTTCTAAAGACTTGGTCAAAACAACTAATGACTAAGATTCTGATAAACACTAAAAGAAACTGAAATAACACATTTAACACCCTCCCTTAAACTGAAATCTGTAGAAATCAGTTTAAAAATAACAAATTCAATCCCGTGCAAAGCCTTCCTTCAAAGCAGCACCTGAACAAACTCCAAGTAGACCATGCAGCTTCACAAATGCAGCCAACTTGAGAGGCTTGGTCTGTATATCTGCAACTTGGTCTTTACTTTGACAGTAAACCAGTTCAATTTCTCCATCATTGCTGAGATCTCTTAAAAAATAATACTTCACATCAATGTGTTTGCTTTTTCCACGTAGCACAGGATTTTTTGAAAGTTTGATGGCTGAGTTGTTGTCACAAAAAATGGTAGTAGCTCCCACTTGCTTAAACTACAACACTTTAAGAATTTTCCTTAACCAGATAGCTTGACAAGCACAAGCTGTTGTAACAACAAATTCAGCTTTGGTGGTTGACAAAGTGACTATTGGTTGCTTTTTAGATGACCATGAAACAGCTCCAGAACTCATCATAAAAACAAAACCCGAAGTACTTTTTCTGTCATCAATATCTCCGGCATAGTCGCTGTTTGAAAAACCAATCAAACTTGACTCTCTACCATTTTTATAAAAAATTCCAAAATCTGCTGTACCTTTCAAATAACGGAAAATTCTCTTTGCTACTAAGAGATGAACTTCGGTTGGATTCTCCATGTATCTGCTGATTAAACTAACAGCATGCATAATATCTTATCTTGTCGATGTCAAATACATAAGACTCCCAACAATTTGCTTGTAAAGAGTTGCATCCACCTTCTTTCTTGATCCAATTTTCGTGAGCTTCAAACCAAGTTCAGTTAGGGTGGAAACTAAGTTGCAGTCTTGCATTTTGAATGTCTAGAATTTTCAAAACATATTTTTGTTGTGAAATGAAGATACCAACAGGAGATTCCACTACTTCAATGCCAAGAAAATAGTGCATCAGCCCCAAATCTGTCATGTCAAATTCATTCATCATAGATTTCTTAAAATCAGCAAGCATGGCTCCATCATTACTAACATAACTATGGTCATCAACATATAAACACACAATAAGCATCTTCCCATCTGCTCTAAATTTAGTATAGAGTGTATGCTCATAAGGACATTTAAGAAAACCTTCTTTAACAAAGTAAGCATCTATATGATTATACCAAGTTCTAGGTGCTTGTTTTAGTCCGTATAATGCCCTTTTTAGCTTGTATACCTGTTTTTCATGACCTTGCTTCACATATCTGGGAGGTTGATCAATGTACACCTCTTCTTCTAATTCCCTATGCAAAAATGCAGCCTTTACATCTAATTGAAAAAATAGGCCAAGAGTGTTGAGCAACTAAAGAGATTACCAAACGAATTGTGTCTAGCCTTGTAACTGGAGCAAACACCTCTTTGTAATTAACACCATACTCTTGTTTGTATCCCTTTGCCACCAAACGAGCCTTGTGTTTGTCTATCCCACCTTTCTCATTCAACTTGGTTTTAAAAACCCATCTTACACCAATAGTTTTCTGTCCATTTGTCAAGTCAGTCAGTTCCCATGTATTATTTTTCTCTATGGATTTGATCTCAGCATTCATTGCCTTTTGCCATTTAGCATCCTTGACTGCTTCCTCAAATGTGATAGGATCAGAATCTGCAAACAATGCAAAGTGAGCAATAGTCTCATCATCAGAGAGTTCATCTCCACTTACATAGTCCAGCATCCAAGATGGTCTTTTCCTTGGATGTTGATTCTCAGGTGGCTGCTCATTTGTTGGTGTAGTCGCTGAAGAACTGGGCAAGTGTTCATCTAAGGGCTGCTGATGCTGCTGCATTTCAGTCCTATTCTCTATATCATCAAAATCAACTCAAATTCGCTGCAGTTCCTTGCATTTTCCAGTCCAATCCCACATCTTTTCTTCATCAAAAACCATATCTCGGCTGGTAATTATTTTCTCAGTAATTGGATTGAACAACTTGTAGGCTTTGAAGTGTTCACCAACTCCATGAAAGACACAGTTTTCTCTCTTTTCATTAAGCTTCTTCCTTTTCTCATCTGGAACATGTGCATAGGCTATGCATCCAAAAATTCTGAAGTGATCTACAGCTGGTCTACACCCAATCCAAGCCTCCTCAGGTGTCATGTTTTGAACAACAAAAGTAGGACTTCTGTTTAACACATGAATGCTCCAATTGACTGCCTCGAGCCAAAACCTTTTTGGAATGTTTCCTCTTGCTAGCAAGCTTCTCACCATGTTGATGATGGTTCTATTTTTCCTCTCTGATACACCATTTTGTTGTGGTGTGTAAGCAGCTGTGAGTTCCCTTCGAATACCATTCTTATCAAAAAAACATCAAATTCCTTTGAGCAATATTCTCCACCACGAGCAGTGCGGAGAGTTTTGATGGCTTTTCCTGTTTCATTTTCAACACGTGTCTTGAAGCTTTTAAATGTACTGAAAGCTTCTGATTTCTCTTGCAAAAAATAAACCCAAGTTTTTTGAGTATAATCATTAATGAAGGTAATAAAATATCTTTTACCCCTATTAGAAAATGGATTTATTGGCCCACAAATTTCTGAATGAACTAGCTCTAGGACAGTTTTTGCTCTCCATGACTTTCCTTGAGGGAATAGAGAATGATGTTGTTTGCCAACAACACATTCTTCACAAACTTGAGAAGGAATGGCAATTTGAGGGAGGCCTGTAACCATATCTTTCTGTTGGAGAGTCTTTAAGCTGCCAAAATTCAAGTGGCCATAGCGAAAATGCCAAAGCCATGAGGGGTCTTTCACTTCAGCCATTAAGCAAGGTTGAGATGTTGTTATCTTTAAAGGAAACAACCTGTTTGAACTCATCTGAACAATAGCAATTGCTACTCTTGAAGGATCATAGATCTCACAAGCACCTTTTTTAATAGTTATCACATAACCCTTTTCTTGCAAGTGACCAGCACTTAACAAATTACTTTTCAAGTCAGGGACATAAAAACATTGGAAATTGTTTCTACAACACCATCATTGGTTCTAATATTAATATCACCTTTTTCCATTACTTTCACAGTAGAACAATCACCAAAACTAATAGTAGAATGAAAGTCTTCATTTAAATAAGAAAAAGAAGACTTACTTCCACACATGTGGTTGCTGCAGCCTATATCCACATACCAAATGTCTGATCGGAGTTTTTTATTGACATGACACGCCATCAACAAAGTCTCTGATTCATTCTTTTCTGTTGCAAAATTTGATTTGTCGAATTTCTCTTTGTCGTTTGGCAATTTGGTATAACATTCAGATCGATAATGACCAAATTTATGGCACCTGAAACACTCTATCTTGGATTTGTCAAGTTGCTAATCGCGTCCTCTAAAATTTGAGTGCCCTTCATTAGCTTTGAAATTCTGATGTTGCCTCTACCTCCTCTTTCTCTACCTCTACCTTTAACCTTTCCTCTATAGTTTGAGAACTGAGTAAAGGTAGAAGCTTTTAGAGCTTGCTCATCAATAGTTGAACTTCGGTTTATCTTTTGTTCATGGACTAATAAAGAACTCTAGAGTTCATCAAGAGAGAACTTATCTATATCTTTTGATTCTTCAATTGAACAAACCACATAATCATATTTTGGGGCCAATGAACGTAGAATCCTCTCAACAATATCTACATCTTTCATCTTTTCACCGTGAAATCGAATCTTATTTGCTATCCCCATAGTCCTTGCACAATAACTGGCAATGGACTCGCCATCTTTCATCTGTAGAGTCTCAAAATCCCTTCTCAAGGCTTGAAGCTGTGCACGCTTCACTCTTGATGAGCCCTGATATTTTTTCTTCATTGAATCCCAAATATCCTTGGAAGTTTCTTTGCTAAGAATTGTTTCCAAGATAGATCGATCAATGGCCTGAAACAGGTAATTCTTTGCCTTCAAATCTTTTAACTTCAGTCCTTCCAGCTCTGTTTTTTGTGTATATGTGAGTGGCACTCCAGCTGCAGGTGTTGCTACACAGATTCAATGACTTGCCAGTACTCTTTAGATCTCAAAAAGTTTTTAATCAGCATGCTCCAATGGTCATAGTGACCATTGAAGCGAGGGATTGCTGCCTGCACAAAATTAGTCTCTAAAGCTATCGTTTCTTGTACAAAAATTAGAGGAGAAAATAGCTGTTGCTCTGTTTTGGGGACTCATGGTTTTGAGAACTTTTTGGGAACTCATGGTTTTGGGAACTTTTTGGGAACTCTTTCTCTTACTTTCTCACCCACTAACTTGGCTCTGATACCATTGATACACTCCGATACACTGGCACAGTTTAGAAGAAAAGTAAAAGGGACGTATTGGAATTGTGAAGCTCTCAATATTTATTGATTGATAACAAGCCTTTATATAGACTTTACATCAGTCTTCCATAAGCACACTTCCTCAACTAACATTAGCACTAACCACAACTCCTATAAAATAGGATAACAAATAAAACACTTTCTCAGCCATGAATCAAGTAACTGAATTCCTAAAGACTTGGTTAAAACAACTAATGACTAAGCTTCTGATAAACACTAAAAGAAACTGAAATAACATATTTAACAGTAATTTTCATTGCATGATTTTGTTTCTCCATATATCCTTATCATCCTAATCAAATTAAAAAAAAAAAAAAATCAAAATCAAAATCAAGAAACAACCAAGAAATCATATGCATAAATGTTTGAGGGCTCGAAAAGGAGGGGCTTAAATGGCCCGAATTGGTGTTCACCGGACGTCTGCCCGGACGACCGGGTGAAAACTTGTTTACCGCGGTTTTTACCTTTGTCGACCGCGGATGTCAGCCTCCTTACTGGACATCTGCCTGGACCACCAGCAAGATAAATTTCGAGCCAAACTCCATCTCGAGCCACCCAACATTGCTCAATCATATAATTGCAAGGAGAGAAATGATTGAAATTATCAGTAGAGACATTAAAACCGTGGTATTAGAGCTCGTGGAATTCTTGGCAGAGGGCACAAGGCACAGGGCAAGCAAATGAAATGAAGAATCCAATTAATCCCAGTAAAGGACTTCCTTCAACAAGTATTTTCTTCTGAGTTTGGCTATGAAGGAACATGTGTGACGTGTCCTATGGCATCACAAATTGTGATAGTACTAGGAATATTGTCCCATGTGAACCACAAGCCACAACACATAAATTAATCATCACCATCACAACGTCTCTTAGGATTCACTTTTTATTTATTTATTTTGAAATACTATATAGTTTTCTTGGCATTTTTTTGCATATTTTTTTGTGATAATTTACAAAAGTTTATAAACTGGAAACAAGAACTTCTCTGTATTCATTTCGAATTAAATGTAAGATAATTTATATAAATTTACTAAATTATGTGAATTAAAAATGTCTTTTTCCTTATTTTAAAAATAAAATTTAATTCCTTCTTTTTGATGGCCATCACCGATTGCACATGACCTTTGGTGACCGCTCCCCACCTTTAGCCATTGCCTTCAGCACCTCCTCCAACCACTACCGCCAACCACCATATCTGGTGAGTCCTCCCACCTCTAGCCACTACTAGCTGCCAGCATCCATCTTTGCAGGGACGGACTGACGTGGGGGCTATCAGGGGCCACAGCCCTTCCTCCCTCCACTTAATTTTTTTTTTTAACTAATATATATATCTTTTCAATAATTTAGTAAAATGGCCCCTGCTTTGTTTTGTGAGTTGGGCTCCCATCTATTCATTAGATGGCCAGGGCCATGTATCTTCTTCTTTTATTTATTTTTATTTTTAAAAGAAGCTAAATAGAAACGGAAAAAGACAAAAAGAAGAAAGAAAGAAAAACCTAATTGCTATGACTTGTTGTTGCTACGCCGTCTCAATTTATTGAAAGCATAGGATTTTTTTGGAGTTAAATCAACTTGGGATACATACAAAAAAAAAAGAAAAAAGAAAAAAGAAAAAAGAAAAAAAAGAAAAAGTCTTGCTTCTGCTATTAATCTTATCATTATTATAAGTATGTGATTCATATTCTCTTTTATCGTTGTTTTCAATTTGTAATACTTTTATTAACTTTTTTTTTTCTTTTAATTTCATGTTGATACAATTGCAAATTTTTTTTTTTTAATTTTACATATTAAGAAAAAAAATCACGAATTAGGACGTATGATTTCAATTACTAGGGTTTTTTTTAATCATATTTGGGTAAATTTAATTTTATTCAGATTAAGTGTTATATTCAAAATTAAAATGAATTGAGACTTGTATAAAATTTATGTGTTGAATCTGAATTCTGAATTTTTAAATTTATATGAAATTTGTTTTAATTGCATTTGTTATTCTAGGCACAAAAATTTTCTATGTCCTGTGATATATATATATATATTACATTAGCAATTGGTTCTAATTTCTAATAGAATATTAACCATGTATGTAATGCCCCGCATTTTATTACTCGAATAACCTTACCAATATTCATTAATTAAGTCCATTTACAAATAACATTTCATTCTTGGATGAAATGATAAATAATTAAATATACATATTCCCTCTCGTTATACAACAATGACATTTACATACAAATAAAAGAAATGCCCTGAAATTTACAATAAAAGAAAGGACACTACTCTTTACAAAAAAATAGCACTCAACCAAACAACAAATGAAGTAGTACAATCCATCACTACATTACACTTATAAAATGGTAAAAAAAACCATTGTTTGATCTTCAAATCCGAAAAGCATTCCCTATATACATGTACAAACAGGGGGTGAGCAACCACTAGCTCACCAAACAATCTCATATTAAAATATTAGAAGATATGCGAGTACCAAAATAGTCATACATATACGTGAAATCATATCATGTCAAAACCATAAGATTCTATTACATAATCTTTTGAACCAAATTTATTTTAATTAACCACAACTAGTTAATTTAAATAAATAAACATGCTTCAAAAGCAACATGACATCCTTTTCAATTCATTCAATTACCCATTTGTCAATGGAATCAAAGAGTTAGACACTTCATAATGACATTTAACAAAGCATCAATACATTTTATACAGTCTTATGAGATGAATGTATATGCCATGTCATGCTCAAAATATTTTTCTCATCTTTTGAAAATCTTATACACAATACCAATTTGAAAACATATTAATCCAACAATTTCAATAAAATTTCAAGGTGATAAATACGACTCAGGTAATCCCTAGGCTGGTGTCTGTAAGTAGACTATAAAAGTACTACCAATTTGTCATTTTTACTAGTATTAACTGGAAGGCTCGACACCTGTAATTTGTCATTTTTACCAGTATTAACTGGAAGGCTAAACACTTGTAATCTGTCATTTTTACTAGTATTAATTGGAAAGCTCGACATTTATTATCTACACCACCTTTCAAGACTTACCACCGTATTTACCCCAAAATCATTTCATGAAAACTTGTTTCCCAACATTCATTTCTCAATGCAAAGTTTTCAAATCAAATTTCAAAGCTCATCATTATTAAATGAATTGATATGCCAATGCAATGGTTAATAATACAATGCAATATTTCTTCCACTTTCAATACTTCCACACAATATTCCCACACAATATTCCCACACAATATTCCCATTGTGATCAAGATTCTCATTTCTTGTAGCACTTGTACCCTTTTAAAACTTTTAAGAAGTGTATTTGAATCCTTTATTTTATTTTGGGGATCTTTGGTGTTGTTATGGATTGGTTTTGGAGGAGTATAATCCGATTTAAACTTGTTGGGTTTGGTTGTTCGCACTTATTTTTGTCAAAAGTTCCTTGGAGACTTAGAAATTTTATTCTAGGGTCAACACCAGCCTTCCTAAGGGTCGACCCTTACATGTTGGTGAAGTTTTTGGAAGTGTTGCTGGAAAATAGGGTAGACACCAGATTGGGGAGGGTCGACCCTCTTATGTCTATGTGTTACCCTCTTGTCTAAGGGTCGACCCCCCTTGCTTGTACAGATTGTCTTTTCTACCTAAAGGGTTGACCCCTATGCCCGAAGGGTCGACCCCTGCGTGTTTTTTTTTAGATTTTGGGGTTCGAATGGGCCCTACCCTAGGGGGGTTTTTGGGCCTATTATTTTATTTGACCTTGGGACTATTTGCTACTAGTATGAATAGACCCAAACCACTTTCCTCTCATTACTTTTTCTCATTTTTTCCTCTCAACCCGTGATTTCTCTAATCTCTCTCTAAAACTTTACTTTTCGTACTTAGATATTCAGATCTACTCACCTAGAGCCATATTTTCACCTTGGTCGTTTGGGAAACGTTGTAGATCTTGTCAAGGGCTTTCTATTGATCTAAGTGGTTTGTGGTTTCGTCGCCGATGATTTTTGGGTTGTTTTCTCTTTGCTTCAAGAGGTAGGAATTTCTTTGCTCCTTTTCCAATACTTCGTCTATAGATAGACATGTGGTAGATGTTATTACATAAAAACCATATTCATTATGGATTTTCTTAAAAGCCATGAAAGCAGAGCCAGCCCTGAGATTTAGGGGGCCCAAGGCGACCTTCGGAAATGGGGCCTTTCTTACATTGAAAAAAAAAAAAAAAAAGTTGATGGATAAAAAATTATTTGCACATATAATCATTAAAATTATAAACAAAAATTTACTTTCATATATTAAGATAGGAAGCAATCATTACAAATACTCAAAAAACTAAAAATCTGGTTTTGTTGCTTTATAGTTTAACAATATCCAGTTTACAATTGAACCAGCTATCACATAAATATTACTCTTCTCACATTTTTAGCTGCAAAATCACTAATGAAGCTTGCATAATCGAATTTATCCACCATATCCTTTTCAATGGATAACAAAGCTAACCCATTCAATCTTTCTCGTGACATAGTTGACTGAAGGTAAGATTTGATTAACTTCAACTTTGAAAAATTTCTTTCTCCAGAGGCCACTGTAACAGGTATAGTCAACAAAATTCTACACACAATCCATGCATTTGGGAAACAACCATCCATTGTTTTCAAATAATTTAATACTTCAATTGGCCTTTTGATTCCTTCTGGTAAAACTTCTTTCAAGACATTCAATTCTGAAAATAGATCTCTCCCATCAATATCAAAAAGTTCATCGTGTTTCAGAAAATCTTCAAGATTAACACAATAAGTCTTCAAACATTCCTTGTTGGTAGAACTCAACTTTTTCAAATCAAACAAAAATCCAAAATTTTCCTCATATACTTGAAATTGTTCAAACCTACTCTTAAGTGAAGAAAGAGCTTGATAAATTATATACATAAAGTAATTAACTCTAAAAGATTCTTCAACAGTCTGTGTCACCTCTTCACTAACATTCTCATCAAATTGCTTTTTTCTGCGAATGACACGCTTTTCACGAAATACTGGATCAATTTCCATTAGAGTAGCAACTTCTTTTGCCTCAATCATGGCATCCAAAAATCCAGTTTCTCTATACTTTTCAAGAAAGGTAATGAGTCCTTTTAACTGAATTATAGCAACATCAATATGCATGTCTTCCCTTTGAAATATTTTGCTAACTGAGTTAACTGCAAACAATAAATTGTGCCAAATAATCATGTCAAGCAAATATTTAAAGTTCTCAATGTCATATGTTGCTAAAGACTTAGCTTCACTCTTTGTATTGCCAAATGATTTAAAGCATCTCTTATTTGTAGAGCTTGATATCTTATTGCTTTAACACTTTCAACGCGACTTTCCCACCTTGTTTGTGACAATGGCTTCAATGTGAGACCTTCCACATGATCTTTGAAAACTTTCCACCGCTTTGTAGAAGATGAAAACAATAAATATATACGTTGTAACACTCCAAAAAAAGAGATAGCCTTGGGACAAGAGTTAGCCATATCACAAAGTGCAAGATTAAGACTATGACAACCACATGGTGTGTAGAATGCTCTAGGATTTATTTCAAGTAGCCTTTTCTGTACACCTTTGTGTTTCCCTTTCATGTTAGAGCCATTATCATATCCTTGCCCTCTTATATCACCAATATCAAGTTGGAGTGTGCACAATACCTCTTTAAGTACATTAAAAAGACCTAATCCCGATGTGTCATCCACCTTTAAAAATTCTAAAAAGAACTCTTCCACCTTTACTTGATTAGTTGAAACATCCACACATCTTATTACAAGAGACATTTGTTCTTCATGACTAACATCTGGAGTACAATCAAGAATAACTGAAAAATATTTCGCTTCTTTGATTCTTTTCACAATTGTACTTTTGATCTCACCCGCTGATATCTGTATCAATTCATTTTGGATTTTGTGACCAAGATAATGGTAATGAATTTTATTCCTTTTAATGCGATGAAGGTGGTCTTGCATTACCGAATCAAATTGAGCAATCATTTCAATTAAACTCAAAAAGTTTCTATTTCTTTCTTGATAAATCTTCTCATTGTCTCCACGAAACGCTAAATTATTTTTAGCAAGAGTTCTCACAACAGCAATTATCCTTAGTAACACCTTTTTCCAATGTTATCTCTCCCTATTGATTTGTTCTTGAACACCTTTATCAATTGTTTCATTCTTTTGCAATCTTTTTTCCAATTCAATCCATTTGCTCATACAAGTCATGTGTTCATTGCTAGTTTCATGACTTTTAAGCCTGTGACCTAGATTCTTCCAATCTTTAAATCCATTAGTAGCCAATTGAGTCTTGTTCCGATCTTCCTTAAATAACTTACAACAAAAGCAAAATACTTTGTTTGAAGTATCTGAATATACTAGCCATTTCCTATCTTGCTTCTCTTCATTTGGTAAATTTCGAATGTAATCTGTAGAGGAGAAATGTCTATCCTTGTCATCTCTAGGAAAATTGACAACATCACTTCTTATAAGACCTCTTTCAACTAATAAATCTCTAAAATTCTGATCAATCTTGTCCCAATTACTTGGGTCATTAATATTTAAAGGTCCATATTCAACATTAAAATCTTCACTTTCAGTAGCTTTCTCATTCACCAAATCTTCATTGTCATTCTCATTCAAACATTCAATAGGCTCTTCAACACCCAAATCTTCATTATCATTCGCATTACATTGATTAAGTTCTTCAATTACCAAATCTTCATCAACCAAACATGAACTTTCTATTTGTTTCTTGTTACCAAAAAATTTATCAAGCGCTCCCGATTAAGATTGAATAAAATTTTCTAATTTTTGCTTCTTTTTCCTTTTTTCACATCCAGAAATATACTTCCTAGGAGGCATGATGACTACTCTATATAATCACAAATCCACACAAATTCACAATCACTGATCTCTGCAAATAATATATTTTCAGAATTAGAACACAACAAAAATTATAGACTTTCATCAAAAATCTAGGGCAACAAAAATAAATGTGATATAGGGCAAGAAAAATCTTCATCAACCAAACATGAATTAGAACACAACAAAAATAAAATTATAGGGCAAGAAATTAAGAGGAAAATTAGGGGAAAAATTAGGGCAAAAACTTCCTCTATTTAAATGTGATATATATATATATATATATAGAGAGAGAGAGAGAGAGAGAGAGAGAGAGAGAGAGAGAGAGAGACTCACGGTTTTGATGCCCAATGCAAGAAGACTCACGGTTTCGTCAAATATGGAGGAGACAGAACAGAGATGTGTTTCATTTCATTCTTATCAGGTGCTTGTTGTGCTGCTGTGTTTCGTTCTTCTCAAAATGACAAATGTGTTTCGTCAAAATCAAATTGTAAAGACCCATGTGAATTCTTCTTCCAGGTGGGTATATCTTGGTTGGGCCCATGTTCATAATGATTAATGTAGCCAACTGATTTTGTTATGGGCCTCTATTATGATATATATATATATATATTTGGGCCTATATTCAATTGGGCTTATAACATTTGGATTTTTTTTTTTTATATCTAAAACAAAAAATCAAATTTTGGGGCCCTATTTTCAGCCCAAATCTGGGGGCCCAAGGTGCAGGCCTCTTGGGCCTTCCCTCAGGGCCGGGCCTGCATGAAAGGGGATTTAGGGTTTGATATTTGTGTTTGGAGTTGTTAAGTTGTTTGTTGTTGGATTGTTTGGGAAAAATGATTTATTATGTTTGTGAAGAGAGGGAGGAAAGCCTTAATTTAATGTAATTGAGTTAATGGATTTAAAAAGGGAGGAAGTTGAATAATCCTTGTATTTTGCTAATATGGGTTGTATAATTATGTTTATATCAAAAGGAAATAAAAAGAGAAGTAACCACAGTATTAGTATTGTTTTAGACTAATCATGTGAAGTTGAGTTGCGTTATGGTTTTGATACCAATGGAATTGGTTTATAAAATAAAGATGATGGATTTGGTTTTGGTTTTGTAAAATGACGAGAATGAATTCTTAGAAAATGGTTGGAGTTGTGTGGATTGGAAAAGAAACAGATGTGGTCTTTTTGAAAGAAAATAAAATCATCACCCTTTGCAAACGAATAATGAACTTGAGGTTGGATCTTGGAACCTTCACATATTATCATTGTTATTGGACTGAAAGTCATGTGAGAATTAGATTTTTGTTTTCCTTTCATATTAGATGCAGAAATGGATAGATATGAATGTAAATGGTGGGGTTGGATATTTGAAATCTCTCACCTATGAAAATATGGATAGTTTATCTATTTTGGAGATTGTATATATGTTTAGAAATATATGTTTTGGGCTATCGGTGGAGGATAGCTATGACTGTTGTAGAAATTGCATGTGGATTAGGTAAATTGAAATTAATCACTTGTGCTTGTCATTGAATATGACTATAATTATATACATTGAATAGGTATGGTTATTTGGGAATGTAAAGGGGATGTACTCCATAGGTGATTATGTGTTTATATAGATTGTGTATGTATTACACTTATGTTGTTATGCATTCTAGTATGTTGAGATGGTTAAGAATGTGCTTGCGCTTCGAATGAGAGGTACCATTACCTTCCAGCTAGCGCTTGGAGAATTGGCCGCGCTTAGAATGAGAGGTACTAGTACCTTCCAGTTAGCGCCTGGAGAACTTGACAGAGGTACCATTACCTTCTAGCCGGTGTCTAGTAAATTGGGATTTTGTTATGGAAAGGTGTATCCTTGACTTGGCATTTTGTTATGGAAAGGTGTATCATTGACTTACCGTGCTTAAGGCAGGTAGAGCATAATTCATTTATCATTATTGACTCAGTGTATCTGGGTATATCATGGGTTATGATGGTTATTGCTCTAGAAGGCCGTGTTGCCTCAATTGTTGAAGCAGATAGTTATTGATTGCTTGTTGTTTTCCTTTTGTATTAAAGGCATACTAGAATAGTTATGAATGTGTTGGAAACGAATGTAAGTATTGTGTTGAGATGGTGAAAAATGTGAAAGACTTTGAATACTTGTGTGAACATGTTTTGAAAAGGCAAATCAGGTAAGTTTGGGAAGTGAGAAAAAAACACAATGGACTTGGTGAAATTGTTTTCTTCAGAAATTTGTCATAGTCATATGAATTTTGGAAAAAGGTAACAAGAGGAAAGAAAAGTGAATTGCTTATGTTATTGAATGGAATGAATAACTTTGAGAAAAGTTCTTATATACATATATTTCTGTGTAAACCGTCACATTATTTATACAGTATGAGACTAAACATTCATGATCATGGCTATCTGTAAGTTGCTATTGTTTAGGATCATGTTGAGATCCCTACTTGACTTTATGTTCATCCCACATTGTTAATCCTTTTTCAGGTGAACATCGAGAAGTGTTTCAAGGTCATGGATCTTCTTTACTTGTTGGCCACGGGGCCTTTTATTTGTGGGCGGAATGTCATTGATGTAAAAGGGTTAAACCCTTTCTTTTACTTTTAAAGACATAAGCCTACGGGCAATTTATTTAGTTATGCTCATGTTATATTTAATTTGCATTCGGATGAGAGAATTTTTATTTATTCTTACTCGTTGACGCAAAGAGTTTTCCGTATGTTATCTCTGAAATTGAATTAAATTAATGAATCTGGTAATGGTTCCAAGAAATAAAAAGTGGGGCGTTACATTTCTCATTTTAATATAATTTCTCAAGATGAATATAAATACTTTTATTCCAATTCATCCATGGGACAACAAAATTCCCACACTTAGTGTAATCTCAACTATTTAGTCATTTCAAGACTATATCAACATTTTTAACAACAATTTCCAAAACTTCAACAATTCTCATATTCCATGAAAACCATAATTTATATGTAAACAAATAAACAATTTTTCAAATATCATTTATTTTGGCATACAAAATAAATATAACGACATCTTCAAAGATTGTCAACATTTTTCTTAAAAACCCCCGATTTCTAGGTTTTCTCATCAAAACCACTCATCTTCATTTATTAAAAGAAAATCACCAAAAACATCTCTCTTCAATCCTCATAGTTCAAAACTCTCAATTTCTATTTTAAAAGGAACAAGAAAGTCACTTTAAAAAAAAAAAATCTCTCATATTCTTGAATCAACAATCAATTTTCAAAACAAATTAAAAGATGATTTCGAAAATCATCTAGATCTTGCAAAAAACATATATATAACTATATTTCAACATAACCATTTTTCATGCCAAGCTATTTAAAGAGGTAATATTGTTACCAAATTCTCTACCAATAACAATTTCATAACTTTTTCTGAAATTACTTAACCAACATGATATTTATATCAAAAATTATGAAATATGCCCAATAGTAATATTTTTAAGGTTATGAGTTTGAAAATCTACATTTCACATTTTTGTTTTCATAAAAATGAACACAACTTAATCATCAACATATCATCTTTTATAAAATATCATGAATATAACACTTTTAGAGTTTTTAATCCTAAAACAACTCTATAATCCCAACTTAAGTATTTACTCAATATTCATCAACATAAATTTATTTTTCTCAAAAATAAATTCCAAATCAAAGATAAAAAAAAAATATTTCAACTTAATATTTCTCAAAATAAATCATCTAATCATAAAATGATATAGATACAATCCATACAACTATTAAAATTAAATTTTTAGATTTTTAACAACAAAATTTCAACACAAAGTGGTCTTCCCAAATCTACCTCAAAATATTACTTATCTTAACATTCCAACATAATTATTCTTTCAAAAATTACCTAACAAAAATCTGAAAAGAATATATATATATATGCAATACCTCTTATAATGATATATTTTCTCAAAATAACCCTAACATAGTTTTTATGTAAAAATATGAAGAAAGTCCCTACCTCAAATATGAAGAAAAACTAATTCAAAAATGCAAACATCACCCGATCATGAATCCGAGAACACCATTGCGAAGATCACAACGAGATCTCCAACTTTCATTTACAACACTTTTGTAAAATCTCACTCTAAGAAATCTTATAAAATCTTATAAAATCTTACCATTGCGAAGAACTCCCATTTGAAGCTCAAAGATTGAGCAACAATGAAGAAAAGAGAAAGGGAAAGAGAGAGAGAAAGACACGTTGAGATAGAAAGAAAGAGAGCCAAGCTCTCTGCCAACCCAACAAGAAATGAAATGAGATGAAAAGCAAAGGAAGAGGAATGATGGCCAATACAAAAAGGGAGGCAACCCATGTGGGTTTGTCGTCCCAAAGCTTGGTATTTTTAAATATATATATATATGTATATAACTTTTGTAATAATACTTTCAAATTTTATAATATAAATTATAAAATGATATAATTTTTCTCACCACAAAATATAATATTTTTGTACGCCACAAAATATAATATTTTGATCACTATGAAATATACACATTTTCATTCTTTATAAAATATATAATTTTTCACCATATGGTACACACCATAAAATCAACTATCAAATATTTATTATAATCCTATATAATAAATAATAACAACTTCTAAGGTGGTTATTACCAATCACCTAATTAAAAATGACCAAACAGTTAAACATGAGTTATTAAACAAACTCAAATTAAATTAAATCTAAGTCATGGGTCTCACTCATAAATCAAACATGGTTCGATTATATACCAAAATAATCCCAACAAATTTATCTCAAATCTTGGTCCGAACACCCAAAACTCAATTTCAAATTCTGTTATAAATTAAACTGAACACCAATCAGCCCATGAATTTTCATAAAATAAATAATCATTATTTAATTCTAAAGTTTTTATACAACATACTAGACTCATATGGGAATAACATATAAAAATTTCATAATTTTCTGAGATCGGAAACTATTTTTAAAAAAATACAAAACCGAGTTGTTTTCACACAGAATTTACACAGCAATCAAATTCGAAAATTTGCTCAATTAAATTATGCACTAGCTATTTAAAAAAAAAAAAAAAATTCTGGATCATTGCAATGTATGTAATGAATTCGATTTTGATTTGTAGATTATTATGGGAAAGCCATGTACAATTGATAGATTTTTTAAAAGAAAAAAATGCAAGTTCCTTAGAAGTCAATGCTGACAATATATCATTGCCAACTTCCAATGTTGATATCCCTAAAAATCCTTCCACAAAATCTCAAAAAATTGATGTTAAAGAAATTGATATTGGTTCATTGGAGCGAGATCCTAGATTACGTATATAGATTTGGGATTATCATGTTAATCAACGTGATGAAATTCAACGAGCTTATATTAAGGCTGGTCCATATCAACCTATACTTTCAAAGTATCCGAAATCTGGATCAATAACTCATCTTTGTAGTTTCAACAGTCATGGTTCAAACTATTTCCATCATGGTTAGAATATTTACTTGCAAAAGATGCAACTTTTTGTTTACCATGCTTTGTTTTTTATAAACCATGTGGATCTGGATATTATGAACAGCAAGCATTCACTATTGATGGATTTTAGAATTGGAAGAAAGTTAGGGATGGAGCAAAATGTGTTTTTTTAAATCATATAGGAAAAGATCCTAATTCTTTTCACAATGTTGCCGAGAGATCATGTGAAGACTTGATGAATCAATTTCAACATATACAAAAGGTATTGGACAATTTCACTTCTGAACAAATTGTAGATAATCGACTAAGATTGAAGATCTCAATTGATACAATCTAATTGCTTGCATTTCAAGGTTGTGCTTTTAGAGGTCATGATAAAAGGCCAAATTCAATCAATCGTGGAAATTTTCTTCAAATAGTGAAATTGTTGGGATTATATAATGATAATGTTGCTAAAGTATTGGATAAAGTTTCGAAAAATGCCTCTTACACATCACCAAAGATTCAAAAGAAATTTTACATATTTTTTCAACCAAAGTGAAGAACGCAATTTGTGAAGAAATTGGTTATACAAAGTATTGCATAATTGTTGATGAAGCTCGTGATGAGTCAAAGAAGGAGCAAATGGCTATAGTTTTGAGATTCATTGACAAAAATGGTTTTGTGAGAGAGCCTTTTTTTGGGCTTATTCATGTCTCTAACATTGCTATATCAATCCTAAAAGATGGAATATATTCTGTATTGTCTCATCACAATTTAGATATTCAAAATATTCGAGGACAAGGATACGATGGTGCAAGCAATATGCGAGGTGAGTGGAAAGGATTACAAGCATTAGTTTTGAATGATTGTTCATATGCGTATTATATTCATTATTTTGCACATCGTTTGCAGTTGGCTATAGTGGCAGCATCGAAAGATGTTATCTCAATTCATAAATTTTTTCCTAAATTGACTTTTGTTGTCAATATTGTTGGCGCCTCATGCAAGCGCAATGATGAATTGAAAGTTGCGCAAGTTGCTGAAATTGAACATATGATTGACATTGATGAGCTCGAGACTGGAAAGGGACTTAACCAGATTGGCACTTTACAACGAGCTGGAGATACTCGTTGGAGTTCTCACTTCAAGTCAGTTTCAAGTTTAATAAAAATATTCAGTCCAATATGTGAAGTTCTTCTTAACATCATTAATGAAGGAACGACTTCTGCCCAACGAGAAGATGCAGACTCAGCTTATGAAACATTGACTTCATTTGAATTTGTCTTTATTTTGCATCTCATGAAAGAAATGTTGGAGATCACTGATTTACTTTGTCAAGCTTTGTAATGCCGATCTCAAGACATCTTAAATGCTATGAATCTAATTTCATTTACCAAGGCACTTCTGCAAAAGTTCAGAGATGACAAATGGGATGCTTTACTAATCAATGTGAAATCATTTTGCGAGGTACGTAACATAGATGTCCCAAATATGAATGCTCCTTATATTAGCGGAAGAGGTCGAGCTCGTGATCATCAAGATGACTTTACAGTTGAGCATTATTATCGAGTAGATATTTTTTATGCTGCAATAGATTCTCAACTACAAGAATTAAATGGGCGAATCAATGAACATGCAGTAGAGTTGCTTAATCTTAGCTCAGCTCTAGATCCTTGAGATGTGTCTGAAGCTTTTAGAATCGACGATATTTGTCAGTTAGTAGAAAAGTTTGATTTGCAAGACTTCACAGATCAAGAGAAAATACAGTTGAGAATGCAACTTCACCATTACAAGCATAATGTAGTTCAGCATGCAGATTACAAAAAATTGTCTACTATTTCTGAATTGTGTCAGTGGTTGGTAAGGACAAACAAATCTACGATCTATCAACTTGTTTATAGAGTGATTACACTTGTTCTTACTCTTCCAGTTTCTACTGCAACTACGGAGCGATCATTTTCAGCCATGAAAATTGTCAAAAGTAGAATTCGCAACAAAATGGAAGACGAATTTCTTACAGACTCTTTGCTTGTGTACATTGAAAAGGAAATTGCTGAAAATTTTACCACAGAGTCAATCATTGAAAACTTTCGAGATATGAAAGAATGTCGAGTTTCACTTTGATAGATGATTGAGTTGATTTGTATAAATAATTTTTTAATACATGACTTTGCTTTTATTCATATATTAAATTTACTAAGGCCTTGTTTGGCATAACCTATATAATCCATCTTTTTATCTTTTTATCTTTTTTCCATCACATCACCTCTCTACTTTTCTGCACATCTTTTCGTAAAAAGACAAAAAGTACACTTTTTTAGGACACCCCAAACCAACCCTAAATATATGGTTTTATTTTTTACGTACTAATTTAATATTAAATTTTAGTTTACTTTTTGAATTCAAAAAAACAGTAATTTATATCAATTCATATAAAAAAATTTATTTATGTCTCAGCCCTCGTAAATGAATTCTCGGTTCTGTCCCTACACCTTTGGCTCCGTAAAACCCTTCTGGGCACCACCTTCCAATGATGACCCTTTTTCGGCCACCCTACCTCTTCTCACTTGTTTTCAAATTAACCTTTTAAAAATGTGTATCAAACATATTTCTTTATTTTCATTTTTACCAAGAATAAACATAAAAATGTCCTCTCTTTTTTTTTTCTCTCTGTCTTTTATTTATTTATTTGTTTATTTATTTATTTTTTTACACTCCACATTATACTAATTCATCAACTTCTAGCCTACCCCTTGCATGTATTTCCTTCTAAATTCTCTGCAATCTGCCCAAATGTAATGCAAGGACACACTGTTATAAAGTCTAAACCAAAAACAAAAAAAAAGATTGGTATTTTCAAACAACTGAATTTCAAAATCCAAAATTCACTGAAATCATATAGCCAAAAAACAGACATAAACCAAGAACAGAACACAGTTTTTACAGTCCATAAAACAATCAAACAGGCCCGTCGACCACAATTCCTGAGTGTTGTACCCAAAATGGTGCTTGCACATTCTGGCTGTAAATATTGTTCCGGGGATCATCGGATAGCTACATGTTGCAGCTTGGTATTGTGCCTGTGGTGCTGAAATGAATTGTGTTTGTGAAAATACTGGACAATGATTTGGGCATGGAGAGCGCTGAGTTTGACACCAATTTGGGTACATGACTCTGCAATCTTCAATCCCACTAAAAAAAAAAAAATTGAAAGCAAAGGTGAAGAGATTGAGAAAATGCTTAAATATTAATATGTAGTTTTTGTGTTGGTTGTCACTTGAGCTAGCTGTTGATGGTTGAATATGAACATACCATTGAAGAACATATAGTTTTTGTGGGTTTGGGGGAAATGATCAAAAAGGCCAATTTTTTTGGTGGAATTTTTATTTTAATTAGTGGTTTGTAACTACATTAGGTGGTTAATGATTGGTTGTTGAAAAGAACTTCGAAATTAAATGTAACAAAATTAGTATGTACACCCTGGATGGTAAATAATGTTAAATTTGAAGGCAAACAAGGCCTTATATTTGGAAAGCTAGTAGATCATATTGAAAATTCCATAAGGGAAAACAATTTCATGATGTTTAGGACTCGCACGACTTTGATCATGCAGGATCTCTAATTGTTAGGATCCCGGAAAAATTGACAGTTTTTCTGATGATGAAAATAGAGAGTTAACGTTGATGCTGACACCGTCCTCCTACAATTCTCATGGGTATATACCATTACACAATACTTTTCTATTTTGAAAATGAGAATTCTATTCTTACAAAAAAAAAAAAAAAATTATAACAATGTCTTTTTAAAATGATATGGTTAGTGTCATTCTTGCAATTTTGACTCATAATGAATGACCGCATGATAAATAACAATATTAGTATCAAAAAATTCAAGTGAACAAAAAGAAAAAGAAAAAGAAAACCAAAATCAATGAATTTAGGCTATAAATTGATTTTTCTGTTAATTTTTATGTGTACATTAGCATTACCAAGTCTTCAACATTCAATAGATTACATAGCTTTTGGTTACATGATATTACTATTTTCTTTGCATATGCTGCCAATACATAGTTTAGTAGGTCTGTAAGTAGCATAAACACCATTCAGAGAGGTACTTAAAACCATATATATCAAATACATAATTTTACTCATACTGTCATACATGTATATATATGATTGCATCAAACTTTCATGGCATATCTCTGATCTGTTAAACCCCTTTGCTTGCCCAGTACTCTACTTGCTGGTTGCCCTGTTGAAATCCATTAGGGTTATTAGTCAAGCAATGTTGGCTTCCACTACTACCCCAACCGCTATCATATTCGTAGCCCATCTCCTGCGTCTTAATATTATTGAGAAAAAAATTTTCGTAGTAAGTTCCATATCCACCACCACCACCACCACCACCACCTGCCCTTGTTGCATAAGTTTGGTAAGTCCTATATCCATCGCTGAGCACAAAGTTGTTGAACTTACCACCATGCGGCAACTGAGACACCACATGACCAAAAGGCGGCACATGCCCACTAAAGCCATGGCTATTATCGAGGAAACTTTCATCGTAGTAGGTCCCATATCCACTACCAGCTCCCATTGTTGCATTGGTTTTGCTAACCACCAAGTTGTTGAGCTTACCGCTACGTGAGAAGTCAGACATGTCATCAAAGCAATCAATGTTGCTACCTTGTTGTTGAGCAGAGCCATAGCCGACTTTAACCATCACAGGACGGCTTGAGAGCTGACAAGGATTGGTTGTCATTGGCCAGCCTGTGACATTGCTGTTATAGCCATTTGTCTAGCTCCAACTCTCTTGGCGCATTGCGTAGTGTTGTTGTTGGAAACCTGAACCGCGAAACATATCACTTTGGTTTGGATGGTGTTTTCCTTTTGATTTCTTTGTGGAGATTACATTACTTTGCAGTTCTTAGCTCCAATTTATGAGGTTCATTTTTAATTTTTTTTAAAAATTTATTTGAAGTTGATAAGAGAGCATCAAATACTTTTGAATCACACTCGCACTCTTTTGAATGTAATCTATTGACTTGGATTTCAAAGAAATGGAAAATTCTTAACTTTATTCCCAATTCTTAATAATCTGAGAATCTCTCCCTTTTGGACCAAAAAGATATATTCATTTCAATAAAAATGTTTATCTCCAAAGGCTTCAAGCCAAATTCTTGCAACCGTGCATTCTGTAAGCTTGCAAGAACTTAGCCCATGACAGCCGGTTTCCCAGCCATCACTTCAATTCAACTAACTGAACTCTGTTTCCCACTCTCTCTCTCTCTCTCTCTCTCTCTTCTTTTTGTGTTTTTAAAATTTTTGTTTTTGCTTTTCACAAGAAAACACAGAAGGAGATAAAGGCTCAGAGAAGGTCACTCTTTGGGTTGCAACAGTCCATCAGCGCCAAACATGCTTTAACCTTAGGCTATTATGATTAGACAGCAAAACGGTGCTATCTCTGCAAGTGCTGTGCCCTAAGTCCATGATTAAAATCAAATTGTTCATAAAGGTCCACACGTGAAGCACGACAAAATTGGCAATTTGAAAGTCAAAGACAGAATATGAAAGGGATATAGCTAGGCAGCCAAAGTCATTCAATGGCAAATAGATGATGGGTTAAGTATATACCTCTAATCTCAACCAAAGCTCTCACATTTTTAACTTAGCCACAGGCTAAATAAGCATCCCATTCCCAGCTTCACTGGGACCAGCTTGTTAGAGTTCTTGGTTGAAAGACACTTGATCATGTTGAACATTGATAGATGCTATACGGATACATTAAACTAAATTGATAGTACCAGTTTCTAAGTCTAAGAAGACGGGTTATTATCCATTAAATTGTTACGCTATATGCGATTTTGACCCCCAAGTCTCCTTCCTATTAAACTCAATCTTCCTATGGTTTACCCTCCTATAAATTGGACATCAACGGTAGAGAACCCTTCAACATTAGATGATATTTCAGGGGGTTACTTAAGCTCCCACTTGGGAGAAATCTATAATAGGTTTCGTCTATTAACTTCTCGTGACTTTAGTAATTTCTATATCCCTCACGATTACCCACGTCAGAAACAGAATTTCTAATATCATCATCAAGCAAAAAGTCCAAAAAAATAAAAAATGAAGTCCTTGATTTCGCTAAATCCTTGGATTCCATTACTATAAGAACAATGTACTCTCTTGCTGGCATTTTAGTAACTGAAGTAGAACTCGGTGATTTGATTTGAGAACAATATCCAGAGAACAAACTGCCACAATAGAAACTATATAGGCATATGAAAGTGGTGCATTTTAGTGCATCTTAGACTACAAATTATAACTTGCTTATAAATTCCAACTGTCAAGGGATGGTTTGGCAATGACTGTTTTTGGTAGTTTCTTGGGTTTTTTGAACTTTTTTTTAGGATAAAGTTGTTGCTAAAAAAATTGTTTTTTATTAGTGGAAAAGTTGAGTGGATCATTGGTTCCACCCGCCGCCACCCCCCCCCCCCCCCCCCCCTCTCTCTCTCTCTCTCTCTCTCTTAATTAGCCAAATAGTGACTAAAAAGGCCGCAACCAGATGGAGCCTGAGACAAGAATGTCGCGAATGTCGTCTAGTGGAGCCCATTCCTTCTCCATGTGCATGTGCATGTGAAGCCTTAATAAAAGGACTTGGTAAATTTGAGAAAAACTTCGTCTGGTGATCAATTTTCACTCTCTCCATTTTCTCCAGGACGACAAGTGCCCTCATCCTCACTGAGATGTCCTTTTCGCCAAACTACCTAAATCCTGACAGTTCTACAAAAGCACCATCCACAGCAAAAGCTGTACTGAACTTGCAGGCAGTCAGGTAATGGCCTTGCCCCAAAATAAAATTCTTTAATGAATTGAAGCATTTCAGACTAACCAAGAGGCTTGAACATATTCTTTGCGGGAGAGGATGGCCAGAGAAAGGCTTAAATCATTTCTGCTTGAACATATTCAGAAATCTGATTCTTGAATGATTTCTAGATAACAAGCTGCCACGGCAGGGCAATCAGGACTAGAGGATGTTACATGTAAAATTGAAAGGACATTGAAAATGCCAACATGAGCTGGTATCAACTCAGGTTAATAACCCGTTACTATCTTATATATCAAGATATCGGGTTTACAGAACATAATCAATTCTATTGAACAAATGGACAGAACCAAATTGCATCCTAGCTAGTGTTGGGATCGGGGATCCCGCCCAAGACCTTATAGAAATTATAACAACCAGAAAACAAGCACCCACACAGAAAGAGACATAATATTTAACGTGGTTCGGCAATAATGCCTACGTCCACGGGAGAGTAACCGTTTATCATTTATGGAGAGATTACAGAAATATTACAGAGGAGAAACTCACACTATTCTCACTCACCCATTCACCCGTCTCCCTCGCTCACACCGAGGGAGACGGTTTCTCACATCTCTCACACTCTTTGTTCTTGGTTTTCTTTCTCTCTCATTTTCTTCCTCCATTTCTTCCTCTATTTATAGATATGTTGAGAAGAAGAAGAAGACAGCAGCTAGCTGTGAATGGGTTCAACCACCCCACCATTTGGTGGGTGCTCCATTCAACCATCCCACTACTTTCAACCACCCCACTCTCTCTCAAGTGGGTGCTCCACTCTCTTTAGTGGGTTATGCAACTCACAATGGATGATCCAACAAATCACCCCCTCAACCCTTGTGAGGTGATCCACTGCACACACTGCTGCTAATCTGGTTACGCCCCAAAAACTAACAGAATCTTCATTTCCTTACTGAGACGCTGCATCCCCTGAAGCTAGAGATAATACACCAGAGATACAAGAGGAGGAGGGAATCCTACGTCCTCAACTCAACTCACACCACTCTTTGATTTGGAGAGAGCATCTGCTCCTATCTCCCACACATCTCTTCCACGCTTCCTGTCTTGGATGTCTTCACCTGCTATGCTTGAACTGGCGTAACCAAGATATCCGACACCCCCTGATTGGATGTCCTGCACCCCCTGCTGAGATGCCCTTGACTGTCATGCCTTATCTCTTTGCATGACCAAAACTGGAGCAACAGAAAACTCTTCATTTGTCTGGTCAAAGTTCATGGTTTTCTTTGCTCGAAGTTTCCCTTGAACTATCCTGAATTATCAGCATTTGCCCTTTGCACTTTTGAACAACTTCCCAGCGTTTCCGCACACTTATTGTTCATGCCTTTTGCAATCCCTGATCTCCAGTTCAGCGATACACGTTACCTGCGTATCTATCACTTGTACTACCGGATAATGGCTGACAGTAGCTCTTTCTTCCAAAGCAACTTCAACAAATTTGTACAAGTCACTAACTATGCAACACCTAGCATAGTACCTGCACCCATACTTCTTGAGTGCTCATCGTGGCTTCATCTCTCCTCCTGCGCTCGAGTTCGCCTGAGAGATCCGCAACAACTCTGTTTCATTAAGAGGTGCGTTCGCTGCCACAGAATCAAAAACCGATACCATAACCCAGGTATCCAACCATTCAGTCAAAACTGAATACCATCTGCTGTACAAAACACAAGCGCTTTTCCCAAAAAAACACAGCAGATTCCATTGCTCAAAATTACATTGAGCCAATGCAAAGAACATGCAGAACCAATCGAGCTAGCTCTTCGATTTTCTGCAACTCAAGCTCCACCATAGTGCCAAGTTCCGATTTCCATAGGCGCCAAACAAGTTGTCCTTGACAACTCCAAACAAAACATGGTGAGCAACCCGCTTGAACCAATGCTGAGGAGACTAAACAAGAGAGGCTTCAAATTCTCCGTCAAAGCAACTTCGAAAGCGGTACCAAAAAACCATCATGTCCGATCAACCATCGAACACAATACTGCTCTCTTCCAGCTCGAATTAATCAAGAGAGCCAAACAAATTCTCCGAGAACTGAGGCAAGTTCTCTACCGAACAAAACTGGACTGTGGATGCAGTTAGGCTCTAACCAGTTCAGAAGTATCGGAACAAACTTCAAATGAATTTACAAAATACCAAGAGCCAAAAAATTCTGAAGTGTCGAGCAAACTCCAGATTCCTCTAACTACCATTCCAACCGGCAAACACAAGATGATGCACCATCTTCACAGTTGCCAAAAATCGCCCAAAAGGCGCGTGCACCGTAAATGCACAACTCCAACAGTCCCCGCTGACTCCACCGAGTCTGCAAACGATCTATCCCCTCCAAATCCAACGGCAGATCAATGGATGGATCCCAACACATGAGATTCACAAAATCACCATCTTCACGTTTCTCCGCAGCAATCTTTTCCAATCTTCAATGAACACCAACGGTCAAACCGCTTCCAAAGAAGCAAACACCCGGAGCCTGAATCGTCACCCAGACTACCAATAGCTGATGTCTTCGAATATGGAACAGACTGCGAAAATGAAAATCCACAAGAAGAAGAAACAATCAAGTCTCACAAACCGGAGACACCCCTGGATCTAATCAGACACGATCATAGATCCCAGCTGTGATAATGAATCTCAATAAACCACGACTCTGAAAGTCGCCAATAATCCGTGAAAGACCGCCAACAACAATGCCTCCAATAGACATTGAACAAAAACCGCCAAAGTTCCACCAAGATCTGAAGTAGATTTTCACACCTTCTTCAAATCGACAAATGCGGAAAAACTCCACCAAGATCTGAAGTAGATTGTCACACCTTCTTCAAATCGACAAATGCGGAAACCAAGGCTTTTACCAGATGCGAGTCTTCCAACAACGATCCATGAAGGATCTTCAACGCCTCCACAGAGGCCAATGCCAATAAAGTACTAACATTTGGACTTATTACATATGCCAAATCTCCATAGTACACTCTGCCAATGCTGGTTCTCTCTATCCCCTAGAGAAAAACCCAATGAACTCTGAAGTTCTGCAACTAACCTGAGAGTCTCCAAATGAATTGATAACTTTTGCAACTGACTCTGAAAGGTCTTCAATTGGCTTCCAATTGGCTTCAACCGGGTGAACAAAACAAATCACCCCCATCACCCACATGGATAATAAAACACCGTTGTACAAATATGCCTCCATTCCACTGAGCATCCAGAGTGAATCTGCACCTCCTACTTGGAATGTCTTCAACCGCCACACATCATCTTGCATGGCTCGCACCTCTATCACCAGGTACTTGCATCCTCCAATAGAATGCTCACCGTTTCCCTGTTGAGGTGACTCCACCCAAACTCTCTGGGTGCCCGTCGCGACTTCACTGCCACGAACCAGATTCAGGACAAAGAAAGAGATTTGCCTCTCCCTGGGTGCGCACTGCAGCGTCTTATCCCTTTCAATTTCTCTGTCTTGAGCTTTCTTCTGTGAACTAGTTGTTGCTGCCAGGCCAAAATCCGGCACACTGCACCTTTGTATCACATTTAGCTGCGTACTCTTACACTGTTGTATGCCAGCACCTTGTATGACATTCCTGTGTACTCATCTGTGCTATTGTGGCTACGTGCTCCTACACCTTATGTGTGTACTACTGCAGCTGTTGCCTTTCTACGTTCACATACTACCAGTACTTCTTGTATTATGTTTGACAGTAGCTCCAACTGCCACAACATTCCCCTAAGCCTGCACTGGTTGCCAATCATCTATCTGATGAAGTGGACTTTTCTTCTGATTGAACCAGATCCTCCGACGACATCAACAACCAGGAAAGTTCCCAGGAAAGACTGGTGGGGTCACAATCGGTCCCACTTAAGAACCAGTCTCCTTAGACAGTGTCTTTTTGACAGAACTTTCCTAGACATTGTTGATCTTGAGATAATCATGTGCAATTCTTCTGATCGCCCTTGACCAATCCTGATCTCCATTGATTTGCCATTTGATTAAGCCTGATCTCCTTTGGTCTTCAATGATCTATCTCGATCTGTATCTGGTTGTCCAATCTGGTTAGAATCAGCCCATTCTAACCTCTTCAGTGAATCCGCAGCGTTCCGCAATATCCGGTAACCTTCCTTTGACTATTAAAGATGACAAACTCCCATGTTTTAACAGTCTTTAAAAAATTGTTCAGAATTTCACCATTCTGACCTTGCGGTTGCGTCCGGAACGGTCCGATTAGCTAGGACCAACCTTCGCTGCATTTCCGGGGATCTCACTGAAAAATATCCCCGAACACTGGGCCACACCACAATTTTCTAAAAATTCTGGGCCAAATTGCAATTTTCACAAGTTCAGGGAATATTCCGTGTACCAACAGAATATTCCATCTGCTGCACCTGATGCCGTCCGTCCCTTTAATCTGCCTTCTTTTAACAGAGACTCCGTCTCCAAAATCTGACTGTACGGATGTGTCCGGAATACTCCAAATAGTTGGAAACCACTATTGGATCGCCAAAAACGGACTCCAAATGGCTTAGATCTAGCCAAAACATTTTGTACGCCTCAGATCTGCGGCTGCACCTTAGCCGCGAAGCACTGGATCCTTCCTCCCCGCGGCTACACCATTGCCGCGCAACACAGGATCCCTCCCTGCCTCTGGTTGACCGGTCAACCTTTGATGACGCGGCAGATGACGTGGCATGCAGTGACTGGTCCACTGTGCCACGTGTCACTGACGTGGCCGGCCACGTGGCGTTGACTGGCTGGCCACGTGGCATCCCTTCGCTGACGTTGCGCCGACGTGGCACGCTGACCTGGCGTGCGCGTGTTGCCCGCGCGTGCGGTACACGCGCGTGTCCCCCAGTCGTCTTCCTCCTCTGCCGCGCGTGGGGGCGCGTGGCTGCGCGTGGTATGACGCGCCGACCTCCTATCGGCGCGTGGAGGCGTGTGTCGGGAGTGGGCCTCACTCGCCTTCTTCAGTCGGCGCGTGAGAGTGCGTCCGGCGTCCCCTGGGCTTCTGCTTTATGTTTCTGGACTCCTCTCGTCGAGCCCTTGCTCCGTATGCTCAAAACTCGATTTCGAGCAATTCGATTTCTGGGCAGTTTCGAGGAACACACTGTTTTTGTTCCGAAACGCCACCGACGAGGCTCTAATACCACTTGTTGGGATCGGGGATCCCGCCTAAGACCTTATAGAAATTATAACAACCAGAAAACAAGCACCCACACAGAAAGAGACACAATATTTAACGTGGTTCGGCAATAATGCCTACGTCCACGGGAGAGTAACCGTTTATCATTTATGGAGAGATTACAGAAATATTACAGAGAAGAAACTCACACTATTCTCACTCACCCATTCACCCGTCTCCCTCGCTCACACCGAGGGAGACGGTTTCTCACATCTCTCACACTCTTTGTTCTTGGTTTTCTTTCTCTCTCATTTTCTTCCTCCATTTCTTCCTCTATTTATAGATATGTTGAGAAGAAGAAGAAGACAGCAGCTAGCTGTGAATGGGTTCAACCACCCCACCATTTGGTGGGTGCTCCATTCAACCATCCCACTACTTTCAACCACCCCACTCTCTCTCAAGTGGGTGCTCCACTCTCTTTAGTGGGTTATGCAACTCACAATGGATGATCCAACAGCTAGTTACACTGGCATAAGATAAAAATTAAACCTCGCTCATTAGTTTCAACTGCGAAGGCAAGATCACTGAAGATTAGCCCAGAAAATAATCTCAAGGACTGATAGAAAACTTAGCTCCTTTAGTTAGTTGTTCATTGTTTGAATCAGGTACTCAAGGATGGATGTGACTAAGATGCCTACTCATCAGATTTGATTATTTATACATTTATTTTGACCATTCCAAGCTCACAATTGTAAGTCCTGAATGTGCACATTTGTTTGCAGCACAACAGAAATGCTAATTGTATTTCAATACCTTATTTATTAATATTTTTTCCCCCCATTTTTCTTTTGCAGCAAATACATGGCATAGTAGGAAAGCAACTTGAACATTATTTAGAGAGGCACTAATTAGGATATTACCAAGTCAGAGTACATTAAGCATAGTCTTACAAAATGAGTCAATCTCAAGCCATGTCTTTATGGTTAACCCCATTAACTACACGGTACTCCACTTTTTGATATACTTCACTGGGATATTGCTGATCACAGCCCATCTGCTACATATTAATATTGTTGAGACTATTTCCACTTGGAAAATGCTAAATACACAATTTTCATACAAAAGGTCATACAAAATGATCTAGCAATGGCATTTATGCAATTATGATGCATACTGGTGGGCTTTTTGATTTCCAATGAATGGCTATAAATAAGCCACATCATTCTATATGGAATTTATGTATAGAAATTCTTTTTGTATGGCATTGTATAGGTCACTTTCTGGTTCCCTCTTTCCATTCAAACCCCTTAATTTTTTTGATCAACCTTTCCATTCAACCCCCTTAATTGTATACATCACTTTCTGGTCCCTGTTACTAGGATGTTGCTGATCATTACTCATTTCCTGCGCCTTAACATCTTTGAGAATACTTTCATCGTGGAAAATCCCATATCCACCATTACTAGTCTCATTGGGAGGGTATGTTCCATATCTAGATGAACTATTAGCTGTTGCATTGGTTTGGCTATTTCCATATCCAGCATTGCAAGACGCCAAGTTGTTGATTCTATCGCTCAGTGAAATCCGATACATGTGACTAGAAGGTTGTATATAGCCCATTTAGCCATGGTTATTATTTCCATTGCCCATCGGTGGCATCCCGTATCCACCACTAGCTACCGGCGTTGCATTGGTAGGTAAGTACCATATCCACTACTAGCTGGCAAATTGTTGAGCTTACCACTTTGTGAAAGCTGAGATACATCATGACTATAAGGCGGCACATAGCCACTATTAGAACCATAATTGTTGTTGCCATACCAGCCACTACCTTGTTGCTGAGCATAGCCTCCATTAACACGGTTTGAAAGTTGGGAAGTGGTGAAGTATATGGACTCGGTGTTGTCATCTGCAAGCCTATGACATTGTTGTGATATCCATTTGTGGGAAGTGGAAATTTGTCCCACATTGGTTTGCTAGGGACGCTTGACCCACTTTATAAAGTGTGCCATGCTTACAAACCTCCCAGAGGCCTTTTCTAGTGAAGGAAGAACAAAATAGTGTGTGGCTACGTGCTACAAAGTGGACAATATTTTGGTGCATGCTTCGGCAGTGGGGTGGTCAGCACAATGCGTGCTCCTGTGATACATAGTGGACAACATATTGGTACATGTTTTGGCATTGGGGTGGTCCCCCACACCATTTATGGAGCTCCAACCCTCCCGGGGTATGACATAGCATTGCTGTAGGAAACCTACACTGGGATTCATATTAATTTGGTTTGGATGGTGTTTCCAATTTTTTTATGGAGCTTTCATTAAAGGGTTAGTTTGGAAACCATTTCGTTTTTAATTTTTAGTTTATATTTACAAAAATTTTAAAAACTGTCATAAAAATTTATTTGATAATTTTTTTGGATTTATAAATGGTTGTTTTAGTTTGTAAATTTGAGGAAAAAACGTAAACACAAAAAATGAGTCTAAGTTGGTTTTTAAAAAGAAATTTAAAAATTTGACAAACAAATTTTTTTTTTTCAAATAATTTTTTTTCCCATTAATTTTTTTCATTAATTTTTTTTTCCAATTATAATGTGTATGATCCCATTGTCATAAAATAATAAAAAATAAACATAAATATTTTAGGCATGAACAAACATATTTTTTAGTTTATGTTTTTAATTTTTTTCAAATATTTTGTTCAAATCAAACACGTTTGTAATTTATGTTTTTCTAAAAATAAACAAAAACCAATTTATAAAAATTTTATAAACATAAACTAAAAACGTAAACGTTACCAAACGCTACCTTTGTGTTTCTTAGTACCAATTTATAAAGTTCCTTTTTTTTTTTTTATATATATATATTCGAAGTTGATAAGAGTGCATCAAATTCATTTTTTTCGTGGCATTGGTCTATTGACTTGGATTTCAACGAAATGGAAAGTTCTTACAACTTCATTCATATTCCTAATTATTAAATATCGGGGAATCTCAAATAGATAGATTCATTCCAATGGTTAATTAGCCAACTAAACCAGGCGTTCTCTACATCCCAGGCCTTAAGAGTACACCTATGGTTAAAACCAAAGGAATCAGAAAGATCAACTCATGTTGCTCGACAAAGTTGGGAATTAACAAAAAAAATAAAAAAAAAATTAGATGTTAGGTTTTTGTAATTGGTAATCATGTTTGACAAAACTCCTTGAAGTTGTAATTTTATTCGCTTTTTTTTTTTTTTGTTTCAATGAGACTGTGAATTTAGAAGCGAATCCAACCCTGTAGTGCCTGAGTAGTGGAGTTTGTGCTGACATTCTGTATGTTGAGCATTCTCTGTTTGCTACTTCACTGACTATGTACGGGGATCACCGCTAGAACAGTGAATGTTGTGCTCAAGTAGTCGGCCTATATGTTTTGTATCGCCTTTACTCACACCGCTCGAGCGGTAAAGTGTGCGCTCGAGCAATCTTCACTATCCTGTTTACTATAAATGTGTCGTTGACTGTTTTTAGTGTTTAACATGTCCAGTCTTTTTGAGAGAAAGAAAAACCGAAGTATGGTATATTGGAGGGTATTTTATAAGTGTTTCTTCGATGATTTGAGAGTAATCAATGAATCTACAAGTTTCATATTGATTTCATCAAGGAATTGTTTTTACCGTTACGTTCACAAAAGAGAGGTGTTCTTCGGTGGATTCCGAGGAACTTCTAACATCATCATCAAGCGAAAAGTTCGTATTGATCTTTTGCTTTCACTGCTCCTTGGATTCCTTCGTCAACAAAAAAAACTCTGGCTTTCAATTAGTAACCGAATTACAAAAGTAGAACTCAAAGATTTGATTTGGTGGCAACTGCTAGAGATAACAAGCTGTCACAATAGAAATTATATAGGGCACGGGAAAGTAAAATATAGAGGACTGACAAAAAATTTGTACAATGTTTGAATCATGTACTCTTTCAGCCTATGCTCTTTGCAGTTAAGCCCATAAAACAATCTCAAGGACTGACAAAAAACTTAGGTCCTTAAGTTGTACAATGTTTGAATCATGTACTCAACAACTGCATTGCGACCACCATGGCTACTCAGGCATCGAATTTGATTATTTATACATTTATTTATCTACTTATGGAAAATTTAGTCCATTCCAAGCTCACACTTGCACATTTGTTTGCAAAGAAACAGAAGTACTAATTATATTTCAATAGCTATTATTTATTACAATTTATTTGTCTTTACTTGCGTAGCAAATACAGTTTAGTAGGTTATTGTCATCTTGAACATTATTTAGAGAGGGGTCCTAATTAAGTTATTGCCAAAGCAGAGTACATTTAACCATAGTGTCATTTCTCTGTGGTTAAATTAAACCCCCTTGACTGCATAGTACTCCACTTTCTGGCACCCTCCTTTACTGGGATATTGCTGATCATAAACCTGGCTATGCCTGCCATCACCGCCACCCCAACCACTTCCATATGAATATCCCACTGTCTGCACCGTGGTTGTTGTTGCCACAGGGAATTTTCCATCATGGTAAGTCCCATATTCTCCATTCGGCACACAACTTTGAGGATTGTATCCGTAGCTGTACTGGTCACCGTTTCCATGCCAGCCAGTTTGGTAGTGCTTGTCCTTCCCATCAGTCCACCCCTCTTGTGGCTGAGCATAGCCACCACTATAAGCCGTCATATGGTGGTTTGACGGTGGAGGAGAGATGATGCTAGGGACGTTGCTGTGGTAGCCGCTTGGTGGGTACCAACCGGACTCCTGGTGGACAGCATAGGATTGCTGTTGGTAGCCAACACAAGGATAGTCCTCGGTTTGGATAATCATTTTCTTCTTCTTTCTCTTTTTCTCTCAATTTTTGAAGTATGAGTTTGTGTGCTTTGGACATGCTATTTATAAGGCTTGTTTTGTGATTGTAAAGAGGATGACAATGCATCTAATACCCATTTGGGGATTCCTTTCACTTTTTCTACATGATTAGATTGAGTTGGCATTCAATAGATGGAATTCCTAAACTTTATTAGTAATTCACAACTTGTGAGGAATATGATTCTCCAACCAAAATTATGGGCATTGCTATATAAATAGAAAAAAAAGTACATATGAAATTTATATGTTACAATTTTATAGATACAGAATCGATCACAAAAAACAATTTTGATCATAACTATCAAACATTAGGGCCTATCATAAAGTTACAACTTCACACATATTGTTCTATGAAATTTATATGTAACAATTTTATAGATACAGAATCGATCACAAAAAACAATTTTGATCATAACTATCAAATGTTAGGGCCTATCATGAAGTTACAATTTCACACATATTGTTCTATCTGTGTTTTTATGTGGTTGGTAGTGTTTGCACATTTATTGAGACTTATAATGATGTTGTTGAACTATGGGACTATTACTGACACGAGATCCTCTATTCTCAAAAATTTTATTTATGTTTTAATATATTCTTATTCACAAAATCATGTCTTAAGATTTTTGTATTTTGAAATTATCACCACAATCATACATTTGTAGGTGCAATCATGGGAAGAGATTTTAAGGGTAAAGAATCTATCAATTTTTTTTATTGTTATTTATTAATTATGAAACATGATTATCTGCTAATATAAACTGTGATAATGCTTTCATAAGGTTTACAAAAATAAAAATTAAAAAAGTTAAATCAAGCCTATAATCGACTGCCAACAAAACCAAATGCTAATTGAGATAGTCGGGCATTTAGGGCAAGGTAAAGGAAACCTAATCCATTCAAATGGTACCAAATGTTTGGTCAAATTTCACTACAAAGGGATTTCTGGCGATTTGAAAGTGTTACCAGTAATACTTATTATGTCATCACAAAAGAATATTAGTGATGGCAAATGATGTGGTACAAATTATTTTGTCGCTATACGTTCTAGTGACACCAAAGTTACTGTTACCATCTTTTGTGATGGCATCTCATGGTAATTTGCCACCACAAATTTTCAATTTCTAATAGTGCAAAAAAACAAATCTGAGTTTTGGCAACAAAAGCGTAAATAGGAAAAGACGATTATTTATGATTATAAATAACCATCGCCAATATATATATTTGAAACTGAGTTTGTTATTAATAGCGGTTGTTATCGTTTCAAATGATAATTAATTTTTTTATAAATATTATTGGAAAATTTTTTAAAAAAAGTATATTATTGTTACGATGGAGACTTTTTGCCTGATAATTTTATTTCATTTTTTTTTATAGTCCCATCACAAAAAGGGGCATTTTCTAGTAGTGGTACCAAAACTTTTTTAAAGACTTTTAACGCATTTAGCTAGGCACATGATAAAATAAGCATCCAATTCCCAACTTCACTACCCAATGGCAATAGACTTTTGAACTTTTTCCTCTAACTATAGTTGGAACAGCACATGATTGGGGAGTTTTCTACAAATCTGGAGTGGTTTTGAAGCTTATTTCTAAGGCAAATGTTAAAGACTCTTTTGGACATTGCTTAATATTGAGATGGATATAAAATAAAATGTCTTAAAAATATTAAATAAATGTGATGGTTTTAATAGTATCTTGAATTCAGTGAAGATATTTGTGTTCTGTTTTTTACTTTTTTTTTTAACTCAAAAAATATTTGTTAGCAAGACTTATTCCCTAAATTCATAGTTTCAGGGGGCTTGGACCATGTCTCTCAATATTGATGGAAATTTTGGACCTCAAATCCTAAAATGCAAACGTGAGAATATGTAGTTGGAATCACTAGTAATCGTGGAACATGGCACGGTGAATATGTGCAGAGACTCCTATTTATGTTGCCCCCCCCCCCCCCCCCCCCCCCTTCCATTGCTCTAGCAGTTATGAGGCATCTTAAAGATGAGTTAAAATTTTAAGTAACAAACTTTTTACTTAATGTTGAATTTTTAACTGATTATGTTTATGCCACCCTCACCTCCACTTTCACCACTACTCTTACCACCAACCCTCTTGTAACAAATACTTTGCTGCCACCATCAATACTATAATCACTATCACCATTATCATTCTATTATCACTGTCACCATTATAACCGTCACACTACTATCACCATCACCATCATTGTAATGAAAAATGAGTTAATTTAGACTAAGATCATTTTCCAAATCTAATCTAACGAGGTCTTACCAATGCCACCGTCGCTTTCTCCACCATACCACTACTACCACATTGTAACCACCGCCACACAACCACCATCATGGTTGTCGTCGTTACCACCCTACCTTTACCTGTCGTCAATGATGCCACCATCGTCACCACCACCATCCTCGACACCACTACCATTGTCACGCCCCAAACTCGCCCCTAGAAGTTTGGTGACGAGACCGGCCAGTAATCCTTGATTACCACAGGCCTTTCTATACATAACATAAATAAAATGGGGCTCGCGGAAGCACATGTAAAAACTATAGTCCAAGAGCTGTGCATTTATATGAACAAGTGTATATACATGCCCAAAAATGATAATTACACACACTATGTTACATAACATGATCCATGACATCACATACATACAAGTCACAAAGAACAAAAGACAAAACTCTCTCATGGCCTTCCAGGCCTAGCCCCAGCTCGGAGGCACACAAAACTTCTGGTTAGGCTTCAAAACGGCGGTTCAGCTCGAGACTCCGCCTAGGCTTGGCTGCCTGAATGCTCACCTATAATACATAAATACAAACAATGAGCTAAAGCTCAGCAAGTAACATTAAAGTAAAAGGGTTAGTAAACGAACTCCAACATTCTTTATAAAACCATAAACGTGACATGCATAATCATAATCAGTCAACGGTCAACATATAAGAACATAAGTAATGGCATACTCCACAGAACCTTTTCATAACTTTCATAACAGTCTACAGTCTAACGAGATCTCGAGACTGGCCATGGGCCTTCATCTTCATGCTCTACCATGTTTCACATCATGGCCCTGCATGTTCATGTCGCTCCCTTAACCTAACTATCTATGGATGCCATACTAGATTCGCAATCAGGACATTCGTTCACAGTTTAAAATCGCCTTTCAGAACATATCATATCATAACATATCACTTTTGAACATACTTTCATAAGAACATATCATTTACAGAAATGTTACTTACAGTGGGTTTCCAAAACCGGTAGCACGGTCTTCAATCTTGACCTGCAAACATCAACATTATAACACATTCCTTAACATTCATTATCATCATACTTTAAACCATTCATGCCTCTCTTTTCTTTCCTTTACTTTAATTCATGTCATTTCATTCATTCATTCTTTACTTCATTTCATATTCATTTAATGCTCATGAGATGCTAAATGATGCAATTCACATACTAGAATCAAATATACAACTTCCCCGAAAAGTTCCCGAAAAAGGCTTTCCCGCTCGAGCGCCACTTTGGCCGCTCGAGCGTAATGAAGAAAATGACCAAAACTGCTGGAAGGGTGATTTCTACGCTCGAGCGGGACTCCCTCCGCTCGAGCGGTCCATGCAAAAGTCCGAAACTCTGGTTCTTCTTCCCTCTTTCAAACTCCAATCTTTTCTTTACAAAATCAACTTCTAATACATGAAATACCTCTCAAACACTTGATTAACACTTTAATTAACTCATTACATCTTCAATCAAAACTCAAATATATCATATAGAAGATCAAACCCATGAACATGTACATAAAAGCTTCATTTTCAACTTCCATGGAGGTTTTAAGATAGAACCTCCTTAATATACCAAACATAACATGAATCATAACATATGTGCCCAAATTCAACATAACTTCTCTTTCCTTTTCATTTACTTGCCATGAGATCATGAAGAATACAACCTTAATTCAAGAAATTAGGAGAAATTCTTACCTTAATCACTTAAGAAGCTTGACTTTCCCCCTTTTCCTTTCTCTTGTTCTCCCTTTTTCTTCTCTTTCCCCGAACTCTCTCTCTCTCTCTCAGATTTTCTCTCTTTTGTTTGAGTCAAATGGGTCAACACATCCTTATCTAATAACCTATATATCTATATAATCAATTTACTCATAACACTTAGCCAAACAAGGCCCTTGTTTGCTTATAACAACTTTGCCAAAACATTTGAGCCAAACGGAACTTAGCGAATCAGATAAATTTCAGTCTTCAATTTAATTTCTGCAATCGTTCTAAAAATTCCCGGTATTACGTAGACGTATTCAATTTCATTTTCTGTACCCATTACGGTCATCAATTTCAATCCCAAAGTCGTAGTCTCAACAGAAAATTTTCTAACTGAAACAGGTAGTCTTCCGTTAAATCATACTAACACATAATTAATTACTAATAATCACATCATGCAGTTCCGGGTCATTACAACCATCATATTCAAGGTCAGAACTAAGCATAAGAAAACATTTATATGAAATTAAAATAAAAAAAATCACTGAGACAATCCGAACATTCGCTCGTACCAACTTGCTTTGTCTCTTGGAACCTGACACTCAATCAGTCATGACAAAATTTGGCAAGGAATCCAATTTTTTCCAACTATGCCAGATAACGGCCAATTATTATTATTATTTTTTTCCCAATCCCATCTTCTAACCAAGACTAGGCTGCCATAATCATGGAGAATGGCAGGAATCAGGATATATTAAAAACAATACCCGGTGCCAGCGCATATGATTCCATTAAATTCGAAATAATCAATCTTCTTCTCTATCATACAAATCCGAACCAAACGATCTGTCACTCACTTGATCATTTGACCTGAAAAATACTATACAAATTAACAAATCTTACAATATTTTTTGGGGAAATTTCAAAATAATGGGATAGACAAAAAAATTGGTTTTGTATGGAGTACAAGTAAAAAATTGTGGAGGTACAAGTCCTCCATGTTTGTGTAAATTTTTTTTTTCTCCCACTAGAATGTAATTTCCCTCATACTTTTTTCCTAACTCACAAGTCATTGAATGATTAAAATTTTAAAATCTGAAATAAGAATCATGTCAATAATATAATAGGTGCGACATAACAATTATTGATTAGACATTGATTAGACACTCGGCAACCAAAACGATTTTTGGCAGGGCAACACCAAAGAACAAATCAATGATTTAAATAACAAACAAATTACAAATTACAATATATATCTATACTATTATTAAAAGCCAACACATATTTTGGTGTCTTGAAGCCTTTGGTTTATTGAAGCCTCTACCATATGGTGCCACGTGGAAAAGAAAGAAAAAAAAAAAAAAAAAGCATCCATGTTTTCCACTTTCTTCCTTAATTAATTAACTACCCACTACATTTGTGAGAAACAGTTTTCATTTCCTTCTCTCTCTCACACACAAAAGCACAAACACATCAACAATCTCTCTCTCCGTTTCTTCTTCATTTGATTCAGAAATGAACGGTTGAATGGAGTGTCAACAACAGATTCAGAAAATGGGTGAAAGTAGAAGAAAACGCGAGCAAGGGGATCATGGGGGGTTTGTTATTTTCCGAAATTCCAATTGGGTTTTTGTAATCTTGAATTTAGATTACTATAATCTAGGTTTTTGTTTTTGTTTTTTGGGTTTTTTTTTTTTTTCCACAGATTCTTTCTCTGTCTTAGAGATTTATTGCTTCGACGATCCTCTGCCAGAGATGTTCGGTGAGTCTCTGTCTTACAGATTTATTGCTTCGACGATCCTCTGCCAGAGATGTTCGGTGAGTCTTTCTAGAATCGGCCAAGAATTCAATCTCAAATGCGTCTTTGTTCTGATTTTCAGCCTCTCTGTGTTCCTCCCTGTCATATTTTGGCTTCTTCCTCTACACTGGTTTGATGCAAAATACGCAATCAAGCACAGTGGTAAGCCATTTTTTCTACTTTGCTTTCTGTCTCCTCAAACTGTAGTGTAGTGTTGGTCTTTCATATTTTGTGTATGTGTAATACTTTATGAGAATTTGATACAATGTGATTGTGAATCTCATACACGGTGGTCCGCAATTTGTCTAAATTAACACTGTCATTGTGATATGTAGAATAGTGATTGTCACAATTTGTGTTATGTATTTTGATTTCTTAGGGTTAATTACACAAATAATTATACTTTGGATCTGTTAATTTTTTATCAGTAGATCTGGGGGTTTAATTTTTTTTTTTTAAAGTGGGAAATGCAAATATGTAATTTATAATTAATGTAGTTAGAATCTGTTTATTTGGTTTTCTTTACAAACCCATTTTCTATGTCATGTTCATACACAAACATATATATATACAAATTATAATTTCATCTACGGTGTGTGGAAGGCGATAATAACCGGCATGGTGACCCAAGAATTGAATAAAATTATTTGCAGGGTCACAAGATTGGCAAGGTTTGGTGTAATGAGTTCTTGCAGATGAGGAGAGTGAGTGAGAAGAAGGAAGAGAAGAGAAAGACAGAGGTAAGAGAAAGTTGGTGCCATTGCTGTGTGTTGTCCTCAGAGATAAGGGTAATGGTTTGGTTTGGTTGATTAATTTTAATATGGCCGTGTTTAATTTTTTTTTTTGGGGTAGGTTTTCAATAAAATCTCTTTGTGAGTATATTTTATTTAATTTGAGATAATGCACGAGTATATGAGAATGTGTGTATATATATATCATATTAACTACAGGAAAACAAATTATGTAATTGAATATATAAATTTAAAGCAAAAATGGAATGAGGATGTATTAAAAATTTTATCAATTGAGTTTCTAAATGAGTTTGCACACGCATCGCGTGTGCCCGGCCGCTAGTATATATATAAATGAATGAATTAGTCTGAAATCAAAATTTCCTAACAAAAGGTAAGCCCAGGAACATACATATCTTCTTCAAAGGGAGGACACACTCAAGGGTCAGTCATGCCACAACAATGCAAATAATGCAGAGACACAAAACAAGCAAAGCTCCCCCATCAACAAATTCGTATGTTCCACAATGAATGAAATCCAACTCTAGGACGAATTTATATACAAACTTCACCCCATAAATCCAAGAATTCTGAAAGAATGATATAAGCATTGACATACATATATAGCAGAGCTGTACCGGTGACACGATGCAATCATCAACTGTTTGGTAAAACTTTTCATGAGGAGTCACTCCAGCTGCAGCTTCAACCTTTGCAAAGACGGTCTTGAAAACTCACTAAAGCAAATCAGCCACTTTCTCTTAAGCAATTCCCAGGCAAGAGAAACTTATAATCATCAGCATTTTCCAAAAGATATGCCGGTAGATGAACAGCCGAATATGAGTGGGGAATGGGTCCCATTTTCCCGATGATTTCCTTGAATGTGTACTCCTCGGGCAGCATATCAAACAAGTCAGCCCCTTTGCAGATCACTTTCTGAATTCTTTTAGGATTCAAATAATGTGAGAACCTAACTCTGTCGACATGGCTATAAGCTTTCATTTTGAATATGAACTCATTGACACGGCGGAAGCAAAAGCTACAATGCCACCCAGAATCAGCCAAAACAAAATCGGATTGGCGATAATGGGCATACCTCGTCTTACCAGACTGATACCTGTGAACCGAAGCTCTCCAGCTACTATTGTCCATGAAAAACTCAAATGAGTATAGATAGTTCTTCAGCCGGAGATGGAGGATTGGAGGTACGTCATCACACCACCTCAAGAGATCAATAGTATGTCGGCTTGGAATCTCATCAACATCAGACATTATCAATAAGTCATCATCTTGAATACCGGCTAGTTTGAGAAGATGATCCAATGCTAGACGTTGATATGCCTCTTCAACAAAAGGGTTTTCCCCTTTCCTAAATCTTCCTGGAATTTTCCCATATGTCAATCGTGGCTCAACAAATTTGAACTGATCACGATTGTTTTCAAAAAACAGAGGCTTTGACAATCCAGTGAATGTTGAGTTAGACTCAAGGAGTACAAACCCTGTTACATAAGGGTACAATTCCTTCCATCTTATGGTAAGAATCTCAAGCTCGGTACTAAACAATACTGCATCATAAACACGCCTTGGGTACTCCCGAATTCCCCACCCATGAAGTTTACAGAGGTTCTCCATAGATACGTTCTCGTGATAATAGTGTGGCATTTCAATGAAAGGCTTGGGTGGCGATTCCCACAATGGCCGCAAGAAATACGAGATCTTCTGTCCATGCATATATATAACAAAGATGCATGTTGGGACCATAACAAATAGAAAGATGAGAGTTTTCAAATCCAGTCCTCGCAGTATACATCTCAGTCTCGACATGCTCAATATTCTGCTCGAGTCCTGCAGATTCAGAAAAGAAAACGTTTATTTTTTGTAATATTCAACACAAAGAGATACAAACATAAGCATGAATTTTATGATAATTCCCTTTTGCATATGCAGCAATTTGATGATTATAAAGAAATCATATTAGATTATTAAGACATACTTCAAACACTGTGCAAGTCAATACAATACACAGAGCTTTGAATTTTTATTTTTATTTTTTTGGATTGGTACAGAGCTTTGAATTGGACAATGAACTTTTTCACCATAATCAATGTAAGTATAAAAATTAGGGACTAACTTAAAACTACGAATACAACTTGGAGGTATTTTGTAATCAGGGTATGCAAACAACACAATGCATAGTTTTGGAAAGGTTGAAAAGTCAAAATCATCTAGACTTTTAGTTTTCCTTGCACTTTCTCAGCAACCAAACGACGCATGACAGACCCAAAAGCACAAATCAACCGAAATCGAAACATTGGTTGCAACTATTCCCAACATTGAAAATTAAAGTAACAAATAAACTCTGGGGAATTTTGTAATCTGAGTAAGCAAACAACGCAATGCAGAAATTTTGAAAGGGGTATATGTTGTTCACCCCTACCTTGCATTTCTTGATGGATTTCTTTGAGATGTAAAAGAGTTCTCATTCTCCATAATATCAGATTCCAAGCTTTTACATGAAAACATAAATTGGAAAGACATGGTTTACAGATGTGTATGTAAGTATGTATATATATATACTAGCAACCGCGCACTTACGCGATGCGTGTGCAAATTCGTTTAAAATTATAATATGAATTTGATTTTTTTTTTTTAATAATATACATATAAATCATATGAATAATTATGTACAATATAACATTTGGTATTAAATTCGAAGACATAAAATTAAGCAAAGAAACAAACAAATTTTATTGAAAACATAATATTTTTATTTTTATTTTTTTTAAGACACACACAAAATTAACCATCCAAACAAATCAATTTTTGCAAAACATAAATTATAAACACACCCATCCAAACAAATCAATTTTTGCAAAACATAAATTATAAACACACCAATATAAAATTAAGATCATTGATTTTTTTCAATTAAAAATACACACACAAAATATTATTCTTGTTTGTTGGAAAACAGACTATTCCGATCCAGAGGCGGTTTCTTCGGAATCATTATAACATTTGGTATTAAATTCGAAGACATAAAATTAAGCAAAGAAACAAACAAATTTTATTGAAAACATAATATTTTTATTTTTATTTTTTTTAAGACACACACAAAATTAACCATCCAAACAAATCAATTTTTGCAAAACATAAATTATAAACACACCCATCCAAACAAATCAATTTTTGCAAAACATAAATTATAAACACACCAATATAAAATTAAGATCATTGATTTTTTTCAATTAAAAATACAAACACACACAAAATATTATTCTTGTTTGTTGGAAAACAGACTATTCCGATCCAGAGGCGGTTTCTTCGGAATCATCCTCGACGACGATGAAGTCGAAGACGTCGACGAAGAGACCGACGTCGAAGCCTTGTGGTTGAAAACAGAGCGAGTCTGATCCGATTCCGTCACCGGAGGCAATGCAGCGAGGATGCCGAAATTCTCTGCCCGGCCGACGCCGCGGTGGTGGTGGGAGCGGGGAGAGGAGCAAGTGGAATGCGAGGTGGAGGAATGGTTGTGGTCGGCGAAGTCAGATTTTGAATCAGATTTTCAATTAATTGTGTTGAAATTGAATCCAAAATCCAAACGGTCCAAGGTAGATCTCAGAGGCCCGAGATTCAGTCAATTGGTTTCATCACAGCATTTAATTCTTTCACTTTCAGTCAAAATTCTCCCAAGATCCTCAATATCATATGACACACATGTACTCCATCATAATTTGAATTAATGGAACTTTGATCCTTCAGTCTGGCCAACATCAAGATCCGAAAACTCCATCACCTGCAATCAAAACCCACAAAATATTATTCTTGTTTGTTGGAAAACAGACTATTCCGATCCAGAGGCGGTTTCTTCGGAATCATCCTCGACGACGATGAAGTCGAAGACGTCGACGAAGAGACCGACGTCGAAGCCTTGTGGTTGAAAACAGAGCGAGTCTGATCCGATTCCGTCACCGGAGGCAATGCAGCGAGGATGCCGAAATTCTCTGCCCGGCCGACGCCGCGGTGGTGGTGGGAGCGGGGAGAGGAGCAAGTGGAATGCGAGGTGGAGGAACGGTTGTGGTCGGCGAAGTCAGATTTTGAATCAGATTTTCAATTAATTGTGTTGAAATTGAATCCAAAATCCAAACGGTCCAAGGTAGATCTCAGAGGCCCGAGATTCAGTCAATTGGTTTCATCACAGCATTTAATTCTTTCACTTTCAGTCAAAATTCTCCCAAGATCCTCAATATCATATGACACACATGTACTCCATCATAATTTGAATTAATGGAACTTTGATCCTTCAGTCTGGCCAACATCAAGATCCGAAAACTCCATCACCTGCAATCAAAACCCACAAAACAAAAATAAATCAAATCCAACATAAAATTTAAAATAATATTTGATTTAAATGACGCACAAAATAATTTTCCTACTTACACATTACAACAATTCCAGTAGCCAAACAAAGCTTTACCATCCCAAAATCCACACAATGAACCAATAAACATTGCAAATGGCAAACCACCTCTCTCTGCAAGACCACAACAACACAGCAGCACTCATCACAAATCTCATTTACAAATAATAATAATAATAACAATAATAATAATAATAATAAGTTTAAAAAAAAATAAAAAATGTATAATTCAAAATCTGTGAATAAATCAAACCCAAACAATTGCATCAAAACACAAATAATGTACATAACATTATATATAAAATTGTTGTATATATTAACTTGAATCCAAAATAACCAAAACAGTGAATTTTCAATTTAGAGATGTGAAGGGGCTAAAAAGATAAATGATGACCACCGTCGTCTTGGGAGAGGGTAGCAACGCATTCGACTTTGGAGTTGCCCTTGAGGACGGCTACGGCTTTCTTGGCAGCGGCGAGAGAAGGAAATGGATTGGGAGTAAATTTGGGGAGGGAGAGGGCGTGGAATGAAGAGAAGGGAGATGGGTTGTTGCTGTTGTGAGGGGTTGGGGAAGAGAATAGTGGGTAATGAAGAGTATGGGATGGAGTAGTTAAAAGAAGTTATTGAATGTGGGAAGTTATTCAATATGAGAAGTTATATTTTGTGAGTTAATAATTTATGTTGTAACTGCCTGAGAAGTGGAGACGTGGAGAGTGGAAAAGTGGATTTGATTGTTTTAATTTACAATTTCGCACCTAATTAAAACTGTTGTAAGTGTAAAAAATTAAGGCCATTTTAGAAAAAATTGAACAAAAATTCTGAAAAGTGGCTTCATGACACCAAAATCTCTGTTCCCTTTTAATAATAGAATAGATAATATATCAATGTACATGTGTCTTAGAATGTAAGTGAATAGTATTTCAATTGGAGTCAAAATCATCTAGTCCTTTGTTTTTCCTCACTTTCTCAGCAACCAAACAAACCATGACTAACCCAAAACCCAAAAATCAACAAAAATTATTGACAGTAACAAATCCCAACAATGTCATGAAAAAAAAAAGTTTGGAAATTTACAAAATCGAAAGCTCAGATCAATAAGAACAATTAATAGTAAATAAAGTTATGATTAATACCTTATCGCAACCATCACCGCAAATATCGTCCTTCTTTTTAGAGCAGTAATGAGATCCCCCTTCAGCCATCGAGTATACTTTCTCAAAAAACCTCGATAAACCCAACATATCTCTTTCTCTCTCACTACAATCACACAAAAACACTTTCTTTTCTGTCTCTAAATCTGTCTACAGCGATCAAAGCCGTTGAAAACCCAGATCAAGCCTGAAATCGCCGAAAGTTCTGGAACCAGAAATCGATTGCAAAAAAAAAAAAAATGGGAAGATCCTCCACCGCTTGATGGGTTGTGTGGTATAATTCTTGTTCAGACAAATCACAAACTTCACAATAAACTTCAAAAACAGAGATGGCAAAACTCCCCAAAAAATAAAAAGAATCAAGAAATGAAAGAATTTAAATAGAATTGAAAGAGACCCAGAAAATGGGTTTTGTGAAGAGAGAGAGAGAGAGAAAGAGAGTGGTGAGTTGTGGTGTTGTTGGGTATGTGATGTGTTGGTGCCTCTCTGGTTAATGGGTGTGATGGGAAGGAAGCCGTTTTTCTTGTCTTCTACCCCACTTCTCTCTCCTCATCTATTCTATTATTAAAAGGGAACAGAGATTTTGGTGTCATGAAGCCACTTTTCAGAATTTTTGTTCAATTTTTTCTAAAATGGCCTTAATTTTTTACACTTACAACAGTTTTAATTAGGTGCGAAATTGTAAATTAAAACAATCAAATCCACTTTTCCACTCTCCACGTCTCCACTTCTCAGGCAGTTACAACATAAATTATTAACTCACAAAATATAACTTCTCATATTGAATAACTTCCCACATTCAATAACTTCTTTTAACTACTCCATCCCATACTCTTCATTACCCACTATTCTCTTCCCCAACCCCTCACAACAGCAACAACCCATCTCCCTTCTCTTCATTCCACGCCCTCTCCCTCCCCAAATTTACTCCCAATCCATTTCCTTCTCTCGCCGCTGCCAAGAAAGCCGTAGCCGTCCTCAAAGGCAACTCCAAAGTCGAATGCGTTGCTACCCTCTCCCAAGACGACGGTGGTCATCATTTATCTTTTTAGCCCCTTCACATCTCTAAATTGAAAATTCACTGTTTTGGTTATTTTGGATTCAAGTTAATATATACAACAATTTTATATATAATGTTATGTACATTATTTGTGTTTTGATGCAATTGTTTGGGTTTGATTTATTCACAGATTTTGAATTATACATTTTTTATTTTTTTTTAAACTTATTATTATTATTATTATTGTTATTATTATTATTATTTGTAAATGAGATTTGTGATGAGTGCTGCTGTGTTGTTGTGGTCTTGCAGAGAGAGGTGGTTTGCCATTTGCAATGTTTATTGGTTCATTGTGTGGATTTTGGGATGGTAAAGCTTTGTTTGGCTACTGGAATTGTTGTAATGTGTAAGTAGGAAAATTATTTTGTGCGTCATTTAAATCAAATATTATTTTAAATTTTATGTTGGATTTGATTTATTTTTGTTTTGTGGGTTTTGATTGCAGGTGATGGAGTTTTCGGATCTTGATGTTGGCCAGACTGAAGGATCAAAGTTCCATTAATTCAAATTATGATGGAGTACATGTGTGTCATATGATATTGAGGATCTTGGGAGAATTTTGACTGAAAGTGAAAGAATTAAATGCTGTGATGAAACCAATTGACTGAATCTCGGGCCTCTGAGATCTACCTTGGACCGTTTGGATTTTGGATTCAATTTCAACACAATTAATTGAAAATCTGATTCAAAATCTGACTTCGCCGACCACAACCGTTCCTCCACCTCGCATTCCACTTGCTCCTCTCCCCGCTCCCACCACCACCGCGGCGTCGGCCGGGCAGAGAATTTCGGCATCCTCGCTGCATTGCCTCCGGTGACGGAATCGGATCAGACTCGCTCTGTTTTCAACCACAAGGCTTCGACGTCGGTCTCTTCGTCGACGTCTTCGACTTCATCGTCGTCGAGGATGATTCCGAAGAAACCGCCTCTGGATCGGAATAGTCTGTTTTCCAACAAACAAGAATAATATTTTGTGGGTTTTGATTGCAGGTGATGGAGTTTTCGGATCTTGATGTTGGCCAGACTGAAGGATCAAAGTTCCATTAATTCAAATTATGATGGAGTACATGTGTGTCATATGATATTGAGGATCTTGGGAGAATTTTGACTGAAAGTGAAAGAATTAAATGCTGTGATGAAACCAATTGACTGAATCTCGGGCCTCTGAGATCTACCTTGGACCGTTTGGATTTTGGATTCAATTTCAACACAATTAATTGAAAATCTGATTCAAAATCTGACTTCGCCGACCACAACCATTCCTCCACCTCGCATTCCACTTGCTCCTCTCCCCGCTCCCACCACCACCGCGGCGTCGGCCGGGCAGAGAATTTCGGCATCCTCGCTGCATTGCCTCCGGTGACGGAATCGGATCAGACTCGCTCTGTTTTCAACCACAAGGCTTCGACGTCGGTCTCTTCGTCGACGTCTTCGACTTCATCGTCGTCGAGGATGATTCCGAAGAAACCGCCTCTGGATCGGAATAGTCTGTTTTCCAACAAACAAGAATAATATTTTGTGTGTGTTTGTATTTTTAATTGAAAAAAATCAATGATCTTAATTTTATATTGGTGTGTTTATAATTTATGTTTTGCAAAAATTGATTTGTTTGGATGGGTGTGTTTATAATTTATGTTTTGCAAAAATTGATTTGTTTGGATGGTTAATTTTGTGTGTGTCTTAAAAAAAATAAAAATAAAAATATTATGTTTTCAATAAAATTTGTTTGTTTCTTTGCTTAATTTTATGTCTTCGAATTTAATACCAAATGTTATAATGATTCCGAAGAAACCGCCTCTGGATCGGAATAGTCTGTTTTCCGACAAACAAGAATAATATTTTGTGTGTGTATTTTTAATTGAAAAAAATCAATGATCTTAATTTTATATTGGTGTGTTTATAATTTATGTTTTGCAAAAATTGATTTGTTTGGATGGGTGTGTTTATAATTTATGTTTTGCAAAAATTGATTTGTTTGGATGGTTAATTTTGTGTGTGTCTTAAAAAAAATAAAAATAAAAATATTATGTTTTCAATAAAATTTGTTTGTTTCTTTGCTTAATTTTATGTCTTCGAATTTAATACCAAATGTTATATTGTACATAATTATTCATATGATTTATATGTATATTATTAAAAAAAAAAAATCAAATTCATATTATAATTTTAAACGAATTTGCACACGCATCGCGTGTGCGCGGTTGCTAGTATATATATATACACTTACATATAATTGAACCTAATACTGAATTTACGAAATTAGCCATGGATTTGTGAAATGGGCTGAATTGGTGAAGATGGGTGTTCTGGGGTTTTAAGATGTTGGCATAGTATTATTTGGCTAGGTCTCCACGCGCTTCTATTTGAATGGCTCAAGATCAAGACAACTGTAGTGTGTTTCTTGATTAGTATAACGGTTTTACGCTCTCTTTGATACCAATTCTCTTCGCTTTATTACTCGTTTTTGGCAGGGAATTTTATTCTATCTTGGAAAAATGATAGAAAGTAATTTTTTAATTTTTAATTAAGTTTTTGATTTTTTTAAATAAATGATTTAAAAAGTTGATAAAAAATTACTTTTGACTTTTTTAATTAATATTTGCTTATGATGTTAAATCATAATAAAATGATCAAATTATTCTTATTTAGTTTAAAATATTTACAATTTCACTTATGCATCACATTTTGATCCATGAGGGGTAGAATTATAATTTTGCTATTGGCTAAAAACCAACTTTCCAAATGAAAAAAATTTAAAAAAACCAACTTTTAACTTTGGTACAAACCAAAAAAAAGTAACTAAAAGCCATCTTTCCAAAACAAGCCTTTGATTATGGTAGAAGTTGTGTTCCATTGAAGTCGGCTAGTTTCCAAGGTTGAAACAAATCACCTTGTTTGAATGTTATATCTATTAACAGTTTTATTAAGGTTTGGTATGACTTAAATAAATATATTTTTTGTTTTTTTACGAAAAGATGTGCAGAAAAGTAAAGAGGTGATGTGATGGAAAAAAGATAAAAAGATGGATTATTTTGTAGTAGCCAAACTTGGCCTTAGAAATATGTTATTTTGTCAACAAAAAAAAAAAATTTGTTGTGATAACTTAAAATGATTTTTTGGCTAAAATGTTTAATTTGCGAATGAGATTTAAATGTCATTATTTTTTAAAAAATATTTGAGATCTTAAAAAATTTATTAAAATTTTTATCAAATGTCTCACATTAGTATAGAGTGAGACCCAAATCTCAAAAAATTTATCAATTTTTTTTATCAAATATCTCACAATAGTATGGGTTCGACTCACACATGTGAGTCTCACATTCTTTTAGAATATCTAGCATTACTCCTTTTTTTTTTTATAGTATCAATCATAAGTCTCTTGTGCTTTTAATAAAATTATTAGTATATGTAGAGTTATTCTTTGGTTTGGTTTGTACTGATTTTCTACAAACTATTTTTTTTTTTCTTCCTGTTTTTGGTTTTTAGTGAATTTTTTTAATATTTTAAGTAATTTGTTTTACTTTTGTATATATATATAGATATATTTCAAAAGTATAATATTTGTCAAAAAATTCTTAAAAAGTTTTACTATATATCAAAAATACAAAAATATATATAAATTTTGTAAATTTTTGTATTTTTGTGTATTAATTGGGTTTTAAATATATCTTTTCACAAATATTGTATTTCTTATATGCATCTAAAAAATAAAAAAAAAATTTATTTAAAATATTAAAAAAATTTACTAAATACAAAAAATATGAAAAAAAATCAATATTAAAAAAATCAATCAAAATCAAACAACTAATTTTTTATTCTATTTATTTATTTATTTATTTTTAAACAAGTGCTCAAACTAGTTTCTGTGAAACTCAATTAATTTTGGAGCTGTAAAGATAATGATCGAGAAACCTTCAGTGGCTCATTAGGATGACATCAACTCGAGATTTCGAATTTTATCTTAAATCTTTATCAATCAATAGTGATTTGGTTCAATGTGGATTAAGATAAAATTTAACATTGAACTTAGGCCTTGTTTGAAGAGTGGCTAAAATAATTAAAATGTTAAAAAATCACTATGAGTTATCACAACAATTTTTTACTTTTCTATATCGTAAAAAGTTTATTAAAATAATTAGTTCTTAAACAAGTCCTTAATCGTTTGATTTTATTGATGAGAAATTAAAATTGATCACATATTATGGTTGGATTTTATCAATTAATACAAATAAATGATTCAAATAAACTTTTAAAATTTTTTATACAAATTTTTACAATCTCACATTAGGAGTAAACAAAGAGGAAGGATGAAGATTGCTTTGCCTTCATCTCTAATCTTTATCGTTGATCACAAATTCTAATATTCGTAGAATTAAAATATAAAATTCTTTGAATATTATATATTTTGATTGGTCAGTTTGTATTGATATAATTTTTTTAAAAAAAAATCAAAATAGATTGTACGTTATGAAAAACTAGCTAAAATCGAAAATTTCGATCAGTTTTAGCGGCCAGTTTGATTCTACCAATTTTTGGTACACCCCTAATAGTAGGAGAGAAGAGTTGATTGGTTTTGTTTTCATTTATTTATTTATTTCTAGTTTTTGTTCTTCGTGTGTTTTTTTTTAAAAACATTTTTAGTTAACTTTTTTCCTTATTTTAATACGTTGTTTTACTTTTTAGATACACATAATCTAAATTTATTTAAAATGTAGAATATATGAGAAATTATTTTATAATTTAGTCAAATTATTTTACTTTTTTCTTAAGTGAACTTTTTTAAGTACTCCTAGGCCTTGTTTGGGAAGACTATAAGTGTACTTTTTGTCTTTTTTGACTAAAAAATTGAGGTTGAAAATATGGATGTTTGGGTTAACTTTTTGACTTTTTATGGAAAAATGTGTAATAAAAAATTGTGAAAATTGGTTTTTAGAGGAAAATTTGAATTGGGAGTTGTGCAGCCATAATTGTTGACTTTTGGTGAATAGTGTTAACTTTTTAACTTTTTGAATAACTTTTTGACTTTTTTAAAAGATCCCAAACAAGGCCCTAGAATACCACTTTACATCAATTATCCACAATTATTGTCATCCTTAAAAAAAATAATTAACGTAAGTGACAGAAGTTGGTACAACTCTAATCACTCAATATAATTACTCTAACGCTACCCTTTATTTAGGGTTATAAATTTGATCCGGTCTAGTCGAGTCGCGTGGGCTCCCCATCAAAATTTAGGTTGGGCCAGGCTGGCCTACGAGGCAGAAAATTAGCCCAGGTCGAGGGAGTATTTGGGCCTTAGACAGGCCGACGGGCCTAGGCAAGTCTGAACATTTTTAAAATTTTTTTTTTTTCTATTTTTTCTATCAAAATTTTATTCTTTTCTACAAAAAAATGACATTGGGCCTCGCGCGCAGGTTTTAAGTGGGCCTTGAGTGGGCCGATGGGCCGGATTGGACCAAGTTCCAAACTACACGTCGAGGCCTAGGGTCCCAGGCTTAGTGGGGTAGGCCAACTCGGGCAGCGGGCAGGATTCAGGAGGCATACAGGCCATTTTTACACTCCTAGGCTAGTTTTCTATTCAAATTAATTTATGATCTATAGTGTTTTATGGAGAGATGGTGTGGCTGTTGTGTGGGAGACATAGCAGCTACTATTGTGCGACCATTTTGGCCAATTTCGGTATCTGTTTCTATGATTTGAACAGTTAACTTTTTAGAATATATCAAATAGAATATACCTATAAAAAATCAAATTAATTAGACATCAATAACTCTTTCATTGAATCATATTTGTACTTAGTTGTATATTTCAAATCAATGTAATTCAATGAAATGATTAACGATATCTAATTAATTTAATTTTTTAAAGATATATTCTACTCAATATAATTTAAAAATTGAATAATCTAAATCATCGACCAAGTCTTGAAATGGGCCCAGATGACTGTACAACAGGCGCACGATCTCCGTTTTATGACATGGGACATCAGTATTAAAGATATTTCTTGAAATCTAAAGAGCCTCCAATAGCTCTTTAAATGTAGAAAGCAAAAAACGAGGAAGCTAAATTGTGCTCAAAGCATAGCAGTGTCTGTGGTGTCTTCGTTTGAAGTATATTATGATCTTATTTTTATGATCTAAACCGTTTATATTATAGGGTTTGTTGAGTACTTCATGCCTACCAAAAATCATATTAATCGGATATCAATAACTATATGATCGAATCACATATTGTTTATGTTATTTCTCAAAAGAAAAACTTATTATTTATATTTTTGATTATCAATCATATAGTTTTTGATATCCGATTAATATGATTTTCGATAAGCATGAAGTACTCAACAAATCCTACAAAATAATGGTTTGGATCATAAAAATAAAGTCATAACGGAGGCACCACAGTCACTTCTGTGCTTTGAGCACAGCAGTGACCCTTTTTCCTTAGCTTAGTAGTTGAAGATCCCGTTGAAACTATTTTACTTAATAAATTTTATTCGAAGAGCTCATTGGAGTTGCTGTTTTCATTTAGATAAATAACTATCAAATTAGAGCATTATATGGACTAACTCCATAATAATGAATAATGATTTTATTAACAAATAGCCTTAGGCACACGAAAATTATAAATAAATAAAAGATACACGACACTTTTTATTAATTTAATAACTCTTTCACTATTTTAAAAATATTTTTACACTAAACTTGATGGTAAATAATACTTTAACGTTGTGTTTGACTGACGAATTTAGAAAGAGATTTAAAAAAAAAATAAGAAAAAGTAAGTGAAATATTCTATTTCTAAACCTCCTCTCAAATTTCTTAATCAAACACAGCGTAAGACACATATTAACATTTGTTATCAAAGTAATTAATTGGGATTGGGTTGTAGGCGTGGGCTAGGAAGCCTATAACCAATCATAACCGACCATGGTTTCAACCGTGAAGTGGATTATTTTCCTCGTCTATTATTTGTATGTAAGTAGAAATTATCAAATAAGTTTGATCTACAATTTACATAATATGTTCTTCCCGTTATATAAAATTATGTAATTAATTTTTCTTTTTTTCTGATGTTTTCAATAAATTGATTATTATTATTATTATTATTATTATTATTATTATTTTTTTAACATTATAGGAAGTTAGGTGTGTTAGTTTTGTTAATAAAGTTAGTGTATAGAAGTATATCACTTAAAGGGACCGCCACTGGTCTCTCAGTTTAAATCTCTGACCTTTCTTTCACTGCACTTTAAGGTACAACTACATACCAATTTGTCACAAAGACTATAGCTTAATAAATTGATGGAAAAAGATTGGGAGCTCTATGTTGGAGAATTTTCAAAATGCGTTTTCAAAATCTATTGTTTAGTTTTGGGTGTTTTCAAAACCTTCTATATTTTTCGTTAGAAAGCATGAATTAAGCTTGGGAATTTTGTCCCACATTAGAAAGAGAGTAAAACAAGGGAGCACTTAATAGAGTGCTATATAGAATATTCGTTTGAATATGGTATTATGGGATGGATGCTAGTGTACATGCACTCAGAACGCACCATCCACACACGTATACGCGTGTGGCGTGGGCTGTGTGGTGTTTGATGGCGCACTTTGCACTTAATAAAGTGCTATATGGAATATTCCTTTGAATATGGTATTATGGGATAGATGCTAGTGTACATGCACTCACACTGCAAGAATGATGCTTCGTACCATCTGCACAAGCACGTGTGTGGCGTTTGATGGCGCACACACACGCGCGTGGTGTGGGTTGTGTGGCGTTTGATGGCGCACTTTGCACTTTGCACTTGGCACGGACGCATCGGTGCATGGCGCCATTATATCAAGAGTATTCTGATCTATTGTTGTCAGTGCAGACACCGGTAGACTTGATCTTTAGATTAGGTTTCATTATATCTTGGAGGCGAATTTGCTATAACCCCTTGTACACCGTGTGGTGGATGCAAATATTGTCTTTAGAAAAGCGACTAAGTAATGTGACTTGAAGCATTAAATTTTATGTTCTATATAGACAAGATCATCGCCAAGTTTTGAAGACCCAAAGACCACCAACTGAAGATTTCAAGATGAATTATTCCAACATTCTAAAGACAATATTTAAATATGGCGTTGTCTATTCAGAAAATGACCCAAGATTTTATGAAGCTTGACCGGTTTGATGGTGGAAATTTTCGACACTGGCAAAAGAAGATGCACTTTTTACTCACCACTCTCAAAGTGGTCTGTGTGCTAACTACTCCCTATCCGGTGGAGTAAGAAGACAAGACAATAGAGCAAACCCGTACCAGAACCAAATGGGAGAACGACGACTACATTTACCGAGTACACATTCTAGATGTGTTGTCAAACTCTCTGTTCGATGTGTATCAATATTTGGAAACGACAAAGCAACTATGGGACATATTACAGTTAAAGTATCTCACCGAGGATGCCACCACTAAGAAATTTCTTATTAGTAATTTTATGCATTTTACTATGATTGATACAAAGCCCATTATGGAACAATTCCATAAGATCCAATATATTATGAGTCAGTTTCGACAAAAGAATATGAACATTGATAAATCTATTTGTAGTTTCGCTATAATAGAGAAACTGCTATCTTCTTGGAAGGATTTTAAGAAAACTCTGAAACACAAAAAGGAAGATCAAACTGTAGAGGAATTGGCTCAACATCTCCAAGTTGAGAAAGAGTCAAGATTTCTTGAAAGTCAAAAAAACCAATTGGCTCGGACTTCTAAGATTCACAGGGTGGATGATGGCAAGAGGTTCAACAAAAAGAAACGTAAGTGCGACCTCAACTTGAGAAAGATGCTAAGAAGCCGAAAAGCGCTTGCTGGTATTGTGGCAAGCCAGGGCACTTCAGAAATGAATATCGGTCATAAAAGAAAAAGCCAAAAGCATCAAATGCAAAGAACAAGTTTTGTGGCTGTTGTATCCGAGGTGAACATGCTCGAAGATGCTGGTGACTGGTGGATTGACTCAGGAGCAACAAGGCACGTCTGTAACAACAAGAGTCGTTTCACTACTTATGAACAAGTGAGTGATGGAACAGTTCTCTACATAGGCAGCTCTTCAACTACTGTTATCAAAGGCAAAGGGATGGTGTATCTAGAGTTCATATTTGGAAAAGTCTTAAGTCTTAATGATGTTTATCATGTACCTAATGTCAGCAAAAACCTTGTATCTGGAAGCCTACTTAATAAGCATGGTTTCAAGTTAGCATTTGAGTCGGACAAATTTGTCTTGTCTAAGGGTGGAATTTTTGTTGGGAAGGGCTACATGTATCAAGGAATATTCAAACTTAACGTTATCTATAATACATCTATTTTTGTTTATATTGTTGATTCTCTTTCTTTATGGCATGCTCGTTTAGGTCATGTTAATACGGGAAAAATGCATGATATGGTTAATTTAGATTTAATTCCTAAGTATGACATAAATATGTTTGAAAAATACAAATTTTGTATGCAATCTAAAATTACTCGCGTTCCATTTCCCAAAGTAGATAAAATCACATCTCTGCTTGAACTTGTGCATAGTGATGTATGTGACATGAATAGTACCCCTGTTAGAGGTGGTAAGAAATATTTTGTAACATTCATTGATGTAGACACCCCATTTTTGACCGACCTTAAGACTCAGACGTCACCGATTGAGTGCTCGGTGATGTTGCATACTGTGCTCGTTCAGAAGTCTCAGAGTCACGGCCGTGCGCCCTGCCTCCGGACCCCCGAACCCTCTTCTGTGCCTTGTCTCGGTTTGCGAACCAGACTCGGTTTTCTCTGTTTTCTTTCCTGAGGGAAGGGAGTGGTCCCGTAGACTATCTCTCAGTGGCCGTGGGCTACTTTTCGTGGCCGTAGGCCATTTTGCCCATTTCGGAGCCTGGTTCCCGGTTTTCGGGACCGTCAGGCCGTGTGCCTCGGTTCGGGACCGCCCAACCATCTCTGATTTCTCCGGTTTTTGGCAAGTGCCTCTGTTTTATCATTCCGAGGAACACTGGGGCCTTTGATTCCCACTTCGTGGCCGTACGCCACTTTCAGTGCTTACAGCCCATTTTCGGGGCCCCGAACCGCGCGGTTTAGGCCCCGAGCTTTCATTTTGCATCGGTTTTTGTTCAATTTTGGCAGGCACCTCTGTTTTAGCATCAGGAAGATCACTGGAGGGTGGGAGGCCAGCAATTGTTCCAGAAAACCAGTTTCGCTCTTCCGGCGCCCGTTTTGCTCACTTCCGGGCCAATGTTGAACACCCTAGGGATATTTTCTTCCAACCAAAGCCACATATCTGTGATGAGGGCACATGGGAGGACCCTAAAAAGTGGTGGTCGGCCAGTAATTGTTACTTTCATTTTTGAGCCTCTCCTTCAAGTGCAATGTTGTGACTCCTGTTCCAGAGTTGCCAAATTCCAACCATGGGGTCTTGTTCTACACACATGGGAGGACCCTAAAAAGTGGTGGTCGGCCAGTAATTCTTGTTTTCATTTTTGAGCCTCTCCTTCAAGTTGAGTGTTGTCTCTCCTGGTTCACAGTTGCCAATTTTCAACTACATGGTTGTGTTGAGGACACATGGGAGGACCCTAATCTCCTATGGTCGGCCATTAATTCAACATTTCATTTTTTGCCCTTGGCTGGCCGGCCATGGGAGGTGGCTGGCCGGCCATGAGGGGTGGCTGGCCGGCCACTTGCAGCAAAACCACCTGGCCGGCCTACTTCCTGCTTTTGAGTACTTTACAGCTGTCCAGCTGCTTTTCCAAATATCTTCTGCCTCCGGGGGATATTTTGGGAGGGAAAGCTTGGGTGCATTTCCCTCCCTTTTACACCCCTTTCTTGCCCATTTAAGAGGCTGACCCTCTTCTTTGTCAAGGTTAGAACATTTGATCTCAAGAGCCTCTCTTCCAAAAGCTCCATTTCCATAGCCAAAAATCCTAAAAAGTTTCAAGTCCCTAACTAATTCCTTCATCAACCCTAAGCCTCCCCATCACCACTACCATTCCAGCAGCAAAGGAAGGTTCTTCAAGGGCTAAGAAGCAACAAATTCAAGCCAAGAGGTAGCAAAAGTTGGATCTTCAAGGGTAAGTCTCAAATTCCATCTTTTGTGACATTTTCTTGCTTCCTATTTCTACCCTACTTGCCTACTGTTTTGGGCTCCGACCCCTACTGGTTTTAGGCTTATTTTGAGCCCCTCTACAACATTGTAGAAGGGCTCAACCTTGTTTGATGCTTCTATATACCACTTGTTTCAATATCCACCTTGTATATCATAATCTTGCATGCTATTTTTGGCTTATATACATTTGTTTTTTGGGCTCCGACCCCTACTGGTTTTAGGCTTATTTTGAGCCCCTCTACAACATTGTAGAAGGGCTCAACCTCATTTGGTGCTTCCATGCATGACCTATCATTATAGCCTTCTTTTGGTCCATATATTGCATGCTATTTTGAGCATATCTACATACTGATTTTGGGGTTGTCATTCACTGTAAATATGCATATTTTTGGCTCCTCTTTAATGTTGTAGAACTGTGTTTTTCAGTTTGAACATTGTAGATACCACTTGCTTTGTAATTCTCCTCTTTTTCCCCATTTTTGCATGCTATTTTTGCCATACTTGTGGTTGTTATTTAGCCTTGTTTTGTACTGAAAAGATGCTATTTTTGGGACTGCCTTGCTACTGTTTTTTCTGTCATGTGCCAATTTTGCATGTTTAGCATAGCCGTAGGCCATTTCGGGTACTTAAAATCACATTTCGGGATGATTTCATACATTGATTGTCATTTCGTATCATTTCGGGGCTGTTTTCCCCTTTATTTAGCTGCTGAAATTTGGTTTGCATGCTTGCATATCATTTCCCATGTCATTTCATGCCTTAGTGCATTGCCTCGGTTTGCGTGCCAGTGGGCACGCATTTCGAGGCACCTCATTTTTATCATTTCGGCGGCTTATGTGAGTGCGGCTGAGGCCCTCTCATGTTAGCGTAAGCCCAATTCGCATTCCGTATGCCATTTCATGCCTTCGGGCCATGCCTCGGTTTGCGTGCCCGTGTGCACGCATTTCGAGGCTCCTCTTTTTTATCCGCCGGCATCCTATGTGAGTGCGGCTGAGGCCCTCCCATGTTGGTATAAGCCCATCATTGCATTTTGCATGTCATTCCGTATGCCTCGGTTTGCGTACCCGCAGGCACGCATTTCGAGGCGCCTCATCTCTTTATCTGTCAGCATCCTATGTGAGTGTGGCTGAGGCTCTCTCATGTTAGTGTAAGTTCTCATTTCATTTCGTAGGTCATTTCATGCCTTTATGTCATTACCTCGGTTTGCGTGCCCGTAGGCGCGCATTTCGAGGCATCTCATTTTCATCTCACGGCCTCTTATGTGAGTGTGGCTGAGGCCCTCTCATGTTAGTGTAAGCCCAATTTGCATTTCATGCCATTTCGTGCCTTCATATCATCACCTCGGTTTGCGTGCCCGTGTGCACGCATTTCGAGGCACTTCATTTTCATCCATTGGCCTCCTATGTGAGAATGGCTGAGGCTCTCTCATGTTGGTGTAAGCCCATACTGCATTGTCATGCCATTTTAGTCTCATTACATCGCGTGTGTTATTTCCTCGGTCTGCGTGCCTGTGTGCACGCATTTCGAGGTATCTCATTTTCATAGCATTGTGCAGGCTAAACTATATATTAGATCGCATTCATGCCTATTTAGATTGCATTCATGCATTTTCTCGATTTACGTGCCCGTGTGCACGCATTTCGAGGCATCTTCGTTTTCATCCGCATTGTGCATACTAGGTTGTATCTTAGATTGCATTCATGCATTTCCTCGATTTGCGTGCCCGCATGCACGCGTTTCGAGGCATCTCATTTTCATAGCATTGTGTATGCTAGGTCATATGTTAGCTGTATTTCATACATATCATGCATATTGCATCGTGTTCGGGATAGGAGTTAGCCCGGGCACGGGAAACGAGGCACGTTTCGTACTCCGAGTGACGGAACGGGTCTCAATTCCCAAGTCACCGACACTCCGGATTATCCATGATGGAGTTAGGTTTTATTGTAGCATTCATATGCATTCATTCTGTATTGAGCTGTGCAATTCGGCTCCTCGGCCATCATGCATCGGTATGCGTGATTGGTGGCACGAGGATCGAGGCATGCATATATTTGTGAAATACATTGCTATGCCCCTTTCCTGCTCTCTGTTGCAGCAAAATGAAGAATCAGCAACTTTTCGGAGTCTGACACGCATTTCGAGAAACATTGCAAACAGAGGCTAATTGGGGCATCCCGGTGGATTTCCGCGCGCGGCAGCCCAACATGCATCATTCATCAGAATCGAGGCAGTCCCTGGCTTGCATGCCAGTTTTACAGTTTTCTTAGTTTAATTTGTTAATTAATTAGAAATCTGTATTATTCTTTTATTTCGGACTGTATATTTATTCGGACCCTCTGTGCCTCTGCGCGAGGGCAATGCTGTAATAAGGGTGTGTGAGTGTGATGTATGTCTTCCAACCCCCATTTCTTTCTCCCTTTTATTTATCCGCTTACAATGGTTAGATATAGGGCATATTTCAATTAGCATACAGCATGACAGCATGTTTGCATCATTCATCTGTTTTGCACGCACCGGGCTCGGCGCATCATACAAACTGCATCGTATTTCAATTTCAAGTTGAATACATGTTAGTTGTAACATTTCACATACCATGTTTAGAATAGCCGAGCCTGCTGTAGTTTGCATCTTTGCATGTGTTGCATTAGGCAATTCTGTGTATTTAGGATCATGCATGATTCCTAATCAGTTTTTTTGTTTTGGCTTGGAGTACTCGGTGAGTTTTATGCTTTAGCATCCTTGCATGCGTGTGAGTGTTGCCATGGTAGCATGCTTACCATGAGGCTACATGCTTATGTGATATAACTGCCTTGAATGCCTGTGGGTGGAGGTTGAGTTATCTGAATTGGGACAATACATTGACTGTTTGTTTTAAGCCCACTAGATACTGGCAAAATCATGTTTTCTAAGCCCACCCGAGGGTGGCAAATCCGCATTTTAGCCTACCTGCGGGTAGCACCTTCACACCATTTTCAAACAAACAAACATGAAATGTTTTGTTCCAATTCAGACGGCCCAGTCTATACTTGTTTGCTGCGAGCATCACATAGTAATCTAGGCTAATAACCGGAATAAGAACTCACAATGTTTTCAAAAACAGATATCATGGTTAATAGAGGCCGGTCTTTGACCGGGCGAGCGGGGGTGCTCACAATGTGACCTTCCCCAATCGTACCCAAGTTCCCGAGCCGAGGCAACTTTGGTGATGACGGACACGTGGCCTTTGGCACCGAGTCAGGGTTTCCTAAATTTCCCATTTTAAAAATATTTAGGTGGCGACTCTGTTATCTGGCAAAGCAGTCCATGTTTGGCACTTCTTTCAAAAAAATCTGTTTTTCTTCAAAACGATTTGCCAGAGTTGGACTCTTTGGTTCAGATTTAGAACCGCAACAAAATCGAGTCCGAACTGTAGCGAGGTCCCTCCCGGGCATGTTACAATTGATGATTTTTCTAAGTACTATCATATCTATCTTTTGCATTCAAAAGATGAGGTGCTTGATAAATTTAAGATTTTAAAGACAGAAGTAGGAAATCGATGTAACGTCAAAATAAGGAAACTTAGGTCTGAAAAAGACGGTGAATACCATTTTTCAAAATATTGTGAAAATGTTGGTATTATTTATTAAAAGTCTACACCCTACACACCACAACAAAATGGAGAAGCTGAAAGAAAGAATAGGACATTAACAGAAATGATTAATGCTATGCTTTCTTACTCCAGTTTAAGTTTTGGTTTTGGGGGGTGAAGCCTTGCTTACTGCTTGTCACATACTCAATAGAATTTCTCTCAAGGGAAGAAATGTTGCACCTTATGAACTTTGTAAAAACAAAAAACCTAATCTAGGTTACTTGAAAACATGGGGTTGTAGAGCAATAGTTAGATTGTCTGAACCTAAAAGGAAGAAATTAGGTGAAAAAGGAATTGAATGCATATTCCTTGGCTATGCTATACATAGCAAAGCTTATAGGTTTCTGGTAGTAGAGTCCAATGGTTCAATGGAAACAAATACTATCATTGAATCACGTAATGTAGTATTTTATGAGAATTGTTTCACAACCATTCCAAGGTTGGATTCTAATCAAGGAAATGAATCAACTCCTTTGATGTCTACAAAAGAAAGTGACCAACATGAACCCATTGAGCTTAATGAACCTAATGAGCCTGTTGAGTTAAGGAGGAGTAAGAGGGCTAGGACTGAGAAGTCATTTAGCCCTGATTTCATAGTTTACCTTGTATAAGGAACTAGGAAAGCTTATTGTAAACAAACAATGATTTCTTTGAATATGGATTCAGATCCATCAACCTTTAAGGAGGCTATGAAGTCTCAAGGTGTTACTTTCTGGAAAGAAACAATAAACAATGAGATGGATTCAATCGTGGGTAACAATATCTGGATACTTGCTGATTTGCCACATGAATCCAAACCAATTGGTTGTCAATGGATTTTCAAAAAGAAAATGAAAGTTGTGGCACAATTGATAAGTTCAAAGCAAGATTAATTGCTAAGGATTTTATTCAAAATGAGGGCATCGATTATTTTAATACATATGTTCCGGTGGCCAGAATCGCCACCATTCGAGTGTCGATTGCCTTAGCCTCAATCTACAAGCTTGAAATCCATCAAATGAATGTTAAGACCGCTTTCTTAAATAGAAAGTTAGATGAAAAAATCTACATACAACAACCAGAAGGATCTGTTGTACAGAGTCAAGAACACAAAGTGTGTAAACTCGTGAAGTCACTATATGGACTAAAACAAGCTCTAAAATAGTAGCATGAAAAATTTGACAAAGTAATAGTGTCAAATGGCTTTAGGATACATGAATCAGATAAGTGTGTGTACAATATGTTTACTAGCAATAGAGGTGTAATCATATACCTATATGTAGACGACATGCTTATTTTTGGTACTGACAATTATGTAATTGAAAGTACTAAAAGTTTTTTGTCATCTAGCTTTAGTATGAAAGACATGGGCTTGGCTTATGTAATTTTGGGTATTAAGATCAAACAAGAGGACAATAATTTGATTCTTATCCAGTCGCACTATATTGAGAAAAGTCGTAAGAAATTTAATCAATATAATTGTACACCCATGTCTACACATTTTGATTCAAATTTGAAATTGTATCCTAATACTGGAAGAGCTGTTGATCAACTAGAATATTCAAGAGTGATAGGTAGCCTGATGTATGCCATGACTTGCACTAGACCTGATATTGCATTTGCAGTGGGAAAACTTAGTAGATACACTAGTAATCCTAGTAGTGTACATTGGCATGCTGTTAACCAAGTACTTAGGTACTTGAGGAAAACAATAGACTATGGAATAATCTATAATGGCTACCCAGTAGTGCTAGAAGGATTCACGGATGCTAGTTGGATAACTGACTGTGAAGATCACTTGTCCACGAGTGGTTGGATTTTTACTCTTGGAGGAGGTGCTGTCTCCTAGGGTTCTAAGAAGCAAACATGTACAGCAAACTCAACCATCACGTTTGAGTTTGTAGCATTGGTTTCTTGTAGCAAAGAGGTAGAGTGGCCAAGGAATCTCTTGTTAGAGATTAAGATATGGCCAAAACTTATGCCACCAATATCTTTGCATTGTGATAGTAAAGCAACTCTATCACGGGCCTATAGTCATGTCTATAATAGAAAGTCCAGGTATATAGGACTGAGATATAGCTGTGTTAGGCAGTTAAACACAGAAGGTATGATTACCATTGGTTATGTAAAGTCGAGTGAAAACTTGGCTGACCCCTTAACAAAGGGACTTGCAAGGGATTTGGTATAGAAAACATCAAAAGGGATGGGTCTTAAGCCCACTTAACATAATTACTCCTAGTGGAAACTCAACTTAACACTTGAAGAAACATTAAATCTTGAGTTCAATGAGCCCAAGTACACAATATGTCGTGATTGCAAGCACTTAGTTTTATTTCATTTTCATCCCAAGGTTGAAGTGCTTGGTATCTGTAATCTGAAAAGAGGAGGACGAGTTAGCAAACTCTTAATAAGCTTACAACTAGATTGTTAGGGTACTGTAAATTATAGGGGTACTCTCAGTAAGCTTACCTATGTGAGTGTAGGAGGTGGTGCCGCTTCCTCTGAGTCCAAGGGCTTGACTCTAGAGTGCTTATGAAACAGGATATAGTCATAAGGCTAATCCACGTGTCAATTTGTTTGAATACTTGAGGTAACCTATACTGTGCGTGAGACATGCCCGGTTAGTCGTATAAGATCGTTAGTTCAAAGAAAAGTATACTATGCCATCTTGACTAACTTTGAGATGTCTTCACTAAGTGAATGATTCAAATCGTAAGATATCTCCACCTATGCATAAGGCTGCCAAGTGAACCAAGAATCATCATTTGATATTTTAAAAATGGTGGGGGAATGTTGGGGAATTTTCAAAACCTTCTATGTTTTTCTTTGGAAAGCACAAAATAAGCTTGGGGGCTTTGTCCCTCATTGGAAAGAGAGCAAAATATGGAGCACTTAATAAAGTGCTATATGGAATATTCCTTTGAATATGGTATTATGGGATGGATGCTAGTGTACATGCACTCACACCGCACCATCCACATACGCATACGCATACACACGCACATACGTATGGCGTAGGAGTGGGCCGTGTGGCGTTTGATGGCGCACTTTGCACTTAGCACGGACGCATCGGTGCCATGAGGGCATTTTCCTATTTGCATCGGACAGGTTAGAGTGATGACGTGGAATGCAGTCAGCTTCATGTGGCGTCCATTGGTGATGAGTCAACCAACTGATCGAACAGTTGTGTATCCAATCTGGAGCGGTTTGATCATAGCCGTTGATCGGAGATGCGCGTGATCGTATGGATGAGATGGCACCCGATCATGATTATGTATGATTAGGCAAGGCATCTATTCGGTATGAGAATGATCTGCACCGTAGATCATCGATCCAACAGTCAGATCTGATCGGATGCGATCAAGGGACGTGACCATTCGATCAGATGCATCAAGGCCTATAAATAGGCTGCGAAATCAGTCATTTTAATTATCCAAAAGTCATTTCTATAATTCTCCCTCTTTTTCTTTCTTGATTTAGAGTTTTTGATCAAGAGTTTCTTAAGCTAGTTTCTGCTTTTCTTATTGGTAATCAGGTTCTACAGACTTGATTATCAGTGCCTTGGTTTTCTTGATTATATCAAGAGTATTCTGATCTACTGTTGTTAGTGCAGATGCCGGTAGACTTGAACTTTAGATCTGGCTTCATTGTATTCTAGAGGCGAATTTGCTGTAACCTCCTACACACCATTTGGTGGGTGCAAATATTGTCTTTAGGAAAGCAACTTAGTAACGTGACTTGAAGCATCAAATTTTCTGTTCTATATGGACAAGATCATCGCCAAGTTTTGAAGACTCGAAGATTACCAACTGAAGATTGCAAGACGAATTGTTCCAACACTTTAAATATAGAGCTTTAGAGGAGCTCTAATGAGCTGACCCCCACCCATAATGCAATAGTTGTGCTTTTTTTTTTTTTTTTTTGCTACATTACTAGAGCTCAAATTAAAACTCTAGATTTAGAATTCTGTATCATTTTCCTAAATTGATTATATCACTACTGTAAATTAAGCATACAATCATATAGTAAGTTGAATCTACCAAATATCTTTTCTTGTGTAATGAAATTAACTTTTTAAAGATATTATTGTGGTTAGCAGAGAGAGGCTTGAGTGTGCGCTGGGAGATGTTATATATGATTAATGTAAGAGTAGCGCCTGGTCTTAACCATTTACAAACAGTGCATGAACTTCCTCAATCATATCTTTCTAAAAATAAACATTTATTATTCAGCACCATAATTTAAAGACTTCAACGGTTATATAGCATGATTGAGTTGTCTTTTCTTTTTTTTTCTTTTTCTCTTTAATTACCAAGAAAACAAATGATTTTTTTTTTTTTGGAGATCAAATCAATATCTATCCATCCATATAAACATTGCATCTAGTATGAGCTCCAGTATTTATTTTTAAAAAATATAATGATAAAATCATATGATTATAATTATCAAATCAATCTAATTTTTACATAATTGATCTAGACAATATGCTTTCAAAATGAATTATTTAGATCATCAAAGTAAAACTTGGATAATTCATGGGCCCAATCGGGGAGAATAACCCCTTCCACACATTGACAATTGAATTTGAGTTTGACACGTTGAATAACACTTAAAAAGAAAGGAATTTTCAAGATCAATTTTATAAAACTATTTAGATTTCACCTTGCTCATACTTTTGTAAGGATTACTTATAGAAATGGAATTAACAATTTTCCAATTTGATTGACAATTGAATTTGAGTTGAACACGTCGAATAACTCTTAACACTCATAAAGAAATGTATCTTTAAGATCAATTTTATAAAACTATTTAGATCCCACCCTGTTGATACTTTGTAAGGATTACTTGTATAAATGAAATTAACAATTTTCCAAATGCAAATTGGAGAGAAGTTCTAATTCCTCCATTCTTACCATTTGGTACCAATCCACAATTTTGACAAAGAACCGTTCTTCTTCAAACATTTGAATTGTCTAACTCATGTTTCCTTCAAGTAGTGCTGGGCTACAAAGTTCCAGAGTTCAAAATGGAATTCAAATCTTGCTACTTCCTAATAATTGATAGGATAAGGGCACGTTTTTTTTCCCTTCAAATTTATGTTAAATTTTTTGAACTTTTATGGTCCTTCTACCATAGAAAATCTATATAGTTAAAAAATTTAGAAGTTCACTAAAAAAAAATAATAATAATAAAAAAGTAAAAAAGTGGTTTGGCTTTTCGTTGGCTTATTTTTTTCTTTTTTTGTATTTAGCAAACTTGTTTTTCAAAATTTTTAATTTTAATTTTTTTTTGTTAATTTTATGGTGCGTCTAATGGAGTAGAACTTAAAATTGTAATTTGTTTTGATTTTTTTTTTAAAAATCAATAAAAATAAAAAAAACAAAAAAACCACTAAAAGGTCAATCTCAAATACCCACTAACCATCGTACAGAGATGATATTGTAGTGATTAGGGTGTGCGCGGTGTGGTTCGGACGGTTCGAGAGTAAAATTATAAATCGAATGGCGGATTAGCAGATTAGCGGATTGACAAATTACGATTTGGGAGGTTTTTGGCGGATTGGCGGATTGAAGAATATTCTAATTAATTATCATATATTTGAATAATATAAAACACTAATTTATATAATATTTTTTAGATATATAACACAAAGTAAGTTTACATAATATGTTTCATATATATAATCACTAATTTGTAATAAATTTCATATTTTAAATCTTTTCACACTCATTTTTACATTGATATTTCATTGAAAGTTAAAAAAAATATATATATATATATATACTTTAGCGGAGCGGAGCAATTCGGTTGGCGAATTATAAATTTTAAAGTTTAAACTGTGGTTAGCGGTTAGAGCGGTGTAGATTGATACGAATCGGTGCAGTTTTAGCAGATTGAGCGGTATTTTGCACAGCCTTAATAGTGATCATTCTTAAGTGTAACGTACTTTTTTTTTTTTTTTTGAACAATAAGTGTAACGTACTTGGTGTTTCATTTTTTTGACAAGGTTAATTTTGCAAAACCAAAAAGTGTTTTTTTTTTTTTTTTGGTGACAAAATCAAACAGTTAGAATTTTGAAATAGACAAATTAATCTCAACCTAAAGTTTGGGATTCAAGCATGTAGACCACTTTATTTAAAATAAAGGGTAAATTACACTGATCCCTCCTGAGGTTTGGTTCAATTACATTTCACCCCTTGACGTTTTGGAAATTACGTTCCCACCCCTGTGGTTAATAGTCTCATTTCACAAACCCTCCTACCTATATAAAAGGCAATAACTCTTAGTAGAAAAACAGATAAAATTACATTGAAAAAAAAAGTAAAGCAAAGGAAAAGGAGGAAAAAAAAAAAAAACAGAGAAAGTAAAGTAAAGCATGAAAAGAGAGAGTGTATGAGTTCAATGTCTTTATTCTGTCTAAATAATTACAATGACAGGGGGGTTAATGTAATTTTTCAAACGTCAGGGAGTGATATGTATTAAACTCAAACCTCAGTGGGTGTAAGTGTAATTTATCCTAAAATAAAAGATAGAATTCTCTCCGGTCCACACACATGTATAGGAGAGTATTGTTTGTGTTCGTGAGTCTATCACAGGTCTCATTTTGATATTTTAATTATAGGTTTTTATGTGTAAATCATTTTTAAAAAAATGAATAAATTTGATAATTGTGACCACATATTTAATAAAAAGTTTATTTTTAAAATCATACTTGTTATCAATTTAAATAAATAAATAAATATGTTAAAATCATTGATTATGTTACTAAATTTCATGTATAATCCACAAACATATTATTATAAAATGAACAGATGGATTTGTGAGAATGAGGCTTACCCGAGCTCCTTTTATCCAATCTACTATGTGAATTTGTGAAAAATTTTACCCTCTAAAATTATGTTGGGTTGGTGGACCCTAATAAATACTATTCACTCAATCCTACTGTTCACTCAAACACTAGGTCCAATGGGGGGTTTGGGGGGGTCTTCCCCCAAGGGAAAGGGGGGTCTAGGGGGGTAAACCCCCCTCCCCCCCGGCCGAAATCTTTTTGGTACTTTCGTAATTCCCATGTTACTTCTATGTAACCCTAATTCGATACTTATTTATAGATGAAGGGACGCCTCTTTTTGGTCAAGAGAGAGTTGTATTTTTCTGATTACAGTGAAAACCGCAGTAGCCGTGGATGTAGCCCTATTCTGGGGTGAACCACGTAAATCCTTGTGTTCTTGTGTGTGTGATTTGTTTGATTCATTTTTTTTTTCTTCCTTGTTTATTATTTCTTGTCTCACTGGTCTTGATTAGGAAGGGTCAATTTCTAACAACTAGTATCAAAGTATTGGTCCAAGTGGGAGTGATGACTACAGACAAAAAGGTTTGAATCGATAAATTCAATGGCACAGATTTCGAATTTTGGAATATGCAGATTCAAGACTATTTGTATCAGAAAAAACTGTATAAGCCCCTTTGAGGGACAAAACCAGAAAAGATGAAGGATGATGAATGGACTCTTCTTGATCGCCAAGCGCTAGATGTTATTCGGCTAACCACTACTACAAAATCATAAATAGATCACACTTTTTATGTGTGATGTATGTTATTCAATCACATGTTTTAAGTTTTATTAAAGTGTGATATTGGGAGTGTGATTAAAAAGGGTTATTTTTAATCACACGTTTTAAATGTTATTAAAAAATGGTTCCATCACACGTTTTGCATGTGATAATAAATATTATAATCATATCTTTTAAGTGTGATTAATAATATTTAGATCACATCTTTTAAGTGTGATTAATAAGTAATAAAACATGTGATAATAAACATTTAGATCACATATTTTAAGTGTGATTAATATCTAATAAAACCTGTTATTAATAATGAGATAAGATCACACGTTATATGTATTTCTCATCACAGTTAATGTGTGTGATAAAAAAAGGATACATATTTGAAGAATAATCAATATTATTTTTTTACGTACATTTGAAGAATGTAATATACACTATATACTATCATTTCAATCACAATCGTACATATTGACTGGAATATATATTTCATAAATGAAAGTTGAATGTTCAAAAATATATATAAAGGAATTAATAAAAAGTTTTTAACTGTGATTACATATATTAAAAAATGAAAAAACTTGAAGCACAAAGTTCTTGAATTCTTTGATCATATTTTACATCTCTCTTAGCAATTTCTGACTTGAAAAATGAAAATACAAATTAATTCAGAGACCGCTAGAAGTATATGAACAATAAGTCATTAACTTTGTATAAAGACATCGTTGTTTTTAGTTAAGCTGATTAATAGACTAAATATAGTAGACAAGCATAAGCATGACCGCTAATAATTTAAATATATACCACCAATAAAGACAATAAAGTACTAATTATACATTTGCATGTATATATAGTTCACATAAAGAGTTAAAAACATGAACACATCCAAAGTATATCAACTTCGATATTAAGAAAATTGGATACAGGAAACATAAAGTTTCGATATTAAGATGCATAATTTCTACTGAAATGGGGAGAACAAATTTGTAAGAACATTATGCACGATTATCTCCTCATGACCAAAACATACAATTTCATCCCTCATACAGGAAATTTTTTTCAATTCCAACCAGTAACCAATCACAACAATGAAGTATATTCATGACTCACTAATGTTTGCTTTTTATTTATTTTGAATATTTGGCTCTTTGTACACAACATAAAAAAAAGCAACATTGTTCATTTGGCTCACTTTGCAACACTCTGATGACGTATTGTCACGACCCAAACCCACCCATATAGGTTTAGCGTCGTAACCGGCCAGTAATCCTTGGATTACCAAAGGCCTCTTAATAGAATAACGTATAGTTAGGGGCTGCGGAAGCAAATATATAAAATATGCATAGTCCATTGAGCTGTGAAACATACATGGGACAGATAATTTCAAAACTTTTATAACCTAGCGAGTGACTTCAAAAGATACAGTATTTACACATCGCTTCAAGAACATATAATCAAAAATCTTGCCCGTAATTCAAAGAAACAAAGTCTAGTACATTCACAAAACAGCCACTAAACTCGACTTAATTTGGAACCTCGTTAGGAGACACAAAGGTTGGCTGACAAAAACTGAGACGCCAGGTCCTCAACTCTAGGTTTGGTTACATGCCTGATCACATACATACATAACATAAATAGTGAGCGGAAGCCCAGTGAATAATAGCAGAGTAAAGGGTTTTAATGAATAATGTCCATACAAATTCAGAAATCATAATTCATATTCATATTCATATTCTTGTTCAGATCATATACAGAAATCAGAGTTCATGCTTAATCATACGTGGTACATCCTTTAGCGCTAACAGAACAGATAGAGAATAGATACAGAACATATGGCGGTTATGAATAACCAGTTCCATAAAGGAACCTCTGGATCTAGGTAACAAAGAATATATATGCTGAGCCCCATGATGGAGCCTCCGGTACGGGTAACAAAGTGCAGACATATTAAGTTCCATAATGAAACCAGTAATACTGGGTAACAGCTAATAGATATCACATGATGCTAAGGATGCCACGAATACATTGTTAGAAATTGGACAATCATTCATTGTACATGACATATCATTTCAGAAAACAGATCTTAATTCATCATACAGAAAATAAATAAAGTTGAATATAGTTTTACTAAGTTATTACTCACAGTTGGCTTCGGGTGCAGACAGACAGAGCATGCTAATCAAACGGTCTACGGCATGTGACCTACATTAACACATAACAAATACACATTTGAAACATACGTTGGAATACATCTAACTCATTACGTTCTTGTTCTTAGTGTATTTCTTCATTGATCCTCCTTATTATGCCTTAATCTTGGCCTAGGAATGCCTAGGATGGAATGAGAATGCAAAAATGTATTTGAAACACTTGACAAAAACTTTGCTGAAACAGGGGTCTCGCTTGAGCATGGCTTTCTTCGCTCAAGGGGACATGCCAAATGTGGGTGGTCGCTCGAGCGCACATTCCTTCGCTCGAGCGGTCTGCAAAGTATGAAAAAGTTCTAGTTGCGTAAAATTTCCGCTCGACGGTCGCTCGAGCGTGAGACCCAAGTCCTCGCTCGAGTGCAACTCTTGTCGCTCGAGCGGACTGCAAAACATGCAAACTTCTGAGAGCAAGCAATTTATGCTAGAGCCACCCTTTTGTCGCTCGAGCAGGAATGTGAAGAAAAAAGTGGTTGCTTGAGCGTGGAAGCAAAATTTTGGGTTTTCCAGATTTGCTTCCAAAGTTCAAAACATAAATTCAACACTTCAAAACTCATCATTTTGGGCCAAAATTCTGGAAAACATTTAGAAACTCACAAAACATTATTCTTTAAAAATCATTTCATGAAATCAAGGCCCAAAAGCATGCTAATTGTTCACAAATTCAACTTTACTTCATGAATACTCCAAAAACATGACATGTATCAAAAGATTGAGCTTCAAGTTTCTAAATCATGATCAAATGAAATGAGAGGATGTAAAACATGATGAATTCCTACAACTAAGCTCAATTTATGACATGCATGAGAGAATTCCTAGTAAGCATGCTCCAAATGTAATGAAATGTACATGCATATATGAATTGATCTTCCTTCCTACTTCTTAAGCTTGGTTATTACATCTCCTAGCTCAATTCACTTAAATTCATGGGTGAATCAACTCAACTTCAAGACTAAAGGCTTGGTTTCTTACCTAAAGTCTTCAATTCTTTGAACTCTTGGTAAATCCTAATTCAATTCTCCAATTCCTCTTTAATTTCCTAGCAATTCCTCCATTTTTGCTTTTTGAGATCAACTCACACTCTCTAATTCTCTCTTCCTCTCACGTTTATGAGCTCAAGGAGTAGCGAATGAGGGTGTAAAGTAAAATAAGGGAGTCAAAGTAGCCTTATATAGGCTTAATTAAAGTGGCTTAATTAAGGTTGACGCAGGTTAATCACATTGACATTAATTATTCTAATTTAATCGTTCCAAATCGAATTTCAATTAAACTTACTATAAAATTCTATAAATTCCACATAACAAATATACCAAGTCAATTTCGTGATCGGATGCCGATAAGGCCTTCAATTCACAAAATGTAACAAAAATTTCAAATAGATACTCCTACAATGAACAGATAAAACACAAATAATGCACCATATATGCAATTAATTCAAAATCTGATCTTAATAACTTATTAGGCATATTAAATCATGGATTATCATTAATCTTGAGTCGGGATTGTTGTAGTCTTCCCCCCTTAAAGAGTTTGGTCCTCCAAAATCAAGTTACCTTTATTCTGGAATAACACCGGGTCCAAAGGAAATAGTTCAGGGTATCTTTTCATCATATCTTCCTCTGTCTTCCAAGTTGCATAAGTTCCTTCGTGGTTTTGCCAATCAACTTTTACCAGCGGTATGTCTTTGTTTCTCAATCTCTTGATTCGATGGTTTACAATTTGCATCAGCCTCTCCTTATATGTATAATCTTCTTTTAGAAGTACATGAGTCGGCTCAATCACGTGGAACAGATCTCTCAAATAGTCTTGAAGCATAGAGACATGAAAGACATTGTGCATGTTTTCCATCACCAGAGGTAAGGCTACTCGGTATGTTACTGAATTTATCTTATCGAGAATCTCATATGGCTCAACATATCTTGGCGCCAATTTGCCCTTAACACCAAACCGTGTTTTCCCTTTCATCAGAGTCACTTTTATAAACACATGATCCCCAACTTCGTATTCTCTATCTCACCTTCGGACATCTGCATAGCTCTTTTGGTGGCTTTGTGTAATTTTCAATCTCTGTTGAATTAATTTCACATTTTCAGTTGTTTCTTGTACAAGTTCTGGTCCCAACAATGGTCTGTCATCCACTTCAACCCAACAGATAGGAGAACAACATTTATTTCCATATACAGCTTCATATGGAGCCATCCCAATACTTGAATGATAGCTGTTATTGTACACAAACTTGGCTAATGGTAGATAAGTCTCCCAATTTCCTTGGAAATCCAACACACACATCCATAACATATCATCTAAAGTCTGATTGGTTCTTTCAAATTGATCGTTTATCTATGGATTGTAGGCATTACTCAATCGCAATTCGGTTCCCAAAGCCAGTTGCAAACTCTGCCAGAATCTTGATGTAAATTTCGAATTTCTGTCAGATACAATAGATACTGTTACACCATGTAATCTCACAATTTCATTCATATACATGTTAGCTAACTTGTCCACATTATAAATAGTTTTAATAGGCAAAAAGTTAGTAGATTTAGTCAAACGATCAACTATGACCTAGATAGAATCCATACCTCGGGAAGAGCGAAGCAGACTGACAATGAAATCCATAGTAATATGTTCCCACTTCCATTTCGGTATTGGAAGCGGCTGAAGTAATCTAGCGGGTCGTTGATGTTCAGCTTTAACTTGTTGGCAGTGTAAAGATTTAGCTACAAAGTCGGAAATGCTTTTCTTCATTCCAAACCACCAAAAGTTCTGTCTCAAGTCATGATACATCTTTGTGTTCCCCGGATGCGTAGCAAATTCGGACCTGTGAGCTTCAGTCATCACACGCTTTCTTAAATTAGAGGAATCTGGTACATAAAGTCTATTATGAAATTTCAACACATTATTCTCAAACACAAACCCCAGCCTTAGCTTTGAGTCAAATTCTTCCACAATCTTTTTCAAGAACCCATCTTCAAGTTGTTTCTTCCTAATTTCTTCAATGATTGCTGGTCGAGCAGAAATAGCAGCCACGGTTCCGCTCTGTTCTCGCATCACAATCTCAATTTTATTCTTTTCCAGGTCACATAACAATTCCTTCTGGCTAGTGAGCAAACATGACAAATTCCCAATGGATTTTTGGCTCAAAGCATCTGCAACGGTATTTGCTTTCCTCGGATGATACAAAATTTGCAGGTTATAATCTTTGATTAACTCTAATCATCTCCTCTGTCTCATGTTCAATTCTTTTTGGGTGAATAAATATTTAAGACTTTTATGATCCGTATATACTTCACAAGTCACACCATACAGATAATGTCGCCAAATTTTCAAAGCAAAGACGACAGCTGCTAATTCAAGATCATGAGTTGGATAATTCTTTTCATGTGGACGAAGTTGCCGCGAGGCATAAGCAATTACCTTCCCATTCTGCATTAATACATAACCCAATCCTTTATACGAAGCGTCACTGTAAATCTGGAACCCATCAGTACATTAGGTAGAGTTAGGATAGGTGCAGTCACTAATCTGGTTTTTAGCTCTTGAAAAGTTGTTTCACGCTGATCATTCCAATCAAATGGTACATTCTTTTGTGTCAACTGCATCAATGGCATAGCAAGTTTCGAGAAATCTTTCACAAACCTTCTGTAGTAACCTGCAAGTCCCAGAAATGACACATTAGTTGGTCTTGGCTAGTTCACAATGGCTTCAATTTTCTAAGGGTCAACCGAGACACTATCTCTGTTAATTACATGCCCCAGGAATGCTATACTGTCAAGCAAAAATTCACATTTGGCAAATTTTGCATATAACTTCTTTTCTCTTAGAATCTTTAACACAATTCTCAAGTGATTCTCACGTTCTTCCTTGCTTTTGGAGTAAATCAAAATATCATCAATAAATACAACAACAAATTCATCCAAAAATGATTTGAACACCCTGTTCATAAGGTCCATAAAGGCAGCAGGTGCATTCACTACAACAAAAAAAGGTTTTTACGGCGCGCAATGCAAGCCGTAAAAACCCTTCTACGACGTGTAGCGCGTGTCATATTATGACCAGTCATGAAAAGTCATTCACTTTCAACGACATACTTTGTACGCCGTTAAAAACTATTTAACGGCAGATTTTGTGCGTCGTTGTTACTTTTTCTACGACATGCTAGAGTACGCCGTTAAAAACTATTAAACGACAGATTTTGTGCTCCGTTATTACTTTTTCTACGACTACTTTTGCACGTCGTTAATTGGTGAGACAAACTGATTGCGCGCCGTAAAATATGTAATACGACGACTTATTATACCTACCGTAGAATATACGGGTTTTTTTTATAAAAAATAAATAAAAATAAAAATTCAGCAGGTTCTATTTGACCAATTTTGTATAATCTAACAAATATTACAAACAAGCATCACAAAACATCAATCAACCACCAAAACATTGTTTGAAACATCAAAAAGAAACAATATCCATAAATTATAAACATTCAACAATTGTTTATACATTCCAAACATTCAAAAACTATATCCTTAAGTTCTAAACCGTACAAAAAGTTTAAACCATCCAAAACTATGCATATCTAACTTCTAAACATATCAACAACTATTAAGAGATTATCTAAAACTACCGACAACATTTTCTATAGCAGTTGCAGCTGCAGCTATAGCAAATTCACTTGCTCCTATCACAGGGACGAGGGTGCCCAATGTATGTGTTAAGGCACCTAAACCCGTGGCAATAGTTGGAGCAACTAACCCTGTTGCATTTCTTGTTTGCATGACAAAGGAAACTTCAAATAAGTACAAAAACCAACGACTCAGGAACAAAAATATTTCTTGAAGTATTAAGAAATGATCAAGAAATTTTAAAATATCAACAAAATATTTTCAAAATTAATAAGATAATTCAATGGCCCCATGAAAGCAATGTCATAATGAAAAAATAGCAAAAATTCAAGATCTCAATAGTTTGCTACTAAATCCAGGCCATAAGAAGCTCAAGAGAAAAATCAAATTTAAAAAGAGGAAGAGGTGGAATTAATCTACTTCAATGCAGCACCTATTTGGGACTTGCATAATTATGTTAAAGGATCTCTATGTATGAGGTTTAGGTTTGTATAGGTTTTATCCATTACCATTGTAAGTTCTAAAATAAAGAGTCCAAGTCAAATTAGAGTCTATATTATGTACAAGTTTAAAAAGAAACTTTCAATTCATTATAGAAGAAATTTAGGTGAGTTTTAGTAGCTTTGGGCGCTTTTTAGGATAATGTGATGTAATTCTACCTGAGTACGTAGTAGCAAATACATAAGATAAGGAACTATAGGAATAATCCCTAAGCTAATCTTTTTCTTCTTCTCTAATTTTTCACTGGTATCTAATTAATCACAAGCTATTAATCACAAGCTATCTAATTAATCACAAGCTATTACTAATTCCATTGACTCTTGAACCTTATACCCTAGTTCCTGATAGTATGTGCCTTTTCTCTAATAATGCAACCTTAAAAAGTATGCCACTTGAAAAAACTAAAATATTCATAAATAACATAATTGCTTCATTTCACTTTCGAATTGATCCTAAAACAACCAAACAATAAAGGAAGAAACTGCAATGCCTTTATAATGAGGCTTGTTCAACGCCTTTTTCACTATTCTCCAAAAGGAAAATAGGTTTAAAACTGAAAGCAAAGCAGAGTTAAAATTGATAGCAAAATTGAATAGGTTTAATAGTTAGCAATCAAACAGAGAGAGAAGGGGAGAGGCAAAACAAACAGATTTTCATGACTGAAGTAGATAGGGAAGTAATAAAATGATGTAATCCCAATAATTCCACAACTAAACCTTTGGATCATACAGGAAAACAATAAACTGAAGTAATAAACTATTTTGGGAAGTAATAAACTGATGTGAAAAAACAATTTTACATAACAGATTTTGTAAAAAACAATTTTGTTTTCCCTCACAGAAAACAATAACAGAAATTAAAAAAATTGACTTTGTTCAGCAACTATCTGTTTTATTTGAAACATCAACTGAAGTGTTATAAAATGCAAAATTCGATGAATGGAAAAAAAGTCGCACAAAATTTAAAAAATTCCAACAAAAGTTCATATTCTCAAATAATAACAATGGTTTGATCTCCATAGGGCATTTATGACAAACTCCACTTTCCAGCAAGGATGGTTAAAAGAATACATTTTTTATTTTTATTTTTTATTGAGCCTTGATTTTTCTCTTATATGAAGGGATCAAGTATATAAACATCTAAGTTGTTTCCACAAACTAAAGGAAGACAACTTAACATAAATAATTGTTTTTTAATAATATGTATACCTAATCCAATATTTTTGGAATAAACTAAAATCAACACAATGTCAAAATAGGGTAACACCAACTGATATTCTTCTTTTATATATTAGAGATCATTGGATGGGTGTGTCATGAAAATTAAGTTTTTTTACTTATTTTATAAAAAAATAAAAAAATAATAGATGAAGAGGGAAAGATAAATAAACTCATGTAATAAATTGATGTAATAAACTGAAGCAAAGCTAGGGAGTGAAGTCATAGGAAAGGAAAAAAAAATTCTTAAATGAACACATGAAAATCTATTAACCGATAGGAAATGTTGTTTATAGAAACAGAGCTATTCCACTAAGAAGAGCCAAAAACAAATAGAGAAAGGGAGAAATCAAATTACGTGGTGGTCGTGTTGATTGAACGGTGGTGGGCAGGTACAGCGATGATGTGGTTGTGGCTGGAACACATAGGTAGGCTTTAGAAATCGTAAGAGAGAGAACCCCAATAAACCCATTTGGGGGAAGTTTTGAATTGAGATTCACAATTAAAACTTAAACTGTTAATCATTGTACAAAGCAATAAATTGTACGTTGACAACAAATTGAACTCAGTGGTAATAGTAGATGAAACTCATAATTTTATGTTAAGTAATTAAAAAACATGAGAAAACATAAAAATTTGTAATTAACCTAAGATATGATATGACCACATGATGTTTCAGAGCCGATCAACAATTTTTCCTAATGCCCAGGCTCATCATGCTGAATTCATTAGTGGGCTCATATCCCCCCACCTCTCTATGCAAACCCCCACCCAAAACAAGTATATCTTTTTTTTTGGTAGAACAAAAGCAAGTATATCATTCTTAAATGGTCAAGCCCCCAAATCTACTTCTTTTTGTAATGTTGAAATCTCATTTGGCCATTTTGATTCTATATGACTATATATATATATATATTTTAAAATTTAATGGACACCATTAGAAGCTAATACTATTTCTTTTATATTTTTGCTTTTGCTAATAATTTTTGATAAATTTCTCTAATGTATCATGTGAAGGATCTTTCTTATCTTGTTTTGGACAGGGGGTATTAGAATTTGCCATGATTTTAAAAAAAAAATGCTTTAGATGGAGGAGGGTTAGGATAATCCAACGGCTAGGATACAATGATGAAACCCAAGCATCATGGTAACGCTATGCTGACGTCACGTCCTATGTTTGCTTTCTCCTTTGACCCACCAATGAATGAATCAAAATATATTCACATCTCTATGTCTTTCTCTCTATAAATACAAATGGAAATCTTAGGTTTGCTTATAGACAAGTGTGTGTAATTGAAGGAAAGAAATAGAAAAAAGGTACTAAAATGTCGAATGTTTTGAAAGAACCTCGGATGCTTGGATTGATGTACTCACGTTTTATATTTGGAGGAGTGGTTGATCCACAACTGTAAGCCCTTTTGAGTTCCCTGGGCTGCAGGCGTTTCTGAATGAAGAATCCCTCTTCTAGCAGTAATCCATTGCAAATCACCTACTCCTATAGTCCCTTTATGTCCCTCAAAATCTTCATGTGTTACAGCACCCTAGTGACAAAAATAAGTTCTTTCAAGTTCTTTTTTTGTGTTTTTAGAAACAAAAATGATGAAAAGTTAAGTAATACCTATCAGTTTTATTTTTATGCTAAGACAAAATAAATCTAAAGTGTGAACCAAGAAAGGGACTATTTTTTTAAAATCGTTTATCAAAAAAGATTTCTGTATCAGTTTTTGTTTTCAAGAATAGCAAACGAAAACAATAATGAACTTGCAACATTTCAAATGTCATGGCCGGCCAGGTCTTCCCATTTTTTGTATGGAAATATAAGCATACAACTGTGTTTGGCCAAGTTTTGTAGAACTAACCAAACAGACAGTGTCCTACCACTTTATAACCTAAATTTTTTTGTGACTATAAAGCAAAAAAATGAATGGTAGTATTTTGTTTTAAGTTTCACAATCACATCAAACTGACTAATTACCCATAAATAATAAATGGATTAGCATTTTGTGGTTATTGAAAAAATTATAATCTAGTCTTGTGAAGAAATACTAAATGAGGCTGGTTAAACAGAAAAAACAAACAAAGAATGGGATCCTAGTTCTGTTAGGTATGGAAAAAGTAATTGATGCATGTATTTACCTGCAACATGTTGTGTTGGGTCTTATTATCATATCTTAGTGTTATTACCTTCCTATGCTTCATCTGACAATGGCTCTAACACCTTCATGCTGAGGCCTAGCCAGAAACCCAAATTGAGAGAGAGAATGGCAGACCAAATTCAATTGCCTCATATCAGTTTGTGTACAATAAACCCATTTTTAACAACAAAAAGTTCAAATGTGAAAGTGAAAATGAGGGCATCATAACACAACCTTCAATGTACAAAAACATAAAAACAACACCTGGGTTTTGAACAATTTATGCAGACCTATTCAAAAATTATGAATAAGAGCTCAAATTAAACACCCTCAAAAAGTTGATTAATATCGTCCTCTATAGAACATATTTGTCTAGGCTTTAGCGTATGACGCTTTCCATCATGTTCATCCATTTTCGATCCTGAATCAAACTCTTCCATTGATTCAACAATTTCAGAAGTACCCATATTTACTGGATTCATCTAAATACTGCAAATTATGGATGTGGTGCTGCAAGGTTATGCTAACCCATTTTTCAACAAAGCATTTCCCTGGAAAAGAACCACACCAATCCTCCAAAGTTGTTTGGATCATACTAAATCCCAAAATTGAAGACATGCTAAGATCTCTAGACTCCATCTAATATTCAGCATCTAAATCCTACCAAAGTTGCTTCAATACCAATTTCCCCTCCACAGTTTAACATAGAAAAATCCACAACAAGAACTAAGCTCATTGTTTCTCAATTATCAGTTGTGTTGCTTATGGCCATGATTTGATTTATCAACTGTCTAAAACTAATCTTAGCTTCAAAATTGGACCATGGGCAAATCCAGTGTAGGAAAATGGGCCAATGGCCAATAGAGGTTAATTGGCCACTTAGGAAAATTCCAATTGTATATGGGGTTTTAAATTTTTTACCAAAATTTTCCCAACAATTTTTTTTTAATATTATTTTATGTATTATTTAAATTTTTTTTTTTAATTTTCCCTCACTAAAATTTTGGAAAATCATTTCTACCTATCTATCTATTATTATTTTATTTGCTCATCTACAATTTTTCTTTTACCCCCTCTTGAATTTCCACACTGGCCATATATATTTGGGATTTTCATCGTTTAAATTTTGGATATCAGATTGTTAAATAGGAAAACAAAAATCCTGATTCCAAAAAGCAATCTACTGACACCAAAAATTCCTATTTTTTTGGATTAGAATTCATCACAACCCAGTTGAAGGAATTTGCCACAACATATAAATAGTGAATAAGCACTCCACTTACACCAAAAAGTCGTATTTTTTTGGATCAGAATTCATCAAAATCAGTAAATCCCTAAAAGGGTAAAAAGAGAACTGAAGATAAAAGTTTGATCAAATTCATTTCCAATACATTTAAAGAAAAACATTAAAAAAATATATCTTTATTCAAAAGTAAACAGAAGATACTAAACATCAATAGAGATTTGATCAAATTCAATTCCAGTAAATAAAAAATAAAAATAAGGGTCTAACAAGAACATTAGCACAGTCAGATATATATATATATATATAGAGAGAGAGAGAGAGAGAGAGAGAGAGAGAGAAAAGAAAAACAAAATGCACTTACCTAAAATCAAGATCAAAACCACCCAAACCCAAAACACTGATACAACGATCAAATGACAGTTCAACCAAGAGGTGGGTGTCAACAAAAAATCATAATATGAATGAAAATCACCAAAAAATTGAAATTAAATTAATATGGGTAATTCAAGTTCCATGAGAATATGGGTTTAAAAGCTAAAAAGAAACAAAATTTGAGAGAGCAGAGTAAATACCAGGGTGGGGGACGAGAGTGTTGTTGAGATTTTGGAGAAGTTTGGAGAGGATGCCAGGGGTGAGAGACACCATTGTTGTGGCTAAAACAGGGCGGCGCCACCACGTCGCCGTATGGGGGTACTGCACACGATGTTGCGGCCGTAGAAAGAGAGAGAGAAGCAAAAGAGACTAGGGCAGGATTGGGCTGGGAGTGAGAATGAATTAGGGATTTCAGATACACAACCAAGAAGAGAAGAGAAGCATGGACGACGATAGATACCTTCGATTTCAGATACACAACCGAAGAGAAGAGATGAGATGATCCTGGTAACCCTAGCAATTGATTCATTCTTCATCATCATCAGAGAGAGAGGGAGATATTGAAACCTTTATGATGTTTCAGAAAAGGCAAACTAGTTATTTTAAGGGAAAAAAATTTTCTAATATATATATATATTTTTGGTGATTGGCGCCGCAAATTTTATTTTGGCACCTTTTTTTTTATCATACAATTCACGACATGTGTTGTGCGTCGTAAAAAGACAATACTTTTAACAGCAGGCGATGTATGCGTTGTAAAAAGAGCAACACTTTTAACGGCGGGCGTTGTGTACGCTGTGAAAAATATTCACTTTCCACGGCTGGCGTGTGTGTGTCATGTATAATTGATGTATTAACGGCACGCTATATGCACGTCGTAGTAAGCCGTAAAAAAATATCGTTATTACCATTCATGACCTACGCAATAGACACTATGCAATAGACACGCCGTCGTTGGAAAAGTATTTACGACGTGCAAAAAAGGCAAGTCGTAAAAGTGAGAAACTACGGCGTGCATTTATTGTATGTCGTTGATGTGGTGCCGTAAAAAGTTAGTTTTGTTGTAGTGATTAGTCACCCCAAACGGCATTACTAAAAATTCATAATGTCCATATCTAGTTCTGAATGTAGTTTTCTCTATGTCTTATGCCTTAACTTTTAACTAGTGATACCCAGATCTAAGGTCAATCTTGGAAAACACTTGGGCTCCTTGAAGTTAATCAAACAAGTCATCTATTCGGGGTAGAGGGTATTTGTTCTTGATAGTTACTTTGTTCAATTCCCGATAACCTATACATAGCCTCAAAGATCCATCTTTCTTCTTGACAAATAGGACTGGAGCACCCCAAGGTGAAGTGCTCGGACGGATGAATTTCTTGTTTAGCAGTTTCTGAAGTTGAGTTTTTAATTCTTTCATTTCTGAGGTTGACATTCTATTGGGGGTCTTGGAAATAGGTCGTGTTCCCGGAGTCACTTCAATAATGAATTCAATTTCTCTATCAACTAAGTCTCTAGGCAAGTCATTCGAAAACACATCGGGAAATTCACAAGCAACAGGAATATTTTCCACGTTAGAATTATCAGATGATGCAGTCAGTATACAACACAGGTAGCCCCTACATCCCTTCCTAAGCAATTTAACAGCTTTCATAGCCGAAATCAAGTATGGGGGAGGAACTATCCCATTTCCGATAAAAATAAATTTAGGCATACCTGGTAGTCTAAACACAACAGATTTACTTGCACAGTCAATAATAGCACAGTATTTAGTCAACCAGTCCATATCCAGAATACAATCAAAATTATCAATGTCAAGGGTAACAAGTCAACATACAATATCATATCACCAATCATAATATCACATGCTGGATAAACATAAGCACATATCATAGAACCCCCAAACGGTCTAGATACAAATAGCACATATGTCATAGGTTATAGTGGTCTAGTTAATTTCTGAGAGAAAACATTCGATACGAAGAAATGTGTAGAATTAGAATCTATCAGTACACATGCATTTTGAGAACATACAGGGAGTATACCTGACACTACAGTTTCAGTGTTCTGTACATCACCAGGAACTAAGGCAAACACTCGACCTTGTCTCAGAGGTTCTTTCCCAGTAGTAGCTTTTGCATTTGTTTTGACTGTAGAAGCGGACCCAGCTGAACTCACTATAGGACGGCTGGCATTATCAGACCCAAGTGGGAAATCTTTCACTACATGGCCTGTCTTGCCACATCGGAAACAAGCATTGGATACTCGGTAGCATACACCCCTATGCCTTATCCCATAATCAGGACAACCCGGAATAGATCCATTGCTTTGACTCGAGCTGCTTGTAGACCCCGTATTTTGCTTTTTACTTACATGAGAACAGCCTTTTCTGAAACCATACCCAGACCTTTTTTCTCTCCAATTAGTTGTTGTTATTGCTGGGGCTTTACTTTGTCTCTTAGCGGCTAGGGTGGCTTCCACCATTAAGGATCTGTCAAGAACTTGCACATATGTTGGCAACTTTAGTACACCAACTCGATCAAATATGTCTAAGTCCAATCCTCCTTCAAATTTGCAGGCTTTCTTATAGTCTGTGTCTACCATATGAGGAGCAAATCTGGCTAATTCAGTGAACTTTGCCTCGTACTCGGTTACAGACATTTTGCCTTGCTTAAGTTCTTGGAATTCAGACACTTTTCGGTCCCGAAAACATTGAGGAAAATACTTTTCATAAAAGATCTCATTGAATCGATCCCACGTCATATCTCCATTGGTATTTCGAATCAGTAACCACCATCTTCGAGCTTCGTCTTTTAAAGTATATGTGGCCAATAAAACCTTCTGAGTCTCGGTACAGGGAAATACCTCAAATAGTTTTTCCATCTCAAGCAACCATGTCTCTGCTTTCAATGGTTCAATTCCACCAAAGAATGTTGGCGGTTTCATCTTCATGAATTTCTGTGTCAGGTTGATAATGTCATTATTATCTGATTCAGCTTGTACTGGCAGAGGCGGAGGAAGCAAAGGTTGTTGTCTCTGTTGTTGTATCATAGCTTTAGTCAATGCTGCAAGCATCTGTTCCATCCAACTCATGCGAGCCTCTGAAGATTCACTTATATCATTTCCCCTTACATTCTCCATGTTGCTATAGAGACATCAAATATAAACATAGAAATAATCTCATTCATTTCTTTAAATTCATTTACTCAGATTTACATTCATTTTTCATATCTATTTGGATTACCACACACTCACACATGTAGATGGAATGCCCTTACTTCTTACTTGGACATCCCAAGTTCATATGGACCTATGTGTGCGGTAGAACACGTGCTCTAATACCACTCTGTCACGACCCAAACCCGCCCCTATAGGTTTAGCGTCGTAACCGATTACCAAAGGCCTGTTAACAGAATAACGTATAGTTAGGGGCTGCAAAAGCAAATATATAATTATGCGTAGTCCATTGAGCTATGAAACATACATGGGACAGATAATTTCAAAACTTTTATAACCTAGCGAGTGACTTCAAAAGATATAGTATTTACACATCACTCCAAGAACATATAATCAAAAATCTTGCCCGTAATTCAAAGAAACAAAGTCTAGTACATTCACAAAACAGCCACTAAACTCGACTTAATTTGGAACCTCCTCGGGAGGCACAAAGGTTGGCTGACAAAAACTGAGACGCCAGGTCCTCAACTCTAGGTTTGGTCACATGCCTGATCACCTACATACATAACATAAATAGTGAGCGGAAGCCCAGTGAATAATAGCAGAGTAAAGGGTTTTAATGAATGATGTCCATACAGATTCAGAAATCATAATTCAGATTTATATTCATATTCATATTCTTGTTCAGATCATATACAGAAATCAGAGTTCATGCTTAATCATACGTGGTACATCTTTTAGCGCTAATAGAACAGATACATAATAGATACAGAACATATGGTGGTTATGAATAACCAGTTCCATAAAGGAACCTCCGGATCAGGGTAACAAAGAATATATATTTTGAGCCCCATGATGGAGCCTCCGGTACGGGTAACAAAGTGCAGACATATTAAGTTCCATAATGGAACCTCCGATACCGGGTAGCAACTAATAGATATCACATGATGCTAAGGATGCCACGAATACATTGTCAGAAATTGGACAATCATTCATTGTGCAGGACATATCATTTCAGAAAATAGATCTTAATTCATCATACAGAAAATAAATAAAGTTGAATACAGTTTTACTAAGTTATTACTCACAGTTGGCTTCGGGTGTAGACAGACAGAGCAGGCTAATCAAACGATCTACGGCACGTGACCTACATTAACACATAACAAATACGCATTTGAAACACACGTTGGAATACATCTAACTCATTACGTTCTGGTTCTTAGTGTGTTTCGTCATTGATCCTCCTAATTATGCCTTAATCTTGGCCTATGAATGCCTAGGATGGAATGAGGATGCAAAAATGTATTTGAAACACTTGACAAAAACTTTGCTGAAACGGGGGTCTCGTTCGAGCGTGGCTTTTTTCGCTCGAGCGGACATGCCAAATGTGGGTGGTCACTCGAGCGCACACTCCTTCGCTCGAGTAGTCTGCAAAGTATGAAAAAGTTTTGGTTGCGTGAAATTTTCGCGCGACGGTCGCTTGAGCGTGAGACCCAAGTCCTCGCAACTCTTGTCGCTCGAGCCACCCTTTTGTCGCTCGAGCGGGAATGTGAAGATGAAAGTGGTCGCTCGAGCGTGGAAACCTTCGCTCGAGCGTGGAAGCAAAATTTTGGATTTTCCAGATTTGCTTCCAAAGTTCAAAACATGAATTCAACACTTCAAAACTCATCCTTTTGGGCCAAAATTCTGGAACGCATTTAGAAACTCACGAAACATTATTCTTTAAAGATCATTTCATGAAATCGAGGCCCAAAAGCATGCCAAGTGTTCACAAATTCAACTTTACTTCATGAATTCTCCAAAAACATGACATGCATGAAATGATTGAGCTTCAAGTTTCTAAATCATGATCAAATGAAATGAGAGGACGGAAAACATAATGAATTCCTACAATTAAGCTCAATTTATGACATGCATGAGAGAATTCCTAGCAAACATGCTCCAAATGTAATGAAATGTACATGCATGTATGAATTGATCTTCCTTCCTACTTCTTAAGCTTGGGTCTTACATCTCCTAGCTCAATTCACTTAAATTCATGGGTGAATCAACTCAACTTCAAGACTAAAGGCTTGGTTTCTTACCTAAAGTCTTCAATTCTTTGAACTCATGGTGAATCCTAACTCATTTCTCTAATTCCCCTTTAATTTCCTAGCAATTCCTCCATTTTTGCTTCTTGAGAGCAACTCACACTCTCTAATTCTCTCTTCCTCTCATGTTTATGAGCTAAAGGAGTAGGAAATGAGTGTGTAAAGTAAAATAAGGGAGTCAAAGTAGCCTTATATAGGCTTAATTAAAGTGGCTTAATTAAGGTTGACTTAGGTTAATCACATTGACATTAATTATTCTAATTTAATCGTTCCAAATCGAATTTCAATTAAACCTACCATAAAATTCTATAAATTCCACATAACACATATACCAAGTCAATTTCATGATCGGATGTCGATAAGGCCTTCGATTCACAAAATGTAACAAAAATTTTAAACATATACTCCTACAATGAACAGATAAAACACAAATAATGCACCACATATGCAATTAATTCAAAATCTAATCTTAATAACTTATTAGGTATATTAAATCATGGATTATCGTTAATCTTGAGTCGGGGTTGTTACACGTATGTATTCCCTCAACATTGCACCATAATGTAAAGCCATGTCTGTGCTCTCATAACTAAATGAACGAGCAATAGACCATTAATAATGGAACGGAATAAAGATGATAAAACTATAAACATTCTTAACCAGAGAAATTTTTGGTGGTCAAATCAAAATGACAAATTTTCTAGAAATAATAAATAATAGTAGGGGCAAATATGTTGTAAATTTCAAATACAAAGTCCAACTAAACAAATAACATGATTATATACTAAAAAGACACCAATTGCAAAAGTGAAAGTTGAGCACACCAAGTTATCGAACCAAGCCTTGTAGTACCATGGGTCAGATTTGTAAGAAATAAACCATAATCTCAACATTCCAAATTTTCACTTTTTGGAGTTGATCCAGGTGGAACAAAATCCTTTCATTTGATCATAGTTTTCCATCAAGTTCAAGGAGGACCCAATGAACCCTAGGTTCCACTAGTTTGCATCCACTCTGCAGTACTAGCACACCTTATGCATGGTGACATGGCATCCTTGTGATCAGCCATGTAGAACCAAACTTCATGGGGACATTCCATCTACCACTTCAGTTTGTAAGTCTTCACCTTTCATAAACTTAGAACTTCCTACTCCATATAATAAGAAAGTAATTGTTGGCATCTCCACTGTTGTAAAGTCTAAATAGTTCAAAGTTTCAGCCAGCAAAAATCTAGATGTATGGATGATACAAAGTGCACCAATCCTTAATGGGTTTTAGCTAATGCAAGTCAAATTGCTAATGATTTAGCATTATTGGGCAAGAAACTGTCACATGTATTGGCAATAAGGACCTGGCAAGCATTCTACAGACCATGAACACATTTTTTTTTTTGGTTTAGTAGTTAGGGATGTGCAGGCCAACTTACGCGCACCTCTACTAATCCCCTCCCCGGTCCAGTCAAAGGCAGGTCATCCACGCCAAGACTAGGGAATTCACGAGAAATTACTTTCTTGCAGCCTAGCCCCAAGAATTGAACCCTAAACAATTGTGTAGGGAGGACACCCACTAACCACTCGAGACAACCCTCAGGGTTACAAACCATGGACATTGAGGTCAACATTAATTCTTAGAATCCCTGCCTTTGATTTGTCTCCCTTTGAGAAAATGGGGTAATGATTAGAGATTGACAAGTCAAGAACATGTAAAAATAAGGACCTTGTTAAGAGGATTGATGGATAGCAACACTAGAAAGAACATGAAATTAAATGAATCCTTTCATTCTGAATTCATACTTATAAAATGAGAAGACAACGTGACATAAAATCACCACTAGCACTACCACAATAAGGAGGATTTATTAAATAGAATATGGGTTTAAGTAGGCTGCATAAAATTATGGTGTACAATTTAATAAGAGTGCATAAGCAACCATACTTATGTAGTTTGCATAGAGGGATTCGTTGAGTTTCTTGTGGCATTATCATAATATTTTTTCAAGAAACAGTACTTTTGAAAGATTTGGCATGATTTACACCAAATACTGCACCCTTCTATTTGTTTGTTAGTAATTTATTGGGTTTGGGGGTGGGGGTGAGAGGTATTGGTACAAACTACAACTAAGTTAATTGAGTTGCTAATGTTTTTTTTGTTTGAATCTTTTCAATGAGTGCTATGGAAAAATAACCTCCTCTCCCATTCCAAACTGCAATCCCCTACATAGCCTTGAGATTCAATAAATTCATGACAAGTGATAAGCTTGGGATTTAAGTAGGCTGCATAAAATTATGTGTGCAATTTAATAAGAGTGCATAAGAAACCATACTTATGTAGTTTGCATAGAGGGATTTGTTGAGTTTCTTGTGGCATTATCATAATATTTTTCAAGAAACAGTACTTCTGAAAGATTTGGCGTGATTTACACCAAATATTGCACCCTTCTATTTGTTTGTTAGTATTTTAGTGGGTTTAGGGGTGGGGGTGAGAGGTATTGGTGCAAACTACAACTAAGTTAATTGAGCTACTAATGCTTTTTTTGTTTGAATCTTTTCAATAAGTGCTATGGAAAAAATAATCTCCTTCCCCTTTCCAAATTGCAATCCCTTGCATAGTCTGGAGATTCAATAAATTCATGACAAGTGATAAGCTTGGGAAAAAAGATAGACATCAACCAGTAAATCCAAATGGTGCTACAGAGTTACAAAGAGTTTAGATTTTAAGAGAATAGTTTGAATATATAGCTAAGAAACAAAGAATCAAGTTATCAGATATCTTGAAAGCCTCTGCATCAAAAGAAGAAGAAGAAAACAAAAAAAACCCCCCCTAAATGTAGATCAAAAATCATAACCCATTTACTCATTTCCCTTAAATCAAACCTATACAACATCAAAACACAAAAACAAACAAATCCTAGAGCAAAAGTCAAATAGGGAAATAGAGGAAGGGAGAAAGATGAAGAGAGATAGAGAGGGAGAAACAGAAAAACCTGATTCAAAATCAATGGGCCTGAGACGATGTACCGATCATGGCGATGAGATAGTGAGAGACAATGACCGATGGTTAGTCGATGAGAGGAGACAATGGGCAGTCGACGAGAGTGAGAGCAAGAGACTGAGTATTGATTGGTATTTCCTTTGGTGTATATATCATTCGATACATACAGAGAAATAATAAAAAAATAATAATAATAAAATTAAACATAAAATAAAATTAGGTGGTAAAAATTCCCCCCCAAAAACTTTTGATCACACTTATTTAGAAGTTGTGATTAAAAAAATTATATATAATCACACTTATTTAGAAGGTGAGATTAAAAAATATATACAATCACATTTAATTGAAAAGTGGCATAAAAAATAAATATATTACACTCAATCAAATTAAGTGTGATTAAACTATCAATCTATTTATTTATTTATTTTATCACACTTCTAATAAAAGTGAGATATTTTCATTTGTCAAAGTGTGATCTTTAACTATTTTTGTAGCAGTGAATGTTGTCTCATAATGGTGCATTTAACATAGGCGAAGGAGAAGATTACAGCGGGTCTCATGGTGACACTCTCAAATATGTACAAAAAACCTTCTGCCTCAATAAAGTTTATTTGATACGTAGATTGTTTAATCTGAGGATGACAGAAGGTGCTTCGGGTGGCTGAGCATCTAAACGAATTCAATATTGTGGTAACACAATTGAGTTTTATATCTATCGAATTTGATGATGAGGTTAGGGCTTTGATTCTTCTATCTAGTTTGCCAGAAAGTTAGAATGGTATTATAACGGCAATGAGTAATTCTTCGGGAAAAGAAAAGTTGAATTACAATGATATTCGAGATTTAATTATGAGTGAAGAAATTCGCAAGAGGGAATTAGGGGAAACATCAGGTTCTGTCCTAAATACAGAAGCCAGAGGAAGATCAGTAGCGAGATAAACCCGAACTGTAACATATCAAAATCCAAACACATAAGCAAGTCAAGAATTAGAGAGGGACGGAGCTGCTGGAATTATGGAAAGAAGGGACATCTAAAAGAAGATTGCCCGACATTAAATAAGAACAAAGGTGATCAAAATTAAAAGTTTGCTAATGTTGCAATGGAGGAGATTTATGATGCTTTGATCTTGAGTATTGATAGCCCTCTTGAATCTTGGATTTTAGATTCTGGGGCATCATTCCCATTCTACTTCACAGAGGGAAATCATGGACAATTACATTGGTGGTGATTTCGGGAAGGTTTATTCGGCTGATGATGAACATTTGAAGATTGTAGGTAAAGGGGATGTAACAATTAGGTTTCCAAATGGATCTGTTTGGAAGATATAGAATTCAGACATGTGTCTGATTTGAAAAGAAACTTGATTTCTATTGGACAACTTGATGATAAAGGTCATGTTGTAACTTTCATGGGTGGTTTGTGAAAAATCACCAAAGGAGCCATGGTTGTTGCTCGTGGTTAAAAAGAAGGCACCCTTTACATGACTACGACCAATAGGGATGCAGTAGTAGTTGCTGGTGAGAAGGAAGACTCAAATATGTGGCACCAAAGGCTTAGGCATATGAGTCAAAAATGGATGAAGGTACTTGCATCTAAGAGGAAACTATCAGATTTGAAATTGGTGGACATTGACTTTTGTGAGGATTACATCTTCGGCAAACAAAAGAGGGTTAGTTTTTCAAAGAATGGCAAGAAACTGAAGTCAGAAAAGTTGGAGTTGGTTCATACAGATGTGTGGGGGACCTGCACCAGTTGCACCTCTTGGAGAATCATTATACTATATTACCTTTATCGACAACTTAACGAGAAAGGTATGGGTTTATTTTCTGAAACATAAATCTAAAGTCTATACTACCTTTAAGAAGTGGAAAGCCTTGGTGAGACTGAAATAGATCTGAAAATTAAGTGCTTAAGATTAGATAATGAAAGGGAATATGAGGACAATGAGTTCATGAAATATTGTGTAGAAAGTGGAATTAGAATGGAGAAGACTGTTCGAAAGACACCTCAACAGAATGGCGTTGCAGAACGCATGAATAGAACCTCTGAATGAATGTGCTAGAAGTATGAGGATACATGTCGGATTACCAAAGATGTTTTGGGCAGATGCAGTTAACACTGAACCATATCTGATTAACCGTGGTCCAATCTATTCCATTGGATGGAGAGTTACCAAAGAAGCTTGGAACGATAAAGTGGTAAATCTTTCTTTTTGAAGGTATTTGGCTATGTTTCATATGTGCATATAGATTCTGCTGATAGAAGTAAACTTGATCCGAAATCTGTTAAATGTACTTTTATTAGGTACAAAATTGATCAATTTGGTTATTGGTTTTGGGATGATGAAAATCATAAAACAATCAGAAGTAGAGATGTCATATTTAATGAGAAAGTAATGTATAAAGATAGGGATAAATCTGCATCTGAATCTGAATATGTTACTTATTATGACATGTTAAGTTAGAGGAGATTAGTGAGAGTGATTTGAATAATAGGATTCAAAATAATCTTGAAAATCTTATTCCACAAACTAAGCCACATACTCCTACTCCTAAGTTGAGATGGTTAGAAAGAGAGTCTAAACCTACACAGCATTGGTCTCCATGTTTACATTATTTGTTGTTGTCTGATGGGGTGAACCTGAAAGTTATGATAAGGCTTTGTAGGTTGATGATTCAATTAAGTGAGAGTCAGCTATGAAGGATAAAATGGATTCACTCATGGCACACCAGACATGGGAGTTGACTGAATTACCAGTGGATAAGAAAGCTTTGCACAACAAGTGGGTTTACAGGGTCAAACAGGAACATGATGGGAGTAAACGCTACAAGGCCAAATTAGTTGCAAAGGGATTTCAGCAAAAGGAAGGGGTTGACTACATTGAAATTTTCTCTCCAGTTGTGAAGTTGACCATTATTAGATTGGTGTTGGAAATTGTGGTTGTTGAAGATTTGCATCTTGAGCAAATGGATATGAAAATGGCTTTTCTCCAATGGTGATTTGGAGGAATAAATTTACATAAAGTAACCACAAGGTTTCTTGGCATGTGGCAAAGAGGAGTTTGTATGCAAACTTCAAAAAAGCTTGTATGGTTTGAAATAGGCCCCAAGGAAGTAGTACAAGAAGTTTGATGGGTTTATATGTAGTAGCAATTTTACAAGATGTCAAGCAGATCATTGCTGTCATTTCAATAGGTTTGACAAAAGTTGTATTATTTTGCTCTTATATGTTGATGATATGCTTATCGTAGGATCTAACATTGAAGAGATAAAAAGATTGAAGAAACTTTTGTCCAACCAATTTTAGATAAAGGATCTTAGAGTTGCAAACAAAATCCTTGGTATGAAGATTCGCAGTGACAAGGCAAATGGTACTTTGAAGTTGTCACAGGCTGGGTATGTCAAGAAAGTTCTCAAGAGGTTTAGCATAGATGGTGCAAAACCAGTGAGTACTCCATTGGCTAGCCACTTTAGACTTACCAAAGAGCAGTCTCTGAAGACTGAAGAAGAGCAGGCTTATATGGAATGTGTTCTATATGCTTTAGCTATCGGTAGCATAATGTATGTTATGGTTTGTACTAGACCAAACATTGCACATGCAGTAGGAGTAAGAGTGGTTAGTAGGTACATGAGTAGTCCAAGCAAGCAGCATTGGGAGGTAGTGAAGTGGATCCTTAGATACTTGAGTGGTACTACAGACATGACACTTTGTTTCAGACGAACTAGCATCGGGTTACATGGTTATGTTGATGCAGACTTGGCTGGTGATATGGATAACAGAAAAGTACTACTGGTTATGTTTACACATTGGGTGGTACAACAGTGAGTTGGATTTCACAGTTACAGAAGATTGTGGCCCTTTCTACAACAGAGGTTGAGTATGTTGTTATTACTGAAGCTGGGAAGGAGATGACTTGGTTACAGAATTTCCTAGCAGAGTTGGGTAAGACGCAAGAGATGAGTATTTTGCATAGTGACAGTCAAAGTGCTATTCATCTTGCAAAGAATCCGGCTTTTCATTCTAGGACGAAACACATTCAGCTGCGATACCATTTCATTCATTCACTTGCAATGATAGAGTTTTGTCTCTTGAGAAGATCCAAGGCAGTAAGAATCCAGCAGATATGTTGACCAAGACAGTCACCATTGACAAACTGAAGTTGTGTGCGGCTTTAGTTGACTTTCAAGATTGATGAAAGAAGATCGAGTTGTTGTGGCGTTCCTCTATGTGATGAAGATAATAAAGAGCTTGTGTTATCAAGTTCCAAGTGGGAGATTATTGGGTTGGTAGACCCAGATAAGTACTGTTCACTTAACGCTACTGTTTACTCAAACACTGGGTCTAATGAGGGGTTTGGAGGGGCCTCCCCCGAGGGGAAGGGGGTCAAGGCGGGTTTACACCCCAACCGAATTTTTTTGGGTACTTTCGTAGTTCCTATGTTGCTTCCGTGTAATCCTAATTCTATACTTACAAATAGATGAGGAGGTGCCTCTTTTAGGTTAAGAAAGAGTTGTATTTTTTTGATCATAGTGAAAATCGCAGCAGCCGTAGACATAACCCTATTCTGGAGTGAATCACGTAAATCCTTGTGTTCTTGTGTGTGTGATTTGTTTGATTTGTTTTTCTTTTCTTTTCTTTTCTTTCCCTTATTTGTTATTTCGTGTTTCATCACCAATTTTGGTTAAGAATGATCAATTCCTAACAAATTATGGGTATAAAATGAACCGCTCAACTTGACTCAATTCTATTCGTTTAGAATAATACATGAATAATGCTAAAAAAAAAAAAAAAAATTAACAAAAATTTTGTACAAAATGATGTAACTGTATTGTAAGTCTATCATTTCAAAACAAAGAACCCATTAAAATGTAAATAAATTGGAAAAATGTCACCGCCACACTATTTATGAAAATTTCTATAAGAATAACTTTTCCCTTAAAATATACGGAGAGACTTTTTCATATAGTTTACTCCTTGACCATAAAATACTAAGCCTTCGTTTGGGATGTCGGTTAGCTTTTTGACTTTTTAACTTTTTGACTTTTTTAATCTGGGATTAAAAAGTCTCGTTTGAGATTGATTTTTTTTTACTTTTTTGACTTTTGTGAAAGAAAAAATAAAATGATTATGATTTAGATGTGATATTTTTTCTTATTGACTTTTTGATCAATTTTGTCTTTTTATGATTAAAATAACCTCAAACTAACATCCCAAATGCATCCACATTAATTATTGATGTCTTAGAAAGTTCAATAACTCCCAACCTATCCCATAGTTCCCTCCAAGAAAAGTAATCTATTTTTGTTTTGGAAAATGATTTGTCCTCCTAAAAAAGCCCCCCCCAATCCCCCTAATACCCAAAACGACGTCGTTTTGGGCAAATTTTTTTTTTTTGCCTTGGTCTGAATTTTAGAGGGATTAAGGGGCCAAAAATTAGGACTCCCTAACATGGTCCTTTTGTTTTATAGAAGGATTAATAAGCATTCAAAGGCTCCATTCAAAGTTTTTGCATGATGATGTTAATATGGATTTGTGGTCTATTCAATACAGGTCACTGCTGCTGAGTCTAACCCAATATTGCATGCTTGACCGTCCAAATGATCTCTCAAACACGCCAAAGTCATTTCCTTTTGATTTCTTCCTTCCTCCGTTGATTGCGTCAACCTTTCTCTTTTCTTTTCACATTTACACTTCCATTTTTAACCTATTCGGCACAAGTCGGCATTAAGGCCTTGTTTGATATTTTATTTGTCTATGTTATCAATTTTAAAAAAAATTATAATGTAAAAAAGACTATTAAGGCATCGTTTGGTAACTGACTTTTTTAGTCAAAAAATCACTAAAAAAACTAAAAAGTCACCAACTTATACCAAAAAGTCAAAGATTCTCTTTTCTCTCTACTTTTGCACATCTTTTCATAAAAAATCAAAAAGTCATCCAAAACATACTAGTTTTTTTTACATCATATTTTAGCCAATAAATCAAAAAATTACTAAAAAAATATGTTCCCAAACGAGGCCTAAGCGTCTCAATTAGATTTTTCACCTTCAGTTGTCTCTGAAATAGTGGTACAATGAAAATTTGAATGATCTAATAAATTGAGTTAAAATGTTATATAATTTGAATTTTAAAGAAGGTTGTTATAATTATGTCAAAATTATAAATACCCATAAATTTTTTTTTTTTTCAAATTTTAGCAAATATTAGTGTAGTTTACCAAAAAACAAAAAGGAAATAGACTAATTATTATTTACCCTGATTTCTCTACCAACCCACGACAAAAAAAGTCAACGTTCTTCCCATGGCCTTGGAGAAAACCCACTACTTAAAACCAATAACAATAAATTAAAATATGACTTTAACCAAATAATTTATTTTTAAAATTATATTTTCAAAACACAATTTCATAAATAATTAGAATTTGATAAATTAATTGAAAAAGATTTGACTCAGGAAAAATTTTCTATCAACGTGGGTTTGGCACAAAACTCCATTCGTGGAGATTGCACGTGGCAGGTGTTAGGCTGAGAGTTTTTTTAAAAAATTGATATGAGAGAGGTTATAAATATTACATTAAATAGATTACTAAGGCGTGTTTAATAAGATAATTCAACATTAAAATTAAATATATTAAGTTATAATCAATTAAACTCGTTTGATAATAATGATATGATATCACTTAAAAATTTAAGTACCTCTTAAAATGTAAGTTAAAACTTAAATTTTTTTTTAAATCATGTGAAACTTACTTAATTCTAACTGAATTTATAAATATTAAATATAAATATCAATATACACTATTATAAATTTACTATATCACTACCACTACCAACCACCATCACAACCACTATCACCATGTCACCCGCCACCACTACCACTGCTACCATCAACGCTACCATGCCACCACCGCTACCGCTACCACTACTATGACCATCATGCCACCGCCACCACTACCGCTATCATGCCACCACTACCATCGCGACCACCACCATCACTATCACTATCAATGCTACTGTTATCATCACCACCACCACCATCATTACAATATAAAATTGAAATATACAATTTGAAAAGAATAAATTTTAAATTTGTATCTTATATATATCAAATAATTTATTTTTAATTCATTTAAATTTTTATCAAACAGTTTTTTTAAATTAAATTAAGCATTTAATTTTCAGTACTTAATTTTTAATTTTTAACTTTATCAAATACCACCCTAACTCAATAATAACTAGAAAATCAATAAACATCAAGTCTAATAATCAACCACGAATTCTCATAATAAAAGAGAAATAAATATCATAAACAGTATCAAACTCTTCTCCATAACAATTACACTATTTGGGCATAGAGTCCAAAGACATAATAACCGGACGTTGCAGTTGCTTTAGCTTTCCAAAAACACATGATCTTCTCCGTAACAGTTGCACTATTTGGGCATGGAGTCCAAAGACATAATAACCGAACGTTGTAGTTGCTTTAGCTTTCCAGAAACACATCATGTGCTTTGCTTTCTAGTTTGTTTCTCTATGGTTTTATTACTGCTACTTCTCCTTATGCCATGGAATAACTTTCGAGCCTTTCCCTAAACAAATAGGGAATCCTTTGAGCCACAAATCATTATATTGAAAGGAGGGAAAAAAAAAACACAAAAACATCCGAAAAGTTTATGCAAAGATTTCCATATTAATAATAAATAATTAATCACATAAAATATAGGTGAAACAATTTGAATGATATTATATTTTTTATAACAAGTCCCACTATCTTATATGTATAACAATTTCAATAATTATTTGATGTAATTGATTTTGTTGTCAGTTATGTGTATGTAAAAAATCGATTTCAAGTAAGGGGTTTAGCCTGAGCTTGGGTTTAGGCCACACTTGCCCAAGTTAGGTTTTGGTTTGGGTCCAAGCCCTAGCCATTAGCCATCCTATAGCAACATAAAAAGTAACCAAATTGCAAAATCACAGGCCCAAAATCACGGATATCATATGCATAGAAATAATAATCACGCAAACCAAAACAAAGTATGACCAACTGCCACATGTTTTAAACCCAATAATCCAACTGGGATACCATACTGTGGGGGGATTGATTGCCATCTATCTTCTGTGATATGATAGAGAAAGATAAATCACATGTCTGGCCTACCCATCAAAATTGTTTTTGCCCCTTCAGAGGAGACACTATCAACTCCATATTCTTCCTCTTTCCCTCCATTGCAAAAATAATATTCTCACCATCATCAAGTAAAACAACAAATAACCCGCGAAGGAAAACATGCATACATTTGGTTGGGAGATTTAGAAAGGGATTTGAAAAAAAAAAAGGAAAAACATGTGTGAAATTAGATAAAGTGGGTGTTTGGGAAGTTGTTATTTTAGTAGGCTATTTTAGTTTTTGACTATTTTAGTAGGTTAAAATTTCTGTGTTTGGGAAGATGATTGAATTTTTTTGTAGTTAGATGTGATGTTTGTGAGAGAAAAAGTGAAATGATTATAGGTTTGATGTGGCATTTTCTCTTATTAATTATTTTAGTCTATGTTGTCTTTTTGTAGATTTTAGCCTAAATTAGGCTAAAATCATACTTTCCAAACAGTCCCAAAATGTAAGTATATTTTATTCATATTTCACCTATTTTTTTACTCTATCTTTTCAGATCTCTTCCCAAATCTTCTAACCAAACAAAGTATTAGGAGGGGACGCCAAGGGCTTCCACTCAGGAACTGAAACCTTGGTGTCAAGGAACTCAGCCCACACACCTTGTGGGAATTTATCAGAATCAACACCACCAAAGGCATATATCTTTCCATCTAGATCAATGGTGGCAGGACCAACTCTGTGGCTAATCATATCAGGACCGGAAGTCCACATGTTGTTATTAACATGAAGCACGCAGACATCCCTTAAGAGACAACTAAGTCCTGCTCCAAGTGCACTCATACCACCTAACAATATATAAAGAGTCCCCACTGGGGGCAATAAAGCTAAAATGATTACTGTCTACTTTTATCTTCATAAATGGATTGAGCATTGTCCAGATGCTAGTTTGATCGCATTCACGCTGACAAGGGACTTGCATTTGCTGCTTTCACCAATAACCCTCAACCAAGTAGAATTCCAATAAAATCCCATTGAATAACTGAAGTGCACCTTGGTATCCATTTTCCATATCCAAGATGGCATCATCCTTCTTTCGCCTAGCAATCCCAATAACATAGAGACACTTGCTGCCTTGCCGACAAGGCCGACCTTGAGATTTAGGGGCCCAAGGCGACCTTCGGAAATGGGGCCTTTCTTACATTGAAAAAAAAGAAGTTGATGAATAAAACGATAAGTTACAACAACTTTTTTATTTATTTGTAACCACAAAAAAATTTACTTGCACATATAATCATTAAAATTATAAAATAAAAATTTACTTTCATATATTAAGATAGGAAACAATCATTACAAATGCTCAAAAAAAAAAAATCTGGTTTTGTTGTTTTATAGTTTAGCAATATCCAGTTTACAGTTGAACCAACTATCACATAAATATTACTCTTCTCACATTTTTAGCTGCAAAATCACTAATGAAGCTTGCATAATCAAATTTATCCACCACATCCTTTTCAATGGATAACAAAGCTAATCCATTCAATCTTTCTTTGTGACATAGTTGACCGAAGGTAAGATTTGATTAACTTCAACTTTGAAAAACTTCTTTCTCCAGAGGCTACTGTAATAGGTATAGTTAACAAAGTTCTATACACAATCCATGCATTTAGGAAACAACCATCCATTGTTTTCAAATAATTTAATACTTCGATTGGCCTTTTGATTCCTTCCGGTAAACTTCTTTCAAGACATTCAACTCTGAAAATAGATCTCTCCCATCAATATCAAAAAGTTTATCATGTTTCAGAAAATCTTCAAGATTAACACAATAAGTCTTCAAACATTCCTTGTTGGTAGAACTCAACTTTTTCAAATCAAACAAAAATCCAAAATTTTCCTCATATACTTGAAATTGTTCAAACCTACTCTTAAGTGAAGAAAGAGCTTGATCAATTATATACATAAAGTAATTAACTCTAAAAGATTCTTCAGCAGTCTGTGTCACCTCTTCACTAACATTCTCATCAAATTGCTTCTTACTGCGAATGACATGCTTTTCACGAAATACTGAATCAATTTCCATTAGAGTAGCAACTTTTGTAGCCTCAATCATGGCATCCAAAAATCCAGTTTCTTTATACTTTTCAAGAAAGGTAATGAGTCCTTTTAACTGAATAATAGCAACATCAGTATGCATGTCTTCCCTTTGAAATATTTTGCTAACTGAGTTAACTGCAAACAATAAATTGTGCCAAATAATCATGCCAAACAAAAATTCAAAGTTCTCAATTTCATATGTTGCTAAAGACTCAGCTTCACTCTTTGTATTGTGGGGTTCACCAAGATTTGCCAAATGATTTAAAGCATCTCTTATTTGCAGAGCTTGATATCTTATTGCTTTAACACTTTCAACGCGACTTTCCACATTGTTTATGACAATGGCTTCAATGTGAGACCTTCCACATGATCTTTGAAAACTTTCCACTGCTTTGTAGAAGATGAAAACAATAAATATATACCTTGTAACACTCCAAAAAAAGAGATAGCTTTGGGACAAGAGTTAGCCATATCACAAAGTGCAAGGTTAAGACTATGACAACCACATGGTGTGTAGAATGCTCTAGGATTTATTTCAGGTAGCCTTTTCTGTACACCTTTGTGTTTCCCTTTCATGTTAGAGTCATTATCATATCATTGCCCCTCTTATATCACCAATATCAAGTTGGAGTGTGCACAATACCTCTTTAAGTATATTAAAAAGACCCAATCCCGATCTAGGATTTATTTCAGGTAGCCTTTTCTGTACACCTTTGTGTTTCCCTTTCATGTTAGAGTCATTATCATATCATTGCCCTCTTATATCACCAATATCAAGTTGGAGTGTGCACAATACCTCTTTAAGTACATTAAAAAGACCCAATCCCGATGTATCATCCACCTTTAAAAATTCTAAAAAGAACTCTTCCACCTTTACTTGATTAGTTGAAGCATCCCACACATCTTATTACAAGAGACATTTGTTCTTCATAACTAACATCTGGAGTACAATCAAGAATAATTGAAAATATTTCACTTCTTTGATTCTTTTCACAATTGTACTTTTGATCTCACCCGCTAACATCTGTATCAATTCATTTTGGATTTTGTGACCAAGATAATGGTAATGAATTTCATTCCTTTCAATGCGATGAAGGTGGTCTTGCATTACTGAATCAAATTGAGCAATCATTTCAATTAAACTTTAAAAGTTTCCATTTCTTTCTTGATAAATCTTCTTATTGTCTCCACGAAATGCTAAATTATTTTTAGCAAGAGTTCTCACAACAGCAATTATCCTTAGTAACACATTTTTCCAATGTTCTCTCTCTCTATTGATTTGTTCTTGAACACCTTTATCAATTGTTTCATTCTTTTGCAATTTTTTTTCCAATTCAATCCATTTGCTCATATAAGTAATGTGCTCATTGCTAGTTTCATGACTTCTAAGCCTGTGACCTAGATTCTTCCAATCTTTAAATCCATTAGTAGCCAACTGAGTCTGGTTCCCATCTTCCCTAAACAACTTACAACAAAAGCAAAATACTTTGTTTGAAGCATCTAAATATACTAGCCATTTCCTATCTTGCTTCTCTCCATTTGATAAATTTCGAATGTAATTTGTAGAGGAGAAATGTCTATCCTTGTCATCTCTAGGAAAATTGACAACATTACTTCTTATAGGACCTTCAACTAATAAATCTCTGAAATTCTGATCAATCTTGTCCCAATTACTTGGGTCATTAATATTTAAAGGTCCCATATTCAACATTAAAATCTTCACTTTCAGTGGGTTCCTCATTCACCAAATCTTCATTTTCATTCTCATTCAAACATTCAATAAGCTCTTTAACACCCAAATCTTCATTATCATTCTCATTACATTGATTAAGTTCTTCAATTACCAAATCTTCATCAACCAAATATGAACTTTCTATTTGTTTCTTGCTACCAAAAAATTTATTAAGCGCTCCCGATTGAAATTGAATAAAATTTTCTAATTTTTGTTTCTTTTTCTTTTTTTCACATCTAGAAATATACTTCCTAGGAGGCATGACTACTCTATATAATCACAAATCCACACAAATTCACAATCACTAATCTCTGCAAATAATATACTTTCAGAATTAGAGCATAACAAAAATTATAGACTTCCACTAAAGCACATAAATTAGGTAATTTTCTAATTTGAAGAACAAATTATATAGGGCAAGAAATTAGGAGGAAAATTAGGGGGAAAATTAGGGCAAGAAATTAGGAAAAAAATTAGGGCAAAAACTTCTTCCATTTAAATGTGATATATATATATATAGAGAGAGAGAGAGAGAGACTTACGGTTTTGATGCCCAAAATCGTTAATGCTCAGCGTCCGTCAAATATAAAGGAGATGAGAGGACTGAAGGTGGACTCACATGGTTTCATTAGTCCAATGCAAGAGAGAGATCAGTCTAATACGAGAGAGAGAGAGAGAGAGAGAGAGAGAGAGAGAGAGAGAGAGAGAGATGGGTTTCTTTCAATGTTTCTTTTAGTGACCCATGTGAATTCATTCTCCTCAGCCTCAGGGTGGGTATTATGTGTTTCTTGTTTTTGGGCCCATGTTCAATTGGGCCTCTATCATGATATATATATATATATATTTTTTTTCAGGCCCCATATTCAATTGGGCTTATAGTATTTAGATTTTTTTTTTATTATTATTTTTTTTTAATATCTAAAACACGAAATCATATTTTGGGGCCTTATTTTCAGCTCAAATCTGAAGGCCCAAGGTGCAGGCCTCTTTGGCCTTCCCTCAGGGCCAGGCCTGCTTGCCTACCGGAAAAAGAACAAGAGATCGATGATAATGCAAATTCTTTTATTTCCTGTTGTCCAACTACTGTTGCTGTTGCTGCTTCATTCTCAACAGTTGTCCTATCAAACCCACATGTTGTTGCTGCAACTGCTGTTGTCCCTTCTCACAGCCATGAATCAGAGGAATATCCATTGCGAATTATAAGAAAGATAAAACCAACCACAAATTAGGGCAAAAATAAAAAATAAAAAATAAAAAATAAATTGGGGATAGCAATTTCTTCATCTAGCAGTCACAAACAAATAAAAATAAAATAAAGCAAAGCAAAATCAAGTTGGGGCTTCACACTTTCTTATCTTATTAGTGGAAGATTGAATCCTTTTCATTCTTTGAATGAATATTAATGCAAGAAACTACAATACAAAGCATAACACAAAGCATATGAACTCCTAAATTACAATGCAAACAAAGAAAGAGACAACCAACCACAAATTACACCGGTAGTCTTTATATCTTGGCTCTATGTCATTTTGATTCTTATACTTTCAATTGGTTCGGTTTTCACCTGAATTTATAATTTTGTTGATTGATAACAATTGTTAGTGTTTTTTGTTTTTTTTTAATTATAAAAAATAAATACATAAATGGCATGTGTCATGTTTTATTTACAAAAAAATGAATACGTTTAACTTAATTAATTAACCTCAACCGAGTGAATATTTTTTTTCAAAAATCCTAATCAATACTATTAATTGAACCAAAATCTAAAATTAAAGGTGAAAATCAATCTAATTAAAAAACAAAGACTACCAATATAATTTACTCAATATAAAAAATTTGCGATTTCTTCATCTTAGAAGTCCTAAACAAAGAAAAAGATTAGGGCAAAATCAAGGTGGGGCTTTTGTGTTTTCTTATCTCATTAGCAGAAACAACATTAGACAAAACAACAAAATGATCGATTTTTTTATAAAAATTTTTATTCTTTGAATGGATATTAATGGAAGAAAACAAACTACAAAATACAAAACATATGAACGCGTAAATTACTATGCAAAATGCGATAATAAATATAATAAAAATAAAAAGGTGTAGAGCTTTGATTGCGAAATAGATCAAGAATGACCCTGGAAGACTGCTTCGTAAGCTGTCCTTTCATAGTTTGTCTGGAAAATTAGGGTTTCAAATATATATTTTTTTGATCAGCAAAAAAGCTTTATTGATGAAAAGTATAATACATGCAAAATTTTACATCAACAAAGCGGGAAAGTGCACTAAGTATCATAGCTAACCTCAACAATCCCAACTAGGTTATCACCGCAAAGGAAGCGCAATCATATGCTAGCACTAGACCTAAGATTGGTGAGAAATCAATCAAAAGCAACCAAAGCAAGAAAAAAAATAGAACAACAAAGAACCAATGCAGTAGCAGCATCCAATGCAGCAGCACCAATTAAAAGCAACTAGGCAACCAATTAATGCAGCAGCATCAACAGCAGATTAGTAGCACGAAACCATATCATTAATACCTTATCTTTCTTCTTAAACTTACCTCCCTCCCACCAATGCATCAGAAAAACAACAGATCCACAACAGAGCACAACAGCAAACAGATCTCAGACTAACCTCATTAGTTCATAATGCAGAACTTCACATGTTGCAAATTGAACACAATATCATTGACTGAGTAACAAAAAGAAGGGTTAGAGGCTCTAAACCACAGTACAATCCTTATTTTAATAAGTTCACAGAACTTTTCCAAATCCACATGTGTGCCATTGAAAAGACTTTCATTCCTCTGCCTCCATATAGACCATAGCATCGCCAATGGAATGATCTTCCAGATTACCTTCTCCCTTTTGTTGCATCTATAACCAGCCCACCGCTGCAGAAGACCAGACACTGACCCCGGCTACACCCAAGATACTTCCTACCACTTAATAACATTGGACCAAATTCTCCAACTAAAAGGGCAGCGCAGCAGCACATGAGTGACAATTTCCAATTCATTCTTGCAGAAGATACAGTTAACATTTGAAGCATCACTAAGGACTCCAATTCTTTGCAGATAACATGATGTCTTAATCCTCCCTTTCCATAGTAACCACCCAAAAAATTGCACCTTCGGTGGAGCCACATTCTTCCAAATGAAATCCCCTAAGTTTGCAGGCACAACAGATGGTAATTCATTGAATATATGAAAACCTCCCGGTGAGTTGTTGCGGCGGCATTGACAAAATCGCTACTGTCGGCGAAGACTAAGCTAGGGTTTCACACAGAGATTATTATGGACCCACGTAGGTAATTCAATTTTGGAGAATTATGACATAGACAAAAAAAATTAAAAAATTACACAAATATGATGGGTGTTTTGGGAAGTGCATTTTTAATTTTTTTTTTTAAACTTATTTTCGTTTTTAATGAGTTTTTTTATAAAAAAAAAAAAAAAAATTAAAATTTTTTAAGTTTTTAAATTTAGTTCAACACGATGAACTGAAAAATTTTAATTTTTAAAAAAAAAATTCTAAAAAAAAAATTCAAAAAGAAAAAAAATAAGTAATATTTTTTACTTATTTTTGTTTAGTGTTTTTTAGAATTTTTCAAAAAAAAAAATATACTTTTTAAATTTATCTCGACAACATAGATTGACAAAAATAAAAAATTTTGATATAATTTTGTAAAAAAATTACAAAAGCCAAAAAAAATCTAAAAAATAATTGACCTTTTTTTTTTGGGCGCCATCATGGGGGTGCAACTCAAATTCTGATGGGGGCAATCCATATTTATGGAGTATTTTTCCTTTTCTGTTCCACTGTGTTCAATTTTCACCCACCAATTATTTGATTTACATATTTAATGATTTTTTTAATATAATTTTGTCGTAAATTAAAATGAAAATTTTAAAAAAAATTATAAAATTTGATTTTTATAATAAAATAAATTTTTTATTTTTTTAAATTTAAACCCTAAACTTTTTATTTATTTTTAGTGTAAATCATTTATCTATTTTCATTAAGTAAAATTGACAAAAATATAACATTTTATTCATTAAATTCAATAAAAATGAGTATTTTTGACATTTTATATTCTAATTTAATGACTAAAATATTATTTTTTTCTTCTATTTTAGCTAATAAACATAGACAAATTATTTAGATTAAAAATAGATTTAAAAAATTAAGATTTAAATTAACGAAATAAAAAATTCAATATTTATTTTGAGACAATGATCAAACTCTGATATATATATATATATTTTTGTATTTGTCCCAATAAAAATACTATAATACCTTTATTTTGTTTTGCCCAAATCCTAATTTTAAAACACCATAATGTCTTTATCTTTTGTCATCTAAACTTTAATTCTAAAACAACACAATCGTCCTTCATCGCCAATACTTCCTCTCTCTCCGCAGCTCCTTCCATTGCCATTTTTCTCCTCCACCTACAACAATCTTCTGCCATGAATCATACACACCCACAAATCTCATACCACAAACAACTCACTTTGGAGGTTGATTGTGGAGGTCTAGGACCAAAGGGAACGAGTTAGGAGTAGCAGTGGCAGTGGCGGTGGTGGTGGTGGTGATGGGAGGATGAGAGTGGTGACAACGCTGGCGAAAGAAGGGTTGGTGTGGATGAAAAAAAAAAAAAAAAAGATTTTGAAATGGAAGATGAATGTGTTATTGAAACAAAACGATTTAAGAATTTTAATTTTTTTAATGTGTATTGATTGTGTGCACTGAAATGAATGAACGTGGGAAAAAAGGATTACTTCATAGTCTTCATATTTTTGCCTTTATATCATTTGATCTTTGTTAAATTTATGATTTTGTTTTAATTTAGTATAATTGATTATAATTGTTAGTGGTTTTTAATGAAACTGTGTATATAATTAGCATGCATTATGTTTTTATAAGTAAAATTATAAATTTGTTCGTGTCAGTGACTAATTTAAAAAAAAAAATTTAATTTGCGTTATTAATTGAACTAAATTAATAAAATTTTTAAAATTAAGAGTTAAAATTGAACTAATTAATATTATAAAAATTAAAATGACATAAAGGGCCAAATGCAAAAATTATCAATATAATTTACTCTTATTATTATATATTTAGTGCCAATTAATTAGATTATATGTGTAAAATTTTAAGTAATATATCGTATGTAGCAAGCTTATGGAAGTTGAGAGTAGAGATGGTCATTTTCTCCTACCTTGCTCTACTCCTGCATCTCTCATTCCACCTTGTGCAAGTTTTTTCCGTACTAATAAGGAAGTGCAGTAGGGATAGATATTTCTTTGTTCGTTCCATTCTACCCGACCACGTCCTAATTATATTTATTAAATATATTTATATGTATATAATATATAATTTAATTTTTTTCATTATAATAATATTAAAATACTAAAATATTATACAATTATTAATTTTTACTCATTTATTTTTCATCTTATATCTTATACTTCTCATTAAGTATAAATAATTATCCATATATAATATAGTATATTAACGATAATTTTTATTAATATTTCCATTCCTCAATATACAAAATTAATCCCTCTCTCGCTCTAGTCCCATCCCATCACCCCTTGATTTGTCCCACTCCCAATATGATAAGGAGCGGGTTAGGTTATTAAAAATCCACGCCAAACCTAACCTATGTCCATCCCTAATTAAGAGTGCTATAGCCCCATTGAATCTAATGTAAAACATTCAACCTCTAAGATTCAAGGACATGAATTTTAAAAATAAATTCATTCTGATATTGAAATTTTTGTTTGCAACTATTATCCGAGCATCGTCCAGTTGAATATCCTAACTAGTAAGTAATAGTACCAATAAATAATGTTAAAAGCACTGAAACTGCCCCAATTGAAACCAAATTGCCAGTTACCAATGAGGGCTGGTTGATATTCACAGCTTTGGCGAAATGTCAATTCATTTTTGTGGATGCAAATCTAACTTTGACCAAGACCCAGAATGAAAATGAAAGCCCACATTTATGTAGTTCTGGACTTTAGACCAAACCCAATGCAAGGCTCAAGACACCAATTATGTTTTTTTTTTTTTTTAATTTTCAAACCCAGCCCAAATAATCAGAGGCCTAAATAAACATCTAATTTGGATCAGTGAGAACTTAGAAATATGAGTCATTTTAGATAATGGGTGTTCTGTGGATCACAACCTCTTCAACTATATATTATCTGGGTCAAACATATTGTGAGTCGTTTCCTTTCAACAATTAATGTAGTCTAGCTTGCAATTGAAAATTACGTAGAATTTCAAATTTAAGGTATTACAATAAATAAGTGTCTTAGAGGCTAACTTTTTTTCGTTTCTAAAAGGAAAAAAGATTGTAGCAAAAAATATTAGGAGATCACTAATTATCATATGAGTCAACACGAAAAGACCGTCCTAAAATGTTAAAAAGAGACTTAATGATTTTTTTTTTAAAATGCCGCTAATAAATACACTTTTAAGAACAAAATAATTTCTTGTAAAAAACGTTTACTTTTGTAAATGAAAATTTTAGTCCCAAAAGAATAGTATTGTGCAATTTTCTCACTTAAAAAGAGGGGATGACTCTTTTCCATGTCACTACTATCCTCCATATTTCATCATACTCTATTTTATTGGCTTCATTTCGGGTCCACAATGATAATTCAAACTGTTCATCTTGTAAATCTCATAGTAAAAATGTATCTACAAAAAATTAGCTTCATCGAATATCATTTTAGATACGTGAACAAATTATATATATAGTTAAATGGACAACAACTATGTGTTTAAATTTAAACCACTCATTTTATTAAAAACAAATATGATTTTTTTCATCTATTTATCGATATCTGATGAAATTTATTTTTTGCACAAACGATTTTTAGCATGAGATTTACAAGATGAACATAGTTGTGGATCCGGAATGAAACCCCAAAATAGAGTATAGTCAAGTACAAAAGATAGTGATATGGAGAAGAGCCATTCTCCTAAAAATATGACATTTTTAACAACTAAAATATTTCGTCCCTAAATTTTTGTTTGAAGTTCTTAATTTGTTGTAGTGAGATATAAATTTAAAGCTCTTGTTATAAGACTATACCTTAATAAATCTAAATTAAAAATAAAAACAACAATAATAATAACAATACAAAGGTGCCAAATAAAAGAAGCAAAATATTATTCCAAATGTAGCAATAAAAGAATATTGAAATCTATGAATATGGCCAAGGTCCCATTCTTGAAGGTATTCAGTCCAGAATTGAATTGGGTATGATAATCACAGGCTGCTCTGTTCATGAAAGTGTGTGCTCCTTAACAACCCCTTTGGTGGATTAGTTTTATCAATGTTCCCTTACCAACTGGCCATTATGGATCTTACTTTGTGTCCTAATCTCTATCTAGAGAGCCAAAAAGAAGGATTTATAAGAGACAAACGCCTAGATTATAATATATCTTTTCCTTTATTCTATTATATATAGTGTTCATTTTATTTGGTGCGATTGTTATTTCAACTTTTTTCCATTCAAAAATACCCTTCAAAATTACTACTAAACAGTTATAATAATAAAAAAGTGTCAAAACAGTTTTCAAATTCATCCCACTTCTTCCTTCATCAATCTCCCAAAGGTGTAAATGTGCCATTGCATATGTGTTTGCATTCACCACTAGTAAATATATATATGTGTGTGTGTCTGTTTGTGTAGACACATAATGAGAAAATTTAAGCATGTCAGAATTTGCTTAGTAGTATTGACAAATGGATTGAACGTTACAACAGAAATATTAGTCTCATCTAATGTCAAGTATTTTATTGTAGAACTTTGGATACAGAGGGCAAAGGTCCTCCTTAGTATAGTTTATAATTTATTTTATTTTAAAATATATATCACGCGTTAAGTATATCTTATGTTTGGACAAATATAGCATAAATAAGTTGACTGTTTGACTTGGCTACACCCCAAGTTGTTTTGAGAGAATACTCAGGTGCCCGTATGAGGCTTTAGATTTAAATATATGAAGAGACATTAACTCACGTTGTAATCTAACTACTAATTTCCTAACATTCTATGTTGTGTAAAAATAAAAAATAAAAAATTTTGATTATCAAAAAACTGAGAATTAGATTTTTTTTTTTATTGTCAAATTTCAACTTATACCAGACAAGTCCGAAATCACTCACTCATTAGCTTAACAACCTTATTCTTCATAATAATAATTAATTAATCACACATATAAAGAAGGCAACAATAACAAGAATATTTTAGCAATTGAAGCAAAAAATAAGAAATTAACTGAGACTAGTTTAATTGGCCAAATTCACTGTATTTTATTAGGACGTCAAGTCTTGTTTGTGCCTAGACTTCCCATCTCCATGTTACAATCTACAATTTACCCACAAAAAAGAAAGAATAAAAAAAAAAAGAGGCCAATTAAGAGCTTTGAGACTCAAATGAGGAGAGCCCACACTTCCCCCTTTGTTTTGGAGTTTATATCAAACAACCCCCCCATGACCAGTTCAGCTCAATCAGTGGAAGCTCTAGTACTGTCATGAATCCCATCCATATGGCCCAGGGCTTCCATTACCCATGGCATGCTCAAATGATTGCACGTGACAAATCATATCTTGCTTTGCACACACGTGTGCATCTTAGCAACCACCTTTGGTGGTGGAGGTGGTGGACGATTGGTTTTATCAATGTTCCCTCACCAACTAGCCGTCTAACTCTTTACTTGGATTCTAATACTAAACAAAGCTAAACAAAGTAAATTACAAGAGATCAACCTCACATGTCTTAATGGTCTTTATTTACAAAATCATTAACCAATAGTAGAATCAGATACAAAATATATACGAGCAATAAATATTTTTTAAAAATGAATCCCATTAATAAATCTTGTATAATCTTGTCTGTTCATCTACATTTTGTATCTGATTTTGCAATCAATTTCTATGTTAGTAGCAGAACTGAAGTCACTTTAGTTAGGTATGCCTAGCTAGCTATCCTAGTCTTGTCTATGTATATAGCCACTAATGCAACAAGTGCATCTTTTGTAGGGCTAACTAGGTTGCCACCTTTACTGGACACAAAACTTCCTGAGTTCATTGTCACATGGAGCTCCAATTCTGATTGATCTAATGTCGGCTCGAGACAATAAAAAAAATTACATGTTGGTTTTTACATGTTTGTTTGCTAATGTGAAAAAAAAGCATATGTTTTGTAAACATATATGATCAGTTTAATGTTTTCCATTATTTTTTATAGGGATCATCATGGAAGATTTGCTCCTCAAACAAACAACATATGTCAAAGGCATGCCTCAACAACTAAAGGATGAGGAGTTGCTAGAAATATGTTAGGTTTCAATAATTGACAATCTCCTTTGACAAAAGTCTTTTTAGTTATAATTTTATTCGCTCTTTTGTTTCAATGAGGGTGTGAGTGGTTAGATGCTAATCTAACCCAAATTGCATCAGTGTAGAGGAGTTTGTATTGATATTCTGTGTCTTGAGCATTTTTTGTTATACCGCTCGAGCACTGAAGTGAATTATCTAGTATCTTTGCCTGCAAACTGAACTTCTGGGTAAATATGTTTCACCACTTGAGCAGTGGATGTTGTGCTGGAGCGGTTGGCCTATATGATTTGCACCGCCTTTACTCACACGACTTGGGCGGTGAAGTGTGTGCTCAAGAGGTCATCACGACTCTGTTTAGTTTAAAGTGCGTTGTTTGCTACTTTTAGGGTTTAATCCATCCAGATTCTCAGAGAGGTGTAAAATACAAAGTGTGTTATATTAGAGGGTGGTTTACATGAGTTTCCTTGATGTATAGAAACTGATTGATTGATCAATGAACTCTATAGTGTCAAACATCAATAGTTGTTTTCGTTCTTTTATTCACATAACGAGAAAGGTGTTCATCAGTGGATTCTGAGAAACTTGGGCCTGAAGCTTTTGTGGATTCTGGAGTGACTTATTGTTGTGTATTCGACGTTGGCATTATGGATTCAACGTTGGCCAAAGAAATTTTGAAGTGAAGACGGTGGTGGAAGAGGCACATCGGAGTTGGTTCAATTCGGGTGTGGATTCGTTAGGTAATTGAGAGTACTCGTATGTAATTCTTTTTTGTCTTCTTAGTGGATTATTTTGTGACTTTGGCCTGTGATTTTTATTACAATTGGATGGCTCCAATTGTAGTTTTTTTCATGTTGAATTGTTGTGTTGATTTGTTGTTGATTGTTTGATTAGGATTGATATTTCACGGTTTAAAATTGAAACATAATCACAAATTAATATCTCAAGGGTTTTTAGATTTTTCAAAATATTTGAGAACAAATGGAGAATTTTGTTTTAGAAATTAGAAACAACCTCTCTGCATGTACGACAAAATTGCATAGATGTAATCATCTTTAGACTCGATAATGATAGGAGTCTTATTCAATGCTTATCTTATTTAGACTCGATAATGATAGCAGTCTTATGCAATGCTTATCTTATTTAGATTCGTCGCTCATTTCATCTATAGTACCTTTTTTTTTTCTCCTCATTTTTCAAACAATTTTCTTTTTGATATAGACTATTGCCCCTTTTGACATAATCTTTTGTGTAATGATTTTATTGTATTTTATATCATAGCGCATAACATGTAAATAAAATAATCTAACGTTTCGGGTTTACAATGAAGTAAAATGAAATCAAAATATCATATATTTCTTTTTTAAACCACAAACCCTAAAACAAAGTCATTTTGTTTTAATTAAAGCTTGTTAGATTATCATAACACAACTACTAGAAAGATTCATAGCAGAGGAACTTGATCTTAACCTACAGGGTTCTTTGTTGGAAAATTTATAAAGAGGTAGTTGTGAATTGAAATAGACTCCATTTTGAATGAAATAGTGTAACCTTTCATGGTGTCTTTTTGTTTTAAAGGAAGGGTCAAACCTCCATTTGAATGAAAGGGTGCAAACCTTTCATGGTGTCTCTTTATTTTAAAGGAATGGTTATGTCCCTTCTTCATACATTTTCTATTCAAATTGAATAGGTGCCAACAAAGCCTATATAAAGGCAACCCCATTCTAATTTTGTTTGATTCTGAAAATTGATTTTCCTTACCTTCTTTTTGCTCTCTTGCGTCCTTTATTCTTCATATTAGATTTAGAATAAATTTCAGAGAGTTATAGAACACAAGGTTCTAGTTCGCCGGACAAATTTGTTTGAAGTACTACTACAAATTTGTGAAAATCATTGTATCCTGGGAGATAGACGCCATATAACCGTAAGCACCGTAGCGGGGCGAATCTGTCTTAAGGACAGAGTGTCACACACTCGACTTGGTCTTTAATTATTGATTCGGTTCAACAAAATAAATTCTGTAAGTTTTATTTTATTTTATTTGAATTGTTTCAAAGTATTTTATTTACACAGAAGATTGTTCGAACAATTTTAAGACAAATTCGAATTATTCTGTTTACAGAATTTTTTGTTTATTTCCGTTTCTCTTTCTTCTTTTAAGAAAATTACTTTCTGTGGATTTACAAAATAATATTCTGGTTAGAAAAACAAATAGTGTTTATATGCTATTTGACAGATAGTAGTAATATACTGTCTATTTTCTTTGACAACTAGTAGTACGATACTGGTGTCATTAACAATTCAGAATATATTTTTGTGGAATTTTTTCAGAAATTAATTTTGGGTTTTAGAAATTATTTTTTGAGTTTTCATTACTTAAAATTCTGTTTTAGTATTTTAATTATTGAAGTGTTACAGAAATTAATTTTCTGTGTGGAATTAATTTGGTTGAATAAAAATTTATTTTATTTCCAAATTAATTGAAAAATAAAAGTTATTTTCTTATTTCTTTTATTTTACAGAATTTAATTTCCTGTGTGGAATTAATTTGGTTGAATAAAATTTTATTTTATTTCCAAATTAATTGAAAAATAAAAGTTATATTCTTATTTCTTTTATTTTACATAAATTAATTTTCTGTGTGGAATTCATTTGCTTGAATAAAATTTTATTTTATTTCCAAATTAATTGAAAAATAAAAGTTATTTTCTTATTTCTTTTATTTTACAGAATTTAATTTCCTGTGTGGAATTAATTTGATTGAATAAAATTTTATTTTATTTCCAAATTAATTGAAAAAATAAAAATTATATTCTTATTTCTTTTATTTTACAGAATTTAATTTCCTATGTGGAATTAATTTGGTTGAATAAAATTTTATTTTATTTCCAAATTAATTGGAAAATAAAAGTTACATTCGTGTTTCTTTTATTTTTTACAGAATTTAATTCTGTTAATTTGGTTTAATTTTTTGTGTAGTGTAAATTCTAATTATAATTTTGTTTTATAAATTAGAATTGATGGCTCCTGAAACTAATGCCCAAACAAGTACTAATGTGGTGGCTGCAATTGCACCAACCCCTCTCCTGTGGTGACAGTACCAATAAATCACGGAGAGAAGTCAGAGAAGTTCTCAGGAACTGACTTTAAAAGATGGCAACAGAAAATGTTGTTCTATCTTACAACTCTGAACCTAACTCGTTTCCTCCATGAAGATGCACCTATCTTGAAAGAGGATGAAACCGACCGGCAAGTGGTTGTTGCGGTTGATGCCTGGAAACATGCCAATTTCCTTTGCCGGAACTACATCTTGAACGGACTTGATAACACATTATACAACGTCTACAGTCCTATTAAGACATCAAAGGAACTTTGAGAGTCTTTGGAGAAAAAATACAAAACGGAAGATGCCGGCTCAAAGAAATTTGTAGTTGGCAGATTCCTGGATTTTGTAATGGTTGATTCAAAAATTATGATCAGCCAAGTTCAAGATTTCCAACTCATTCTGCATGACATTCACGCAGAAGGCATGTCTCTTAGTGAATCCTTCCAAGTTGCAGCCTTAATTGAAAAATTATCAAAAGGCTGGAAGGAATTCAAGAACTACCTCAAACACAAGCGCAAAGAAATTTCTATGGAAGAATTAATTGTGCGTTTGAGGATTGAGGAGGACAACCGCAATTCTGAAAAGCAGGCTGGTAAGCATCCTATGGAGTCTAAGGCAAATGTGGTGGAACGTGCTTCAAAAACCAAGAAACGAAAGTCTTCTGGAAAAAGTTCATCACAAGGCTCTAAAAGGGGGGGAAATAAAAAGTACAAATTTAATGGCAAATGTTACATCTGTGACAAAGAGGGACATCGGGCCAAAGATTGCCGTAGCAAAGGCAAAAGTAAAAAAAGAACAAGCAAGAAGCCTACTCAAGCCCATATGACCGAAGTGGACAATATTTCCAATGGTATAGATGATATCAATCTTTCTACGATTGTTTCCGAGGCAAATCTTGTCGGAAATCTTAAAAAATGATGGGTGGACACTGGTACTACTCGCGATATTTGTGCCGACAAAAAGATGTTCACATCTTATTCTACAGTGGACAATAGTGAACAACTTTTTATGGGTAACTCCTCAACTTCCAAAGTTGAAGGACAAGGAAAGATTGTACTCAAGATAACATCTGGAAAGGAACTCACTCTCAACAATGTACTGCATGTACCGGACATTCGCAAGAATCTTGTTTCCGGATCTTTGTTGAGTAAGAATGGGTTTAGGCTAGTATTTGAGAGTGATAAATTTGTACTTACTAAGAATGGGATATATGTAGGAAAAGGTTACATGTCTGATGGTCTTTTCAAGTTAAATGTAATGACCGTGGTACCCTCAGTTATTAATAATAATACATCTTCTTCTTACTTGTTTGAGTTTTCAAATTTATGACATGGTAGACTAGGACATGTTAATTATGGATCTTTGCATAGATTAATTAATAAGGAATGTTTACCTAAATTTGATATTGATTCAAATCATAAATGTGAAATTTGCGTTGAGGCAAAATTATCCAAAACTCTTTTTCATTCAATTGAAAGAAGTACGGAACCACTTGAATTAATTCATAGTGACATTTATGATTTTAAGTCAATTCAAACTAGAGGTGGGAAAAAATATTTTATCACTTTTATAGATATAGTTATGTTTATTTAATTCGAACTAAGGATGAAGCTTTGGAAACTTTCATTCAATATAAGAATGAAATTGAAAATCAACTTAGTAAGAAAATCAAGAAACTTAGAAGTGATAGAGGTGGTGAATATAAATCACCTTTTGGTGAATTTTGTAAGGAACATGGAATAATTCATCAAACCACTGCTCCTTACTCACATCAGCAAAATGGAATTGCTGAAAGGAAGAATAGGACTTTAAAAGAAATGATGAATGCCATGTTAATAAGTTCTAGATTACCTCAGAACTTGTGGGGGGAAGCAATACTTTCTGCTAATTATATATTTAATAAAGTACCCCGAAAGAAAGTAAATCAAACACCTTATGAATTGTGGCATGGAAGAGTACCATCTTACAAATACTTAAGAGTGTAGGGGTGTTTGGCTAAAGTGGCTATTCCTAGTCCTAAAAAGACTAAGATAGGTCCTAAGACCATTGATTGCATTTTCATTGGTTATGCTAAGAATAGTAGTGCATATCGGTTTTTGATTCATAAATCAGAACATACCGAAATGCATGTAAATACTATTATTGAGTCTCGAAATGTATCTTTCTTTGAACATGTATTTCCAAATAAGACTGGACAACAGACTAGTAACAATTAAAGATCTCATGATGCTATTACTAGTCAAGATCAAGAACAAGATCAAGAACATGATCAAGAACAAGAGCAAGAGTTAGATCAAAATGAGGAAGAGGAACCTAGGCGTAGTAAACGTGTTAGAACCTCAAAATCTTTTAGTCCAGATTTTCTAACATATTTGTTAAAAAATGAACCTTTAACTGTTAAAGAGGCTATGTACAGTCCTGAAGCTCCTTTATGGAAGGAAGCTATCAATAGTGAAGTTGAATCCATCTTGCAAAATCACACTTGGGAATTAGTGGATTTGCCACCAGATTGTAAACCTCTTGGGTACAAGTGGATTTTCAAAAGAAAATTAAAAGCGGATGGATCAATAGATAAATACAAGGCAAGACTTGTGGTCAAAGGTTTTAGACAAAAAGAAGGTCTTGATTACTTTAACACATACTCACCGGTTACTAGAATAACATCCATTAGAATGCTAATTGCCATTGCATCTCTATACAATCTAGAAATTCATCAAATGGATGTAAAAACCGCTTTCTTAAATGGTGAGTTAAATGAAGAAATTTACATGGAACAACCAGAAGGTTTTTCTGTTCCAGGAAAAGAAAAGAAAGTGTGTAAATTGATTAAATCATTATATGGTTTAAAACAAGCGCCAAAACAATGGCATGAGAAATTTGACAAAGCAATGACGTCAAATGGATTTAAAATTAATGAGTGTGACAAATATGTTTATATTAAAAACACAGACAAAGGTTATGTCATTGTATGTCTTTATGTAGATGATATGCTCATCATAAGTAGTAATAATGATATGATTAAAACTACCAAGAAAATGTTGAATAAACATTTTGACATGAAGGACATGGGTATTGCTGATGTAATTCTTGGTATGAAAATTACCAAAACATCAAAAGGATATATTTTGTCACAATCTCATTACATTGAGAAAATACTTGACAAATTCAGCAATGATGATAATCATCTTGCTAGAACACCTGTAGATATTAATTTGTATCTTTCTAAGAATGTACAGGAAATTATTTCTCAATTAGAGTATGCCCAAATTATTAGAAGCTTAATGTACTTGATGAACTGCACTCGCCCGGATATAGCTTATGCAGTAAGTAAATTAAGTAGATATACGAATAATCCGGGAGTAGAACAGTGGAAAGCAATTATAAGGGTTCTAAGATATCTTCGATTTACTTGTAACATTGGGCTTAATTATACTAAATATCCAGCAGTACTTGAAGGATACTGTGATGCAAATTGGATATCGGATACTAGAGACTCGAAGTCCACCAGTGGGTATGTCTTTGCTCTTGGTGATGCGGCTGTATCTTGGAAATCTTCCAAACAGATTTGTATTGCTAGGTCTACTATGGAATCAGAATTCATAACTTTAGACAAAGCAGGGGAAGAAGCAGAATGGCTTCGCCACTTCCTTGAAGATATTCCAATATGGCCAAAACCGGTGCCTGCTATATGCATACATTGCGATAGTCAATCTGCAATAGGTAGAGCACGGAGTCATATGTATAACGGCAAGTCTCGACATATTTGTCGTCGACATAATACCGTAAGACAACTACTCTCTAATGGAATTATTTCCATTGATTATGTGAAGTCTAAAGACAACATAGCGGATCCACTAACCAAAGGGTTAGCAAGAGAGTTAGTTGAGAATTCATCGAGGGGAATGGGACTAAAGCCTATTAAATAAGAGTCACCACAACGGCAACCCAACCTAGTTGACTGGAGATCCCAAGATCTAGGTTCAAAGGGACAACCGAGTTGTGTATGACTCAGAAGGATCACTGGGGAGTTAAACTCCTACCCATTTCTATGATGAAATAGTGATAATTGCAGAGTTTTAGGTTAAGTAATACTTTTAATGATTCTTATATCTAGGTATACCTAGTGGAGTATGACAGGATATTCTTCATAAGAATCACCTATGTGAGGAGTATGACAGGATATTCTTCATAAGAATCACCTATGTGAGTGTGAACTGGGCCAGTTCTATGAGATTTGTGAAGAGCTACAATTCTCTAGAGTACTCATGAAAGACCAGGTTGTTCAGGGCCAAAATGAGCACAATAGTGAGAACTAAACTGTGTCTGGGGATATACTGTGTGAGTTCTATTGTCTTGGTTTACACAAACGGCTGAATAGTTCAAGACATCATGTTCACTAGTTAGCTAGTAAATCCGATAGTGTCTCACAAGGGAATGTTCAAAGCCAAAAGCTACCTATCCTTTGCAGAATATTTTCAATTTCTGTACTCTCTGTATTTACATCATGTTGTTGCATTTTCTCTCTGTCAATTTCATTCATGTGAGGGATTGTTGGAAAATTTATAAAGAGGTAGTTGTGAATTGAAATAGACTCCATTTTGAATGAAATTGTGTAACCTTTCAGGGTGTCTTTTTGTTTTAAAGGAATGGTCAAACCTCCATTTGAATGAAAGGGTGCAAACCTTTCATGGTGTCTCTTTATTTTAAAGGAAGGGTTATGTCCCTTCTTCATATATTTTCTATTCAAATTGAATAGGTGCCAACAAAGCCTATATAAAGGCAACCCCATTCTAATTTTGTTTGATTCTGAAAATTGATTTTCCTTGCCTTCATTTTGCTCTCTTGCGTCTTTTATTCTTCATATTCGATTTAGAATAAATTTCAGAGAGTTATAGAACACAAGATTCTAGTTCGCCGGACAAATTTGTTTGATGTGCTACTACAAATTTGTGAAGATCATTATATCCTGGGAGATAGACGCCACGTAACTGTAAGCACCGTAGCGGGGCGAATCTGTCTTAAGGATAGAGTGTGACACACTCGACTTGGTCTTTAATTATTGATTCGGTTCAACAAAACAAATTCTGTAAGTTTTATTTTATTTTGTTTGAATTGTTTCAAATTATTTTATTTACACAGAAGATTGTTCCAACATTCTTCATGTTAGATCACTGGTAGTGCCAATAGCTTAAACGGTTAGAAAATAGGTTAAACTATCTAACACTCTCCATCACATGCAATCTCATTTTGCACTAGAAAATCTAAACATCTGTACATAAAGAGAAGAAATAATGCAAATAGAGTGACTTAAATCCAAGACTTCCTCAAGATAGACTCTAATATTATTTTAGGTGACTACTTATTTAAAATATTTAAATTGTTAGAAAATGATAAAAACAATAAGTATCAAGCTATCTACCACTTAAAGCTGAAATTATACTAAAATTATATGACAATGGGTTACATGAAATGCACAATCATGAGGACCACAACTTTCATGGAATAAAAGCTAGACAAAGGAAACTAGACCTCACAACAACAAAATCCTCCAACAATCAAGTTTAGCCATTTGTGTATGTGCGAGATAGATAGATAGAGAGAACGGGAGAGAGTAAACGGTTGATATAGTACTATATTAAACAAGCCTAGCTGGTGGGGAGTGGTCCAACAAGATTGATCACTTCTATTTTTCTTAGATGTCCTAGTGAGTGTATTAATTCATTGTGTAATTTCAGCCACAAAGCCAGTGTCAACCATGAGAGCTCATAACTATAATAATCCTAACTACACTCACAATTCCATAATATTGGAACGACAAAGAGCCACAGAACATGGATTTCAATCAACATTTCCAAATCCTATCAATGCTTTCTCTCCTTTTGTGATGAACTTTCAACTGTTTTCAGATTTTAAATTTGTAAAAAATATTATAATTCATTTCATGTGTCAATTTAGTCTTAATAATTAAAATTGTATCAATTTTTTCTTTAATTTTTGAAATTATGTCAATTAAATCCAATTTGAGAACATTTGTTAAATGGCAAAATTGTTCATTAAAAAAATGAATTGGCCATTTTGAATTGGAGGACAATCCCTCACTTTGGGGAGAGTGAATTAATTATTTTGCCACTTGATTGCAGTTTAATTTCTAAAATGATTTGAAAAATTTAAGAGTAAAATTGTTAGAATCAGAACTACCAAAATAAAATTGACAAAAGAGGCAAATTATATAGATTGCGGGTGTAATTTACTACAAATAAAGATAAAAAAAATTTGTTTGTACTTCATTTTTCTTCTTTTCTTTTTCTTTCTTTTTGTTTGTTTGTTTGTTTGTTTGCAAATTGTTATATAGCTAGTTAACGTATTAAAATTAAGACAATCCTCTCTTCCACCACAATTGCCCTTTTCACTGGTTGCAGCCTACATATTACTACAGCTTTTAAAATAATAAAAAAATAACGAGGTTGTTTTATATTAAATAATATTGTTATGATTTTCAAACTGCAAGTAGTGAAGAGGTTGGACCATAGGTCTTTTGCATGAACAAAAACTAGGCATATAGATATGTCATATAGAATCTTCGCCATGAATATACAACTTTAAGATTGGTTCAATGGCACTGTCAAATGATAAAAATACCTTTTACCATCAAAATTTCTCAAAATGAAAAAGATGTATTTGGACTGGCAGCCAGCCAACCCCTCATTCTTTTTGACCTAGAATTGCGATTTTTTTATTTTTAATTATTTTATTTATTTTTAAGTTGAAGTCTCTATATCCTTTACCGACTTCAATTAAACAAGAATTTTCACAAAATCAACAATGTCATGATTAAAAATAACCTTCCAACTGAAAAAAGCAAAGCAACTCGACGACACGTATCATTCAAGATGATCTTGTCATCAAGGTTGAGTTTATCACAAACCTGTTGAGTGCTATAACTTTATTTTTTAGCTTCAAAATTGATCTTCCCAACTTTAATAAAGATGATATGATCTTTCACCAATAATTAAGAGATTGGTCAAGATTAGCACAACACTGTACCAATTTTTTTTATTTTATTTTTTTGTTAGTAGGGTCATTCATCCTATAGTGATCAGGGTTGAAATAACAGGCACTGTAGGAATGTCAATTTGTTTCATATGATCTTGTTTGGTAAATGATGAAAGTAGTCTTTAATTTAGATAGGACTAACACCAAATGTGTCCGCACTAGGCTGCCCTAATTATTTTGTTAAATTTCTTCAATTGAAAAAGTAAATTTAAAATTTACTTCTTAAATACCACCCTTACAACCTCTCTAATTAAGATGGGGCTTACAAAGAAAGAAAAAAAAAAATTGTACAAGCTCCATTTGTTTTGACGGAATTTTTTTTTTTTTCTTGAAAAGATTGTTTTTTGCGGATGACATTTATTTAAAACAAAAATAAATAAATAAATAAAAAGAAGAGGAAACTTTACAAATCAGTGGAGATTTCACAAAACAATTACATATTCATGAAAAAATTTAAAACTTTAATTTTTAAAATTAATAATGTTTTCCATTTGATTTGAATTTTTTTTTTTCAAAAACTTCAGCTGAATTAAAATTCCTCCACCAAAACAAAAAAAAAAAAACGACAAAAAAGTTTTTATATGTTTGATTGCAACTTTAAAAAGGATATGTTAATAGTTGTGATGTACAACTGGTGATGATGTGATAGAGGTGGCGGCGGCAACAATGGTAGTAGTATTGGTGATCACTCGTGTAATGATGTTTAGAAGTGTTGGTACTATGTTGTGGCGGTGACTATAATAATAGTGACATAGTGCTGACATGATCAAGGGTAACTCCACCGTATCAAAATCAAAATCATAATCTAACTAGTTCCTAAATTTGAATATTTGATGAGATTTTTGAAAAGTTTCTAATTGATACCAGAAACAAAATAAATTTAGAATCGCCGCCACTAGTGTCTCATAGTGGTGACACCGACAATGATAATTGCAGAGTAGAGTAGTAGTAGAGAAATATGAGACTTATGTGTAAGTCTTAATAGGTGAACTTATTATCCAATAGGTCTTCTGAATATTAATGTCATTTTTCATCAAACATTATTAAAAAAGTCACTAATTGTTAATTTTCAACGACAGTTTAAAATCGTCACAAAAAAGTCACTAATTATAAGTTATAATGACATTTTTAAAAAATCGTAACAAAAAAATGCCACTAATTGTTAATTTTCAGCGACTGTTTGAAAAATTCATCACAGAAAAAACTCACTAATTATAAGTTTTAGCGACAATTTATAAAAATCGTGACAAAAAAAGTCACTAATTATCAATTTTTAGTAATATATGCAAAAAATCGTTACAAAATATTTTTTTTAGCGATAATTTTATTAAAACTTATTTTTAATAGAATTTTATGAAAATTAAATCTAATTATTATAACTTATTGGTGATTTATCCTATAGAAATTGCAGTAATAGCTATTGCTAGTGACAGCAATTTTGAAACATTTTTCACCGAAATAACAAACACATGACACACATATGATTTTGTTTTTTTGAGTACAGGACATATGTATATGTTGACATAGCATAAAGAAATACACACTTTTGTAAAATAATTCTAAATTTTGGCTGTAATATGAACTTTCCACCGTCAGCAAAAACAGTGAAAAGTGTAAGTAGAGAGGAAGGATGGGAATAACAGCAAAAATGCATGACACAAAAACCATTCAAGTCAAAGGAGAAAGGGGTGGGGGGACATTAAGTAGTAAATGCCAGCCCATAATGATTGGGATTTGGGATCAGATTACTACTAATCATTCTTAATCCTTGTCTCTTTGTCCCCACCGATTGCTCCTTTCTCAAACAAATCAACGTACCTCTTTATTCACAGTGTTTACCAAAAAGTTGTCGATTCGATAGTAATATTATTCATTTTTGTTGTTATAATAGTAGAGAAAGAAAATAATATATATTGTATTCAATGAATAAATCTATACAATAGAAGGTCTGTATATATAAATTAAGAAAGAATATTCTATAAGAAACTTAACTATAAGAAAGAGTATCTTATAAGAAATCTAACTATAGTAATACAAACATATTTAGAAAATAATACCTAATATATCTAGAAATATATGCCATATTTACATTAATATATTCCCTCAAACTTAAGGAGGATAAACATCAACTAACTTGAGTTTGGAAACAAGGTCACTGAAGCGGCCAGGAGGATGAGCCTTGGTGAAAATATCAGCCGGTTGATCAGTAGAGGCAACATGAAGAACGGTGCCACAAGCAACATGCTGTTGAGTAAAATGACAGTCGCTCTCAATATGTTTAGTGCGATCATGAAAGACATTATTGTCAGCAATCTAAATAGCACTCTAATTGTCACAATAGAGAGAGGTTGCACCACAAGAAGCAACACCCATGTCTGCAAGAAGCCATCGAAGCCATATAAATTCTTGAGTAGTGTTAGCAAGAGCACGATACTCAGCTTTAGTACTAGAACGAGCTGTGAGAGTTTGTTTCTTGCTACACCAAGTAATAAGAGAATCTCCCAAGAAGAAACAGAAACCGGTAGTGGAACGGTGATCAGTAGGATCCCCAGCCAATCAGTATCAGAAAAGACACGAAGCTGAGGAGATAAGCGAGCTGAATAATGAAGTCCATGAAAGAGAGTGCCTTTGGGATAATGTAGGATGTCAAGCAGAGCATCATGATGAAGTGTGCGAGGAGCCGACAAGTACTGACTAACAAGATGAACAGCATATGCAATATTAGGGCGAGTAATAGTGAGATAGACAAGATTGCCTACCAATTGGCGATAGAGAGTATGATTAGAAATGAGAGTCCCATCAAGAGGAGTAAGACGCGTTTGAGGATCAATCGGAGTAGAAGTAGTCTTGCAATCTATAAGGGTAACACATGTCAAAAGATCTTATGTATATTTGGCATGTGACAGACAATAACCAGTAAAATCATGAGAGACTTCAAGACCCAAGAAATAACTAGAAGTACCGAGGTCTTTCATCTCAAAATACTGACGAAGGAATTGCTTGAGGCTAAGAATGCCATCCATATCATTGTCGGTGATAATCATATCATCTACATAGAGAAGAAGAAGAGTGGTGCCCTGAGTTGTTTTGTGAACAAATAGGGCAAAGTCATATGAGTTAGAGGTGAAGCCAAAATCATGAATGGTGGTACTGAACTTAACGAACCAAGCACGGGGGGTCTGCTTAAGACCATATAAAGCACACTGAAGTTTGCAAACCTTATTTGCTGGATAAGTAGACCTAGAAGGAGGTTAGATGTAGACTTCCTCAAGAAGATCACCGTTAAGAAAGACATTTTTCACATCCATCTGAAAAAGATTCTATTGCCCAGCAACAGCAAAAATAATTAAGCTACGAACTAAGGTAAGCCGAGTAATAGGAGCAAAAGTCTCTTCATAATCAATGTTATATTCTTGGGTGAAGCGTTTTGCAATAAGGCGAGCTTTGTAGCACTCATTAGATCCATCATAATGTGTTTTGATTTTGTAGACCCATTGCAGCCAATCGCAATCTTTCTCGGGGATAGATCAACAATGTCCCAAGTATGAGTTTTGTCTAAAGCTTGCAATTCATTGTTCATAGCTTGTAGCCAAAGAGGATTAGAGCGAGCCTCATGATAGAAGGTAGGTTCATAAGTGCTAAAAGCGGTGAAGCCAACAATATAACCACGAAGACGCACAGAGGGTTGAGTAACCTGTTTTGGACGATTGGCAAGACCAACATCATGAGAAAACTCAACAGGTTCATTAGAAAAAAGAAGACTCAATAGGACTCGAGGAAGTAGCTGCAGGACTATCAAGAAGAGTAGGCTTAGCGGGATCAGGTGTAAGCCGTCTCGAGAGATGTAGAAAGGGAACTTGCATCAAACTCATTAGGAAAGAGATCTATGAAAGGATTAGTAAACAGGATGGAGATGGAGCGTGAAGACAAATGAAATGATGATAGAGAGGAAATGTGTTCCCAAAAAATCACATGACGAGAGATATGAAGACGCTTAGAGATAGGATCCCAACAGTGATAGCCTTTGTGTTCAATTTCGTACCCTAGAAAATAAAACAAACGAGAAAAAGGTACAAGTTTGGTGTGTTCATGAGGCTAAAGGAGAACAAAACATGCAAACCTAAAAACCCTAAGATTTGTGTATGGAGGACTAGTGCCATACAAACGTTCATAGAGAGTTTGCTTATTAATGATAGGAGTGGGTATACAATTGATGGTGTAGACATCAGTAAGTGTAGCTTCTCCTTAACAAGTTTCAAGACAAGAAGAAGAGATTAGGAAAACTTGAGTAGTCTCGAGAATATGCCTATGTTTCCGTTCAGTGCGTCCATTTTGTTGGGACGTGCCGAAACAGGAACAATGAGGCTGAGTACCATGACTTTGGCGAAAAGAGAGAAAATCAAGATCCCTATACTCCATAGCATTGTAAGAGCGGAAAATTTTAATAGTTTTAGAAAATTGAGTGCGGACCATTTTTGCAAAATTGTAATAAAGTTGTTTAAGTTCAGATCGATTTTTCATAAAAGACAATCAAGTAAACCGAGAAAAAACATCCACAAAAACAACAAAATAACGTGATCCCCCTATGGTAGCAGTAGGTGATGGGCCCCAAATGTCAACATGTATAAGACCAAGCAGTGCATGAGAAACATAAATACTTTTATTAAATGATAAAGTAGGCTGGTTTGCAAGTTGACAATGCAAACAATCTAAAGTATCTGGGATAATATGACCTAATTGACCAGTAGAAACTAAAGACTTCAATCGACTAACAGAAATATGCCCTAAACGACAATGCCAAAGATGAAAAAGGGTCAAGGTGGAAGCGGATGTAGGAGCAGTGAACTATGTGGAGTTCGGAACATGGAGGTAGATGAGTTCATAGAGATGTCCATGTTTATGGCTGATCCCAAGAGTTTGTCCTTTCTGAGGATCTTGCACCAAACAACTATTAGTAGAAAATGTGACAGCTAGATCAAGCTCACATAATTGACTAGTGGAAATAAGGTTTAAGGTGAGAGCAGACATAAGATAAACATTCGATAAGGACAAATGAGATGTGAAAATAGAACCAACATGGCTCACAGACATAAGAGAACCACCAGCAGTATGAATGGAAAGAATATGAGAAGAGGAAGAGATAGAAGAAAACATAATAGAATTGGAAGTCATATGATTACAATAGGCTGAGTCAAAATACCAAGAAGATGTACCTAAAGTCACAGAAAAAGCAGTAGAAGAAGGTTTACCAAAGGTGAAAAGAAATTGTTTAAACATGGCCTTAACATCAGTTTAGGAAAAGACAGGAGTTGACGAATCTAAAGCCAGTAACAACAGTATGATAAATTAGCAGAGATCGAGACTAATTCCCAGAATAATGTGGACCTCCCCCCCCTCCCCGATGAAGAGCCACCACGAGAGGACTGACTAGGAGGAGATTATCGTGATGGATTACGAAAGCAATCTTGTTACAGATGACCAAAACCAATCTTGTTGCAGTACCAGCAGGATCTAACTGGGCAATGAATGAGAAGATGAGTAGAAGGAAGGCCTCGATTTTGATAGTAAATGCAAGTATTGGACCGTTAGGTGGTCGAAGAAAAACCCCATGATTGAGGAGTGGCAAGAACAAAGTCCACGTAATGAGTATGGAGAGTACCAAGACATGTCTCCTTAGATAACAACTCCGAAATAGCTTACTCAAGAGTGAGCAGAAGAGTACGATGAAGCAGAGATGTACGCATGGGCTCGAATTGGGTAGTGAGAGCCATGAGAAATTGAACTAACAGCTATTGATTGCAATACTTAGTGAATAAAGTAGCATCTTCAATATGCGACCATTCAGGCTCAGAGAGAGCAAGTTAGTCTGAAACAGAATATATGCGATAAAAAAAATCATTAATGGACTGACCATATTCTTGAGGCATGTGGTGCAGTTGACTCTAAAGTTAATATTGATGAGTAAGATCAGTAGTCTGGTATCGGTCTTTCAGAAAACCCCAAATGTCTTTAGTAGGAGTAGTAATAGAGTCAAGCTGAAAACGACCAAACTAGAGACTGATAGAGGCAGCAGATGTATTTCGAAGCCAAGTAATGATCTGGTAATTCTTACTGTCTCAATCCTCTAAACGATCTTCATATTTGGTTGTAGTTTCATCAACCTCTTTTACCAGTTTGGTCACATCCCCAGTGATAATGCACTAGAGTTTCTTGCCTTTTAAAAAACCAGACATGGCTTGGGCCCATAACACGTAATTAGAGCCGTCAAGGATAACAGATATCGGTTGAGAGGTATCATGATGATCCATAATAATAGTATGGGAGAGGCAAATAAATAATAAGAGCACTTTCGAAAGAAAACTAGTGAAAACAGTGTGTACCAGTGGATTTAGATTATCCAAAATAGGTGGGAACCAAGCTAAATCGACAAAAAAAAAAAATTATCAAAATCTGACCAAATAAGCCAAAAAACCAGTAGGGTTGTCGTCACACAGGAGGCTGCTAATGTCAACAGGCATGTGGCAAAGGCGTGGAGTGCTAACGTCATGTGTGACGCGGCAACGCGTGTAGGGCTGATGAGAGTGTGACGTTATCAACACGGAGAGAGCGGCTGAGTAGATGGTTGGTGCGACTAAGGCTAAGGTCAGCAACACGGAGATAGCTTGTGCGGGCATGATAGCGCGTGTATGGGCGATGGCGCATGTATGGGACAGAGGATGGTTTTTTGGTTTGATTGAATAGTGATGCTATAGTGCCACTGTGTGCGGGCAATGAGCAGAGGAGAAAAAAAGTTAGGATTTAAAACCAAAGCTCTGATACCATGTTACAAAAGTAGAGAGAGGAAATAATATGTATTGTATTCAATAAATGAATCTATACAATAGAAAGCCTGTATATATAGGCTAATAAAAGTATCTTACAAAAAAACCTAACTATAAAAAAGAGTATTCTATAAGAAATCTAACTATGACAATACAAACATATCTAGGACATCAATACCTAATATATCTAGTAATATATGCCATATGGGAGGGTAATTTATAACGAAAAATTGGGCCGAGCCACGATCCTTTGATTTCTGTTGTGGGCCGAACTAAAGGGCCAAAGTGTGGACGTCAAGTAGCTCAATCCTTTTTTATCTGACTACCAAACTGGGCAAAGGCGTTGATCGTGCTACCTAATACTAGGCCCAAGGGTTGGACGAGGTGTTTGGTAAGATGGAGAGCCGAGCTAGGTGTAGCTCGGTCGATGCTTCTATTTCATTACTTAGTTGAGCACAGAGCCGAAATAACTTGGTTGACCGTAATGTCAACCGAGGTAAAGGGGTCAGTCGAGGTAAAAGTGTCAACCGAGGTAAAGGGAGTGGCCATCTCACTTGGCTTGCAGTGATGAGAATGTTTTGAGGGTAAGCATTATCCTTGGACATGAGACTCCTAGTAGGACTCTACTAAGGAGAGTTAGAGTCCTACTAGGATTGTGCAAACCATCTCACTTGGTTGGTAGTAAGTGGAGTGTGTGATTCCTAGAAGGACTCTTATAAGGAGAGTTGGAATCCTACTAGGATTGTGCCAAAGCAGAATCTATAAAAGCTCATGACCAGACCTTTGTAAAAGTATCCCAATTCTTACTCTAGAATACACAGAGCTTATTGTCTATTGTCTAGTTGCTGACTTAGACATCGGAGGGGTTTCCGGCACACACCCGCCGGTAAGCTCACGTTTATGTTTTTACGTGACAAAACAACATTGTTTGGAGGTGCGCAAACTTGATCAACAGGATCATACGAGAAGAATTATTTCGTGCTCATACAATTAGTGCCGTCTGTGGAAAGTCCACAAAGAACAAAACCTCTTGATCAAGTTTTCCTCTCTAGTTGAAAGCAATGGCGCATAATGAAGACTTGCCGCAATCCGCTATAAATGGGCAAACCCCGGAAAGGGGTGGGAGGCACGAAGGTTTACCTTCTATCCCACCCATGGTGGAATTAGATCCCCAGCGAAGGAATCCGTGGAGAGAAGCGAGAGAAAGACGGGGCTCAAGTCCACACCGCTCTCAAAGCCCTAATAGGTAAATGCGGAAGATAGATCCTCAGGTTCTCGAAGATCGCGTAAGGGAGCAAGACGAAGTAATAAGAAGAATGACGGCTGACATAGAGTCTATGAAGAGCCGAATAAAAAGGAAAGGGGTGGCAGCAAAAGAGGGGCACAAAGGCAACACATACTCTCGCCACTCAGAAGATCGTGACAGACAAGTCACACCATCACAAACTAAAAGTAGAAATCTCAGGTCGGGCGATACACAATCAAAGACTTTCAGGACACGCTACTCCAGGCCTGAGAAAATGAGGACTGAAAGGGCGAGAAGGAGAGAAGACAATTAGGCTCGCGACCCTCGCAGAGTCTCCGCACTACAACGATTGGCTCCTAGAACACATGGGAGTGTCGAGGTTGGAATTCCAGAGCCACGCCTTGCCTATGAACCAGCAGACAAAGCGTTAGCAAGGTTGCAGAGCTCACCATTCATTCCGGCGATAGAGAACGCACCATTACCCTCCGGCTTCCACCACCATAAATGCACTATTTATAAGGGAAAGTTGGACCCCTACATGCACTTGAGCCACTTTCGCCAGGTTATGGCCGTATATCAGCGAAACGAGGCTCTAATGTGTATCCTGTTTCCTTCCAGCCTTAGTGACCTGGGTTTAACGTGATTTGAAAGGTTGCCAGAAGGTAGCATAGCTTCGTGGGTGCAACTAGCAGAGGCATTTATGACCAGATATAGAACGAACATCAAGACACCAGTGGAGATTGACCAACTTCTCTCCATAGAAATGGGCGAGGAAGAAACATTGAGGTCTTACAATAACCGGTATTGGGAGACTTTTAATCAGATTGGAGATTGCCCTACAAACCTAGCTATCGCACAGTACAAACGAGGTTTGCTGGCTAGCAATAAGTTGAGGGATTCAATGACAATGACGCCGTCCTTTACTATGGAAGCCCTAATGGAAAGAGTGCACCAACACATCCGAGTAGAGGAAGATGGGGCGCGCACCGAGGCAGAGTCCAGCGCAACAGGGATACCAGACAAAAAGCTTTTTGGCCAGAGTTAACACGGTTGACAAGTAGGATTGACCGCGCAAAAGTCTTTGCCCGACTGGGTGGCAATTGGGAAGGTTGGCAGGTTTGACCAACTCTCTCTAACAAGTCTTTGCCCGACTGGAGGGCAATCAAGAAGTTTGGCAAGATTGGCCAGCATTTAGCTCTTCTTCAGCCGAGATAAGGATTCGCGCTGAAGAAAGTTGGCAGGAATAACCAACATTGAGCTCTCTCCTAAGCCGAGATAAGGATCTACGCTGCAGGACGTTGGCAGGTTTGACCAACACTTTTTTCATTCCTAAGCCGAGATAAGGACCTAGGCTGCAGGACGTTGGCAGGTATGACCATCTTTTAGCTCTCTTTAGCCAAGATAAGGATCTAGACTGAAGAAGGTTGGCAGGAATAACCAACATTTAGCTCTCCTAAGCCGAGATAAGGATCTGGGCTGCAGGAAGTTGGCAGGTATGACCAACAAAACTTTTGCACTCTTTGGCTGGGATGATAGTTACCTCGGCCAAAGTAGGTTGGCAGGTTTGACCAACAAAGTTTTTTGGATTCTTCAACCAAGATGCGTGCCTCGGCCAAAGCAAGCTGGCAGGTTTGACTGACATATTTTTGAATGCTTGGACCGAGATGATTATCTCGGCCAAAGAAGGCTGGCGGGTTTAGTGTTAACCGAGTTAAGTCTGCTTGGCGAGACACAGAAAGAACAACTCGCTATACGATTGCGAACTCAAAGGACATAAATGTTGAAGGTAAAAAGGCGGGGTTGTTCAAATTTTTTAGAAGGACATGTTGAGCAACTAACAAGGCTTGTTGGGACCGAACGAGCTATGAAACCGAACAACTTTTTAGCTCGGCAGAGTGGGGCGTTCTTAGCTCGGCTGGAGAAAAAAAAATCTCAATCATGCTACGCAGATGGAATTAGGGGGCAATTGAGAGGGTAATTTATAACGAAAAATTGGGCCGAGCCACGATCCTTTGATTTCTGTTGTGGGCCGAACTAAAGGGCCGGAGTGTGGACGTCGAGTAGCTAGGTCCCTTTTTATCTGAGTACCAAACTGGGCAAAGGCGTTGACCGAGCTACCTAATACTAGGCCCAAGTGTTGGCCAAGGTGTTTGGTAAGATGGAGAGCCGAGCTAGGTGTAGCTCGGTCGATGCTTCTATTCCATTACTTAGTTGAGCACAGAGCCGAAATAACTTGGTTGACCGCAATGTCAGCCGAGGTAAAGGGGTTAGCCGAGGTAAAGGTGTCAACCGAGGTAAAGAGAGTGGCCATCTCACTTGGCTTGCAATGATGAGGGTGTTCTGAGGGTAAGCATTATCCTTGGACATGAGACTCCTAGTAGGACTCTACTAAGGAGAGTTAGAGTCCTACTGGGATTGTGCAAACCATCTCACTTGGTTGGTAGTGAATAGGAGTATGACTCCTAGGAGGACTCTGCTAAGAAGGGTAAAGTCCTACTAGGATTGTGCAAACCATCTCACTTGGTTGGTAGTGAGTAGGGTGTATGATTCCTAGAAGAACTCTTATAAGGAGAGTTAGAATTCTACTAGGATTGTGTCAAAGCAGAATCTATAAAAGCTCATGACCAGACCTTTGTAGAGGTATCCCAATTCTTACTCTAGAATATACAGAGCTTATTGTCTATTGTCTAGTTGCTGACTTGGGCATCGGAGGGGTTTCCGGCACACACCCGCCGGTAAGCTCACGTTTGTGTTTTCAGGTGGCAAAGTAACATTGTTTGGAGGAGCGCAAACTTGATCAACAGGATCATACGAGAAGAATTATTTCGTACTCGTACAGCCATATATACACTAACATTTGTGTTGGCACAAATCGATATTTAAAATTTTATGCTAATTGTTTGGGGTAAATTTTACTTTATTCTTTTATAATTTACTTCATGTGTTGTCACTACACCATATATAAAGAGTTTTAAGAGCAAATTTTTTTTGCTCAAAAGTGAGATTTTGTTACGAAAAATATTTAATTTTTATTCAGAGTCGTCGCTAAAAAGTCATCTTAAAGAGTATAAAAAAAAAAGATTTTTAGCAACAAAATTTAAAAAATATTGCTAAAATGCACTTTTAGGAACAAAACAATTTAGTGGCTTTTGAGACAAAAAAAAACAAAATTGGCCGCAAAAGATATAGTAATGTATCACTTTTGGTTTTGGCTTTTTTGGTTGGCTTTTTGACTTTTTTAACTTTTTTAACCTGAGACTTTTTTAGTTGTTTGGTATTCTTGTTTGGCTTTTTTGACTTTTTGGCTTTGGAATGACAAAATTGCCCTCTACTTAGAAATGATACTTTTTTGACTTTTTGTTTGTATATGGGTCAATTTATTAATTTTGTAACTTTTTTGTCTTTTTGTGATTTTATACCTTTTTTTTTTTTGTCATTTGTGATTATATAGCTAAAATGGTTTGCCAAACCAAGGCTAAATGTCTGATTTTATCCTTAAATATACAATAATGACTGTTAATCATATTATTTAATTTTGATGATGTCTAAAATATTATTTGTAACAATTTAGATTTTTAATATACATATTTATTTGACACAAAATATTATCTTTTTAAAATATATATATTTGTTAAATATTAGTTAAATAAAAATATTTTTGAAAACTTTACTATTCACTTTTTGAAAATTTAGGCTGATCACTATTCACTCTTTGACAAAATTAAAATTGATTAATTATATTATTTTGACAAAAATAATTGATTGGTTGTATTATCTTGACAAATGTGATATTAATGAGTTGTCTTCTTTTGACAAAAGAGATATATCCAAATGTAGTGGTAGGATATATTTAGTTTAAAATCTCTACAACATATACAATATTTTAAAGAGGGCATATATTTTCAGATCCATCATAAATATTATTAAAGAGATTTTTCTGTATGCAAATATTTGATTAGAACGTTATATATATTGCATATAATATAAATAGAATACATCACGTGCGCTATTAAACTTTCTACACTAAATTGATTATATCATATTATAATCAAACAAGAAGAAAAAGATGGAGTTATATATATGTGTGTGTATATATATATATAGATGGAGCAAATCATTTATTTGTTTAAAAGTTATGAACTTTGTATTAAATTGTCTACAAAAATGGTGGCTCCATGTTTGAAAAAATAAACAAAAGGAAAAGAAAAAAAATTAGTCTTACTTTTATCTTTTTAATTATTAACATTTGCTGACTATTTGAAATCAAGGAGTGTGCTTATGTAAGCCATGACGTCAGGAGCGTGCTTATGTAAGCCATGGCGTCAGCAAGGAGCGTCCAACGGGTATATTTTTGTGTATAAATAGAAGTGTTGTGTGTGGAGAAGAGATCAAGAACTTGAAGAGAAAATTTTTCTGTGAGCTCCAAAATTCTGAGTATTCTGCTCTTTCACTTTCAGAACTAAGTCTAGCCTTTGTTCTTACACTTTCATATCTACTCTTTGTGAGAGAATTATTGTAAAGAGGGTTTAAGTACCACTTATTCTTATTCCTTATTTTTGTGAGAGATTTTGTTAGGGTAAGGCATTTATTGTTGAGTGAGGCTCAATAGATAAGAGCAAGTCCTGTGCCAAATCCACAAGATTGGTGGTGTATTTATTCAATTGATAGTAAAGAAATTCTTAAGGAGGTTCCTTGGGGAGTGGACGTAGGCCTGACGTGCCGAACCACTATAAATCGCAGTGTTTGATTTTCTCTCCCTATCTCTCTTACTTTTATATTGATAATTATTATTCTGTTTGTTTTTATTAATTAAAATTTTGAATATTGTGTTAATTTTAATATTGTGAAATTTTTAATAACCCAATTCACCCCCCTCTTGGGTTGCCTATCTGGGATAACAATTGGTATCAGAGTCTAGACTCTAGTTTCTGTGACTTAACCGTCTTAGAGTAGATCATGGCAACCCCTAGTTATTCCTTACCCGAGGGACAAGCATCTAATAGGCCACCTCTATTTAGCGGCACAAATTTTAGCTATTGGAAAACTAGGATGACCATACACATTCAATCTAATGATTATGAATGTTGGAAAATTATTTGCAATGGTCCAAAAATTCCTACCAAAACTGTAGATGGACTTAGGGTAGCAAAAACTGAAGATGAGTGGGATGAATCAGATACTAAAATGGCCCAAATTAATGTCAAAGCTACAAACATGTTGTACTGCGCCTTAGATGCCAACGAGTTCAATAGAATTTCCACATGTAAAACCGCAAAAGAAATTTGGGACAAGCTTATAGTGACTCATGAGGGAACCGAACAAGTTAAAGAATCTAGAGTCAGTTTACTAGTCCATAATTATGAACTTTTTAAAATGGAGCCTGATGAAACTATTCCTCAAATGTTTACTCGTTTTACTGATATTATTAATGGTTTAACTTCTCTTGACAAAATATATACTGATGCTGAAATTGTAAGAAAAGTGCTTAGGTCATTGCCAAAAAGTTGGGAGACAAAAGTCATTGCCATTACCGAAGCCAAGGATTTATCAAAGCTAAGTCTAGATGAGTTACTGGGATCTCTCTTAACTCATGAGCTCATAATGCAAGAAGGAAAGGAAGAGGAGGACAACAACAAGAAGAAAGGAATAGCCTTCAAATCCACCTCGAAACATCAAAAGGATAAGGAAGATGATTCAGATGAGGATGAGGAAATGGCATTCATCACTAGAAAGTTCCAAAGGTTTGTGAGAAAGAAACAAGGCGTACGAAATTTTTTCAGAAAAGACTTCAACAACAGGGATTTTCAAAGAGGAGAAAATCACAAAAAATCTGAAGTAACCTGCTACGAATGCAACAAACCTGGACACTACAAATTAGAATGTCCAGAACTTAAGAAAAAATTCAAGAAGGACAAGAAGAAAGTTATGATTGCAGCATAGGGAGAAGATAGTGATGAAAGCAACACAAAAACTGAAGTTTGCAAAAATGAGGTTGCTAACCTATGTTTAATAGCACTTGGAAATGAAAATGAGGTAAATGACGAATCATTTACATTTGATGAATTACAATTAGCTTTTGATGAATTACATGCTGAATTTAAGAAACTTAGTTTGAAAAATAATTGTCAAAAGAAAGTAATTTCAAATTTATCAAAAGAAAATGAATCATTGACTTCCAAGATAAATGTTTTAGAAAATGAAGCCATGAAAATAAAAAAGGAAAATGAGATTTTAACTCAAAAAGAGTCTTCAATTTCTGAAAAACATTTAGTTGTATTGCAAAAAGAAAACGAGTCTTTAAAAAATGAGCAAATTATTTTGAAAGAAAATATTGAAAACTTGAAAACTACTCTTTCAAAGTTCACTCAAGGTAGAGAGACTTTAGATAAAATTCTTAAAAAACAAAACCGCACTTTTGGTAGAGCCAGAATTGGATATAAACCTTTTTCAAAAGTAAAAACTGCCAAAAATGGCTTTGTATATGCATCTTCTAATCACTCTCATCTCACATGTCATTTTTGTGGAACAAAAGGTCATATTTCACCTTCATGTCCTATTAAAAGAAATCCTTTTGCTAAAATAAAAAAGATGTGGGTCCCTAGGATATTTCAAGAGTGTCAAATTCTAACTTTTATGGACCCAAGAAAAAAATGGGTACCAATAGAGAAATCAAATTTTTGTAGGTATGTTTCAAGACAAAATCCAGTAACGATAGATGGTATCTCGACAGTGCATGTTCAAGGCACATGACTGGAAATAAAGCTATGTTCGCCACACTCCAACCAAAGGATGGTGGATATGTGACTTTTGGCGACAATAGCAAGGGCAAAATTATTGGTGTAGGAAGTATTGGTAAAAATCCATCTCCTATTATTGAAAATGTTTTATTTGTTGAAGGTTTAAAACATAACTTGCTTAGTATTAGTCAATTATGTGATAAAGGTTATAGAGTTATTTTTGAGAAAACTCATTGCACTATTGAAAATACCCTAGAAAATAAAACTTTATTTATAAGTTACAGACATGAGAATATATATGTGTTTGATTTGCACGATTTGTCTTCTCATTTTAATATTAAATGTTTATCTGCTATAAACGATAATGGTTGGCTTTGGCATAGAAGATTAGGACATGCTCATTTTGATTTAATTTCTAAACTTTCAAAAAATGAGTTAGTCATAGGTTTACCAAAAATTATTTTTGAAAAAGATAAACTTTGTGATGCATGTCAATTTGGAAAACAAACTAGAATTTCTTTTAAATCCAAAAATATTGTTTCAACTACTAGACCGCTTCAACTCTTGCATATTGATCTATTCGGACCATCTAAAACATTAAGTTTAGGAGGAAAATCTTATGCCCTTGTTTGTGTTGATGATTATACTAGATATACATAGGTATTATTTTTAGCACACAAAAATGAAGCTTTTTATAATTTCTCAAAACTTTGTAAAAGAATTCAAAATGAGAAAAATCTTAATATTTGTAGTATTAGAAGTGACCATGGTAGAGAATTTGAAAATGATGATTTTATTATGTTTTGTGATGACTTAGGAATAGATCATAATTTCTCAGCCCCTATGACTCCTCAACAAAACGGTGTGGTTGAAAGAAAAAATAGAACTCTTGAAGAAATGGCTCGTACTATGCTTTGTGAAAATAATTTACTTAAATATTTTTGGGCGGAAGCTGTTAACACTGCATGCTATGTTATAAACCGTGCCATGATTAGACCTATTTTTAAGAAAACCCCTTATGAACTTTGGAAAGGAAGAAAACCTAATATTAGTCACTTGCGTGCTTTTGGTTGTAAATACTTTGTATTAAATAACAATAAAGATAACTTAGGAAAATTTGATGCTAAATCGGATGAAGCTATATTTCTTGGTTATTCTATGTCCAGTAAAGCTTATAGAGTATTTAATAAAAGAACTCTACTTGTTGAAGAATCTGTGCATATTGTTTTTGATGAATCTAACGACATTATTTCAAAGAATCTTGTAAGTAATGATATTGTAGAAAATCAACCAAGCATGGAGAGCATTTACAAAAAGGAAAATGAAGAAAATCCATTACATGAACATGAAGAAGAAATGACAATGGAGAAACTTCAAGAAATATATGCTCTTCCAGAAAGTGACTCAAATCTTCCAAAAGAATGGAAGTATGCTCATGGCCACCCCAAAGACCTAATCATAGGTGATGCGGCGGAAGGTATAAAAACACGTTCCTCTATTAGAAATATTTGTGGTAACTTAGCGTTTGTTTCACAAATTGAACCAAAATCATTTTTAGAAGCTGAAAATGATGAAAACTGGATTTTAGCAATACAAGAAGAATTAAATCAATTTGAAAGAAATGAAGTTTGGTTTTTGACCCCTCGACCTAAGGATCATCCCGTTATTTGTACAAAATGGGTTTTTCGAAATAAAATGGACGAATCTGGAGTTGTTACTAGAAATAAAGTTAGATTAGTAGCTCAAGGCTATAATCAAGAAGAGGGAATTGATTTTGATGAAACTTTTGCACCAGTTGCTAGACTTGAAGCTATTAGAATGTTACTTGCTTTTGCGTGTTTTAAAGATTTTAAATTATATCAAATGGATGTTAAAAGTGCTTTTTTGAATGGGTATATTTCAGAGGAAGTCTATGTTGAACAACCTCCCGGTTTTGAAAATTATAAATACCCGGATCATGTTTTCAAACTTTCAAAAGCTTTATATGGCTTAAAACAAGCGCCTAGAGCATGGTATGAAAGATTGAGTAATTTTCTACTTGACAAAGGCTTTTGTAGAGGAAAAATTGATACAACACTTTTTATAAAAATCAAAAAAGAAAATATGCTAATTGTTCAAATTTATGTTGATGATATCATTTTTGGTGCTACTAATGAAAATTTGTGCAAAGAGTTTGCTAAAGACATGCAGGGTGAGTTTGAAATGAGTATGATGGGGGAATTAAATTACTTCCTTGGTCTACAAATTAAACAAACTAATGATGGAATCCATTTAAATCAAACGAAATATATCAAAGATCTACTCAAAAGATTTGAAATGGAATCATCAAAGCCTGCAGCAACTCCAATGAGCACATCGATAAAAATCGACAAAGATGAGCAAGGTAAACCTGTAGATGAAAAGAAATATCGAGGTATGATTGGTTCTTTACTCTATCTTACTGCAAGTAGGCCTGACATAATGTTTAGTGTTTGTATGTGTGCACGTTTTCAATCCGCACCGAAAGAGTCACACATCACCGCAGTCAAACGCATTTTCAGATATCTTGTCGGCACTCCGAATTTGGGATTATGGTATCCTAAGGGAACCACCTTTGAACTTTTTGGTTACTCAGATGCCAACTTTGCAGGATGTAGACTTGACCGAAAAAGCACTAGTGGCACTTGTCATTTTCTTGGACACTCACTCACTTCTTGGTTTTGCAAAAAACAAAACTCAGTGGCTCTGTCAACTGCTGAATTGCCGCCGCTGGGTGTTGTGCACAATTGCTTTGGATAAAACAACAACTTCAAGATTTTGGACTTCACTATGATAAAATTCCTATAAAATGTGACAACACAAGTGCCATTAACCTTTCAAAAAATCCTATTCAGCACTCACGCACTAAACACATTGAAATAAGGCACCATTTTCTAAGAGATCATGTACTCAAATGTGACATTGAACTCGAATTTGTACCTACAAATTGTCAATTAGCTGACATATTTACCAAGCCTCTAAATGAAGAACAATTTTGTTATATTAGAACAGAACTTGGTATGATGAATACTCCAATATAATGTGTATATTAAAAAATGATTTTTTTAAATAATTAAATAAAATAACTATAGTAATAATAATTATTATTATAAAAAAAAATAATAACAATAATAATATACATATATTTATATATATAATTTTTCTCTCTCTCTCTCTCTCTCTCTCTCCCATTCCGTCTGTATCTCTCACCCACTCTCTTTCTTACTCTCTCTTTTTCTCTTTCTCTTGGTCTCTCGCTTTCCTCTTCTTCCTCACATCCTCAGCCGACTCCATCTCCATGTTCACCATCGTCTACAACCATCTTCACCATCCACAAAATCATCCATCACTTTCATCACTACTATCATCCACCCAAATCCCTCACCAATCCACCGAACTCCATCACTTCTCTACCCAAAAATCTGCATCACCATCTTTATCGATCCATCAAGTTCCATCGCAGATCCACCAAGATCCGTGACAGATCCATCAAGATCCATTGTCGATCTACACAAATTCGTCACTGATCTACCCAATCTTCTCCATTTCTTCCGATCATCAAGGTCATCACCGATCAACATGTTAAAATTCTTGTTGCACTGTGTTGTATTTTTTTACTTGTTATATGTGCTCCAAATTCTCTTGGATTTAATAATGGTTGCTTCTACCTTGTTTGAAGAATTTGTTTTTATTTTTATTTTCTCCTTTTATGCTAGTGCACTTGGTGTAGTTGTTTATGGCCGGATCTTAATGGCCCTTGGTATTATAAATTGGTAATTTGTCTCTTCAAATTTATGTAATTTTTAGTGCATTAATTCAGGGGGAGACTCATATATTTTGAGATTAACAATCATTATAAATATATATATATATAAAAAAAAAGGGGCCATGTGTTTATTCTGTGTATAATTTTAGGGGGAGTATATATATATTGTTTCCTTATCTGCCATACTCCTTATCTGCACCAAGAAACAAATTTTTTTTTGTGCAAATACGGAATTTAAAAATATATATATATATGTAAAATCAAATAAATAAATAAATAAGGAAGAAATGCTCGAAATTTTATTTCAGAAAAGGAAAATATTACTCGATTACATGTAAATCTTCAGAAGGCTTCACATATTTTTTCTTTTTCACTTCTCTCAACAATTTTTCATGAGCCTCTTTTACATGCCTCTCTCTATTTTCGATTTCTGTGAGTCTTGGCGTTATCACCGTTGCATAATAATGCACTGCATTCTCCAACTGTGCATTTTTCCTTTTTAGCTCTTTCTTCTCCTTACACATATTAACTACTTGTTGTTTTAACAAGCACACCTCATCTCTCCATTACTGATTTTCTTGTACTCTTGCTTGTAATCGTCGCGCCATATTGGAAACTGCAGTCATGGCCTGTGTACTAAGAGCCATAGTGTTATTAATAGTATCGAAATCATTTCGATTACCAATAACACTAGAACCCTCATTTACAGGCATAGTATGTGCTTGCGTCACTGGTACTCTCTCATTTGCCTGTATTACAGGCACCTCATGCAGATCCGACTCATTGATAGACAAGGTAAGGAATGACATGCTTACAAAAGCAGCTAAAACAAATTTTTCTCTCAAACACTTGATGATTTCGTATATTTGCCTCTGATCTGTGGCTCTTTTTATACACTCCATTGATCCATTACTCGATGCATATCTGCTATATCTGCTCAAATCTTTTGTTTGTCAATATTTCCTGCGCTCAAGATGCTCCAAAATCCCCACAATGATTCCGACAAGACAGACAGCCCATTATTTTATTTTTTGGTCGCTCAGATTATTGTATCAAATGTGTTTGTTTTTTTATCTTCATCTTTATTTTGATGATGTCAAAGGGGGAGAAAAAAATATATAATTTTGAAAATTATATGTTGCAGGGTTATCAAATATTTTGTCAATTTTGTTTTGTGTCAAATCCATACAAATATTGCCATCATCAAAAAGGGGGAGATTGTTAATCATATTATTTAATTTTGATGATGTCTAAAATATTATTTGTAACAATTTAGATTTTTTAATATACATATTTATTTGACACAAAATATTATCTTTTTAAAATATATATATTTGTTAAATATTAGTTAAATAAAAATATTTTTGAAAACTTTACTATTCACTTTTTGAAAATTTAGGCTGATCACTATTCACTCTTTGACAAAATTAAAATTGATTAATTATATTATTTTGACAAAAATAATTGATTGGTTGTATTATCTTGACAAATGTGATATTAATGAGTTGTCTTCTTTTGACAAAAGAGATATATCCAAATGTAGTGGTAGGATATATTTAGTTTAAAATCTCTACAACATATACAATATTTTAAAGAGGGCATATATTTTCAGATCCATCATAAATATTATTAAAGAGATTTTTCTGTATGCAAATATTTGATTAGAACGTTATATATATTGCATATAATATAAATAGAATACATCACGTGCGCTATTAAACTTTCTACACTAAATTGATTATATCATATTATAATCAAACAAGAAGAAAAAGATGGAGTTATATATATATATGTGTGTGTGTGTGTGTATATATAGATGGAGCAAATCATTTGTTTGTTTAAAAGTTATGAACTTTGTATTAAATTGTCTACAAAAATGGTGGCTCCATGTTTGAAAAAATAAACAAAAGGAAAATAAAAAAATTAGTCTTACTTTTATCTTTTTAATTATTAACATTTACTGACTATTTGAAATCAAGGAGTGTGCTTATGTAAATCATGACGTCAGGAGCGTACTTATGTAAGCCATGACGTCAGGAGCGTGCTTATGTAAGCCATGACGTCAGCAAGGAGCGTCCAACGGGTATATTTTTGTGTATAAATAGAAGTGTTGTGTGTGGAGAAGAGATCAAGAACTTGAAGAGAAAATTTTTCTGTGAGCTCCAAAATTCTGAGTATTCTGCTCTTTCACTTTCAGAACTAAGTCTAGCCTTTGTTCTTACACTTTCATATCTACTCTTTGTGAGAAAATTATTGTAAAGAGGGTTTAAGTACCACTTATTCTTATTCCTTATTTTTGTGAGAGATTTTGTTAGGGTAAGACATTTATTGTTAAGTGAGGCTCAATAGATAAGAGTAAGTCCTGTGCCAAATCCACAAGATTGGTGGTGTATTTATTTAATTGACAGTAAAGAAATTCTTAAGGAGGTTCCTTGGGGAGTGGACGTAGGCCTGACGTGCCGAACCACTATAAATCGCAGTGTTTGATTTTCTCTCCCTATCTCTCTTACTTTTATATTGATAATTATTATTCTGTTTGTTTTTATTAATTAAAATTTTGAATATTGTGTTAATTTTAATATTGTGAAATTTTTAATAACCCAATTCACCCCCCTCTTGGGTTGCCTATCTGGGATAACAATGACACTTTTAGTAATTAAAATATTTCATTCCTAAAAATTAATTTTATCCCTAAATTTTTATCTCTAAAACCTTAATTTGTTATAGTGTGCATCTCCTTGTCATTTGAAAATAAGTTTGTAAACTAAAGTGCCTGTAAGAAATAATTATAGTGATTGGAGGATTTCATATTAACTGTTTACCAAACCAATAGTAACGAACTAACCAATTAACAAGATATTAAAAATAAGAAAATGGTGAATAAATTATAAAATATCATTAGATAAACACATAACCACGTGCCTATTTCGAATCCATGTAATAACTTTTGCACAATAAAACATTCCATACAAATTAATAATAAGTGTGAAATACAAAAACATAACATATTGAGAAAACACAAAAAATTAAGTGCATTTTAAGTTTTAAGAAAATAACGAAAAAGAATCTTTTCGCTGAAGTCATTAATGATAAAAACACATAGAATTATGTGCTTATTTGAAGATAAATAACAATTGAAGTAGATTAGAGAAAACTAAAATAAAATGTACCCCCTTTTTTTTTTGGATTAAAAATTACATGTGTTAATGAGAGTGTGGAGTCAGTGAGAGAGTCAAGGACAAAGTAAAAAAGCAGAATGGCAAATTGGTCGAGTCACACTCATCATCATCATAGTGCTTATCCCCATGCGTTGCACGCGAATCTTTGACAAAACTCATGAGGTGGGTAACTTAGGAAAACGAGAGTTGTTTTCTTTCTTCATTTTCATGATTTACCTACTTCAATTAAAATTTTTTTAAAAAAACAACTGTAATATTCAAGTTTTGTTTGCTTTTCATTGACCTCTTCTCTTCTCTTGTCTTGCCCCTGTTTTCTGACCCCACTGCTCTCACTTCATGTCCCTCCCTCTCAATCTCATACTCTAAAACATAATAAGTGTGTTTACATGTTGTAATTGGAAAATTACAAGGCTAATTTGTGTTTTGCAATAGTTCCTACCTTTCATTTCAACTGTGATTGATTACCCAAAAAAAAAAAAATAAAGGAGGTTAATAATGCTTGCTTAATTGAAAAAAAAAACTACTATAAAGGAGATTAATAATGCTTGCTTAATTGAAAAAAAAAAAAAAAAACTACTATAAAGGAGATCAATAATGCTTGCTTAATTGAAAAACACACACAAAAAAAAAAACTACTATAAAGGAGATTAATAATGTTTGCTTAATTGAAAAACTATCTTGTTTAATGATACATCGACGTGCTATACAACATATGTATTCATTCCTATATAAGATAGTGAGGTATATCACATTCATTTAGCCGTTATACAAAACAGGAATTAGCTTGTTTCCAATCCCTGATCCAGTCTAATTACTGTGTACTTATTTTGGACTCATCTAGATTATCTGAACTATTTATTTTGTCAGACCCACGAGTATATTATTCATACAAAAACTCGGTAGTGAATTGATCAGATCACATTTGTTTAAAAAAAATAAACGGAGACAAACATGATCCGATCAAGTAATTATTAATGTCTAATCAATATAATTTTTTATATGAATGATGTAGGTCTCACAAGATGAATGATTTGATGGCTGAGGCAGGTCGTAAATGAGACTACAGTAAGCTGAACTACAAAATACTATCTCTATTTTTATTGTGGTATTCATTGATGACATATTGATCTATTCTAAGACTGTAGAAGAACATGAACACCATCTGAGACTTGCCCTGCAGACCTTAAGAGAATAGAAACTGTATGGTAAACTGTCTAAATGTGAGTTTTGGCTTGATCATGTTATGTTTTTGGGGCATGTTGTTAGCAAATATGGAATTTCTGTTGATCCGCAGAAAATTGAGGCTGTAGTGAACTGGCCTAGACCAACCAACGTGACTGAAGTCCGAAGCTTTTTGGGACTGGCTGGATATTACAGAAGATTTGTCAAAGACTTCTCCAAAATTGCCTTACCACTGACTCAGTTGACACAGAAAGGGATATCATTTGACTGGACTGACCAACGGGAATCAGCATTTCAGGAGTTGAAAACTAAACTTGTGACTGCACCAATTCTGACTCTACCTTCAGGTACGGATGGTTATACTGTATTTAGTGATGCTTCTCATAAGGGTTTGGGGTGTGTTTTAATGCAGAATGGGAGAGTTATTGCTTATGCTTATTGCTAATGCAGAATGGGAGAGTTAATTCATTTTTAAAAAAAATCTTGATCGGTAGAAAATTTATATTTTAATAGTTGACATACCAATAGTGGCAGTGACACCCAAATGGGTCCCAACAAAATCAACTTGTATATGGAGCCTGGATATGCAGTAATTTAAGGGGCATGTATCATGTATGTGTTACCATACCATTTCTGTACCAGAAGCCAATTCTTATTACCCGTATATAAATAAATAAATAACACATATTATTCAGATTTCGACTTCATCAGCATGATAGAAAGGTAGTTCCTGTGTAGTAATTGGGAAATGGGTACTCATGCGTATATATGTAATGCCATTTTCTAGAAAAGAGGGCATCATTGCTATATCAAATATCTATGGATGTTCTGGGATTTCTCTTGTTCTCTTATCTTAAATCATTTTTATTCTTTATATTCGGAAAGTTTAGTATAGTTTATTATAAATGATTAAAAATAAAAGTCGAAAGCACTATTTTTCAGTTTTAAGATAATCATTTTTTTTAAAATTTATGTAAATGATTTTTTTAATCAAAAAATAAGTAGAAGTTGCACCAAATAGTTTGACAAATATAATCTTATAATAAAAAAAGAAAAAAGAAAAAATTATAAGCAGCAGAAATAAATTGTACTAAATATCTTCAAATAAAAATCAATAATGCTAGAAATACAAACAAAGTACAGAATAGAACACAATGTCTTATAAGAGTGGGGCGCACATGATATGGAACTCATCTTTTGTGAGATATTTATGTATCAGTATTTGTTCTTCTGTGTAATTACACTTAGGGCTTGTTTGATTAGACGGATTATAGCATAGGATTGAGATTATTAATCCATAAAAATCACATTCCATTGTTTGGTTACAAAATTTATATTCGGATTAGATTCTAATAGTCATTCTATCTAATAAAATTGATGATTTTTTAATCTTATAACTAATAACACAAACCATATATATATAATTGGGATTATAAATTTTTATATCTATTGCAAAATAAACTTGGATAAGAGAAAATTATAGCTAATAACCAACCCTGTACTAATCTTATAAATTGTTAATTCTCTTGCTATTAATCCTTACTAATCAACCAAGCACCTTATATAAAAAACTATCTTGAATATACAATGGCCAGGTGTACGGCTGATACAATTTGGTATGCAGAGGGCCCCAGAAGCTGAATGAATGGAGAGATCTATCTTGATTGCCAAAGTGAGGAGGTTAATGAGTTAGGTCCATCTTTGTGAAAAAGATGAGAGGGACAGATATATATATATATATATTTGTACATATATTGATCAATTGCCAGTTCATTGGTTGGTCAATGTCTCTTTGTGAATGTGAGGGTGAATGTTGAATGATACAAGTCACAAAAAAAGTAGTCTGGAAAAAAAACACCTAAGAATACAAGATCTCTATATATACTTGGCAGTAATAGTTGTGGGGGGGTGTGTGTAGTCTAATACATACAAAAAATAAAGCCCTAGAACAAAGTTACAAAACAGGGGAGGGAGGGACAGACAGTGATCACACAAACAAAAGTCATTTAACATTTGCTGCTACTACCAAACAAGACTCTATGCTTTTATGTTGTGGGACTATCTTCATTCACATCTTTTGGTCTACCCTTTTTCAACTGAGGCCTCGTTTGGGAACAGGCTAATTTGATAACTTTTTGGTTATTTGGCTAAAATATGAGCTAAAAACAACTAGTATGTTTGGGATGACTTTTTGGCTTTTTACGAAAAGATGTGCAAAAAGTAGAGAGAAATAGAATTTTTAACTTTTTGGTGTGGGTTGTTGGCTTTTTGACTAATTTTGTAATTTTTTGACTTTTTGGCTAAAAAAGAAGGTTCCCAAACGAGGCCTCACTACCCCCCCAAAAAAAAAATTTAATTAAATTAAATTTTAAAAAAAAATAAAATCTTTTGGGCAAATTTTATTGGATTTGGCTCGTCTTCAGTTGAAAATTAAATTAGATCAGATAGTTGAGGTCTTTGACCGATAAGAATCATTAAACGAAAGACTCTTACTGATAAAAATTTATAAAAACATGGTCCGGTTGAATTTTTTCAAAGAATCTGACTGGTAAGAATTTCTTATCGGTAAAAAATCTCAACCGTCTAATCCAATTAAAATTTCAACGGGAGATAAGTCATTTCCAATTTTATTATACTTTCCTGTGATTTACTTTAATGCACTGACATTTAGAAATAAATACATATAATCTCTTTAGATTTGTAAACTAAAACTCACCCTTAAATGCTTCGGCACGAAGACTAAAATATCTTTATATATAAGTAACCTCATTGTGTAAATCATCATCAACATTTTTCTCCTTTTTTTGAGAAACAAAATATACTTTAGCCCTTCATGTTTTTACCCCTTCATATTTAGGCACATGTTTCACACATGCTCTATTAACTTAGATGGGATTTCTGATAATGCAAAGCTTGTTTGGGGTAAACTACAATAGCACACTTTTTATCTTTCTTTTTTTTTTTTTTTTTGTCACATCATCTCTCTATTTTTTTATATATTTTTTTTGTAAAAAATCAAAAAATGCACTTATTTAGATCATTTCAAACAACTCCGCTTGTGTGTTTATTTTTAAATGATAAAGCAAACTACAATAGGGTCTTTTTATTAAAAAATAAAGTAAAATAAAACCTAGTCTTCAACTAGTATTTGGCGTCAGTGTGTGATTTCAATTTTCAGCTCATCTAGAGAGTGTTTGGATTGTAAAATTGTGGAGGAAAATTTAAATGAAAAGATAAGAAGATAATGAAGTGAAGAAGCTAGATAGTGATCTAATGACAAGGGCCAACGAGAGAAACTCGGGTGGCGGCGAACATTGCTGCTTGCTTTTCCCACAGTGAGGGAGATGCCCGCCCGTAGCGCCTAGCCTACTTTAATCCTGAAAGAACCACTTACTAGCTAGGGATTTATCAAAAAGCAGAAGGAAATTTTTTTTGATAAATCTCCAAAAATCCATAATCTAAAAGCAACCCTAGAGCTAACAACTTTTTAGGGTCCAAAATGAAATTTAAGAAGGTATGGACCATTTTCACATAGCATATGTAGAACTGCTCAGCTATATATCTGAAATTTCTTGCCATTAGCTGTTATTAATGGCCCTACAATTTCAATGCATCTTTTTGGGTACATTATTTTGTTTGGATAAGGATTTACTGATAGTAATATGCCTATATATAAGTTTTTATTTTATTTTTATTTTTTATAGCCAATGAGCTAAATTCTGAAATTGAACAGCTGTGCATTGAGCTATGCCACATGAAGCATGCACCAACTGGATTCTCACTAAAACAGGCTTGTCGTCCAGCTTGTGTCTTTCTTTTTGTTTCTTTTTTTTTTTTCCTTTGCTTACCTCGTTGATTGTTGTTGTCATTGGCATTTTTTTAACTAAATATTTAAATGGAGAATTATTAGATACTCCGAAATATAATGTGGTATTATTTATGTATTGTTATCAAAAAATGAAAAACTACAATACTGTTGGCTACATATTTTGTACAAGCCAACTACAATTCGACGCGTGGCAGAATAAGGGTAATACAGGAAGACTATTCAAGTATTCGATTCTGATCGTACACGTAGCAGTTAGTATTAGTTATTACGAGATCTGAGTAGCAGTGGATCAACAAAGAGATGCAGGGTGATGTGGCTTCAACGGTTACTCACATTTAAATTCAAATTTAGGGGAAGCCTAACTGCAAGTGATGGCATAGTGGAGCTAATTATAAGGCAACATGATCAGCGATCATGGAGGAGCAGCTTGACGGTTAGAAATGCAGTTCGATGGTCATCTTTGAGAAGTATAAATAGCAGAGAAGGTCCAGAAAAAGATACCCAGACTCAGATCCAAAAAACCAGTCTTATTCTATTTATTTTCCTTTCCAATTTTACATTTCCAGTCTTACATTTCCTGTTCTTTACATTCTTGTCTTTAAATTCCTACACTGCACTTCGTTCATAGAAGGAGTTTCAAGTAGTAGATTGTTGCTGTAAACCTCTACGAGGCTGAGTTTGGATCATTGTAAGTCTTTCATTTTAATGAAATGCTTCAATTGTTCTTTATTTAATTGTTATCTTGCTTAATTCTCCTAAATCAAGCTAGCAGTAAAAGTCCTCTTCATTAAGGCTGAAAGAACTAAAATACAATCGTCTAATAATTGGTTGGCAATTAATTTTTTGTAATGACTGATTGATCCTTGCTGGCACGTTCGCAATTACAAAAATAACCTTCGAAAGCCAAAAGGCCAACAAATACATAAGTAGATCATTTTTTTATCTATAATTATCTAACAAAAATGAGTTAGAATGTCTCGTTTGTAAAATTTTTCCTTATGTGATTAGTTTAAAACACCTTGTCAGTAATGCCACCATATGTTCCACAAGTAAGTATTCTTAAAAAATAAAAAAGAGAATAAACTATCAATTAGTCACTTCAATTTCAATCTAGTTTTTAATGTAACCCTCAAATTTAATTTTTCTATTTAAATAATCCTTTTTTTATGGCGAAAAGATTATCATTTTGTATCATGTATTTCTTAATTGACCTAATTTTAGAGTTTTTGGAGAGACAGAGAAAATTGCAAACAGTTTCATGTAAACTTATTGACTCGTTTTGGATAAATTATTATTTTGTCCTAAAAGGTATATAATTTCATCTAAAATTTTAGTAGTTTTCACTCTGCATTTTTTTCTTCTCACATTTAAACTATCACTTTCTTAGTTTAAATCTTAATTAACATTAAATTTAATTAAATAAATAAAGAAGTACACTATAGGTTTTTCCATTTCTATTAATAGACTAGTCTAATTGACTTAATTATTAAAGTTAGATGGCTTTGATAGAAAAAATGTTAAGGGTCACCATTGAATCTAGACAAAAGTTAAAAGGCTTAAACACAAAAATTAAATGTCTGATAGTCACATTAAAAATTAAATCAAAATTGGTGAGACCAATTGATAGTTTGATGGTGACTATTGTGTGTGGTTTTTTAGGACAAATTACGCCAGTAGTTTTCGTATTTTTATTTTTATATTATTTTAGTCTTTATAATTTTAATTGACTTAATTTTAATATTAAAATTATGACTTTGTTTCAATTTGGTTCAATTGATTACAACATTTAATAAATTTTTTTTAATTATAAAAAATACACACATAAGTGGTATATATGTGTCATATTTTTAAGAGCAAAATTAGAAATCTACTCAACTCAATGAGTTAATCTCAACTAATTCAGTAATCATTTTCTATCATAAACACTAAAGACATTATCAATTGATAAATCTAAGATTAATAGTCAAAATTGAGTCAATTGAAGTTATATGGACCAAAATGATATATAGAAGATAATCTAAAGACTACCAACGTAATTTGCCATTCTTTTTTTCCCCTTTAAAATGAGCATAACCAGTATTGCTATGGAGTTGGAAGAGAGGAGCTTTGATGAACTCGTAAATCCATGGTTTGCTCATGTTTGGACAGAAGTCACAAGCAATTCTTTAAAACAATTTGAGTCATAATTTGATCTTAATTTCACTAAAGACACAAATGATAAGAAGTCAGTAATCGAGATTAATAAATACGAGTCCCGAACCCATGATCTCCTCTATAAAACCAACACTGTCCGGTTTTCATTTCTCATTCCAACTTCGAAAACTCATACTAGGGTTAAATTGGCCCTGTTTAGACTTGAGGGTTCAGGTCAAGCTTGGCTGGTGACTCCACCATAATTGTGAAAGTCGTTCTCATTTTGGAAAAAATAAATAAATAAATAAATTATGTAGTTATACCATTCATGAATCACTAAACATTATACTCTACTATTTTTTTATATATCAATATAAAATCATAAATTTCACCTTTTTTTTTTTTTTTTATATCACAGTAGTGATATATTTATATAATTTTTATTCTCTTAAAAAGGTGACAAGACAAAATGTATATACAGAGAGTTTTGAAAAAATTTGAATATGAAAGAATTTTTAAATTTTACTTGTCATGTCATTAATAAGACGATTGTAAAGGAAAAAAAAATTATATAAATGAATTATTTTTATATTTTATTAATCGCAACACTCTTAAGACAATTCCATCATGTCCCAGAATCACTCAATAACTTCTCGCCCATTCCATTCCATTCTTCTGCGGGCGTTGAATAGTGTGTGCAATGAGAGAGAGATGGATTGGGTCCCAGCTAAAAAAAAAAAAAAAGATCGGAAGAGAAGAAGAGGAGAATAAGTAGCGGGTCCCAGGTGTCGGGTGGCCGGCCCGTTGGGTAACAAGGAGAGGGACCCGTATGTAGAGAGGACCGTCACCCGCAATCCCATTGCCCCACCGGAGAAAGCGGACCATTTGACCCACTCTATCCACCTCCTCCACCACCACCATCCATTCTCTTCATTTACCACTTTACCCTTTGTTTTCTCCCAAAATATCAGAGAATTTTCCTCCCCATCTTTGGTTTGGGTTGGGTTGGGTTAGGACAATGGTCCATGTCCAACCAAAAACAAAGCTCACGTCTGCCTCTCAGAGACCCCCCTTTTGTTTTGTTAGTCCTTTGTGGACATTGATTGAGCCAATTCCAGAGGTCATTTCCCAATTCCCTGCAACATGCAGGTCCACACCCCCTCTCTATCCACCACCACCACCACCACCACCACCAGACTCATAACATAAGTCTAGAATTCCCCACCTGGAAGAAGATGTTTGTACTTATATGGTTTATATTGCAGCTTTTCTAGATGTTGGGTACACCCATTGCATTTGTAAAAGTAATTCATGCTATAGCCAACTTTAGAATAACCTAGATATTCTGAATTCAATTTTTGTTAATGTCTCTTAGGCTTAACCGCTTGTAATTGATAAATGATTACAGATATTTAAAACTTTGTTATGGTGAGTTGAATGTGGCCTTGCCATGAAATTATTTGTCGTAATAATAATAATAATAATAGCAGTAGTAATAATTCATCCTAAGTTTATAAATAAAAAAAAATGTGTAATTTAAATTCATTTTATAAAAGTTGTTATCAAACCCATAACAAATCTTGATTGCACATTATTTTTCTATGTAAATCTTTTTAATTTTTAGGGAAAATTATATATGTGGTTCCTGCAATTTATCTTGTGTTAATTTGATCCATGTTGTTTGAATTGTATCAATTTAATCTTTTAATTTTTTTACATTATATCAATTTAATCTAATTAATAACATCTATTACAATCAATGGCAAAATGGTCTATTCCAAAGGGAATGGACCATTTTCAATTTAGATTCCAACTTCTCAATTACTTCGAAGTGAATGCACTAATTTAATCCTGATTTTATTCCAATTTTTAATTAGGTATTATCAATTGAATTAAATTGATGTAATGTGATGAATTCAAAAATAAAGTTAATATAACTAAACTTACAAAAACTAAATTGACATAAAATATAAATTATAAAAATAACAGATATAAGGGGTTGTTTAGGATGACCTAAATAAGTGCACTTTTTGTCTTTTTACGAAAAGATGTGCAGAAAAGTAGAGAGATGATGTGATGGAAAAAAGATAAAAAGATAAAAAGATAAATTATTTGGGACTTCCCAAACTTGGCCTTAGTCTTAATTTTTATCTGTGCACGTAGCGTAACTGTTTGTTGCACATTTCAATCAATTGTGTCTAACTATATTAACAGTAGGTTTTCCAAGTGGGGCACTCCTTATGACTGTCTAGCAAATAATGCAAGACTAAGCCCTCTTCTAACATAAATCAATTCACTATTTTTTCCCAACTGCCCTTGCCTTTTAGGGGCTATTAACTAGTTTGTGAACATTAATGAGGTTCTTTCAAATTGACAACATTATCCCCAAAAGTCTATTCTTTCTTTTCTTAATTTCTTTCTTTCCCTTTTTTTTTTTTTTTTTTTTTTTTTGTTTTTTGATTTTTTTAAGGAGTTTGCAATGTGATGATTAGAGATCATCCCAATCTAATTATTGCAGCCATTCAAATTTAACAGTGGTATAGAATGTATGTGAAGAGGACATTAATGATTGAAGCTACCACTTTTGTTTGTAGGAAAAGATTAAATTTTCTTCTTCTCCAAAAGCACGCTTCATTATCATATGATATGAATACCAAATTTGAGGTAATTAACCAAGTTTGACTTCGCTTACTAGTGAAAAAATAAAAAAAAAGTTATATGTTGTAATGTTTAAATTCGTGTCTTACTATTATGTAACACAAATTTTTTTTCTTAAATTCTTCATTTACTTTCATATAATATTCGTTATTTTAAATTTTCACCAATCAATATTGAATTCTGACTCAATCGACTTTTCACTCAATGTAGGCTACAAGCATTCAGAAAACTCAATGGAGGCAGTAGCTACGAAGAGCTAGTTGTAAGCCACCTGTAAGCTTATTTTGGTGATGAGAATCGTTCAATCTATAAAATTTGTCTTAAAAATTATTCATCTAATAAAATTAGATTAATCAGACATTCGCAAATTGATAATCAAACCAGATGTCTTTAAAAAAAAAAACAGTAACTATTTTGGTGATAATTATCCGAAATACTAAAGATATTTGCATATATAAGAAGATAAATGTAAAAAAGCCTCAAACTTTAACATCAATGTGTTCATCACTCCTAGCTTTGTTGATCAAATATCAGCCCAGGTACCTGGCCCGCTCTAAATAACCATCCTTTCATTTGTACCATTGCCATCATCATAATAATACACTTAATAATCAAAAGATTATTAATAAGAGAATCCAAAGCAAGAAAAACCAATTGAAAAAGACCTTCAACTGCGAAATTAATAATTTAATTTTCTTTTTTGGAAAACAAATCTATTAAACAAAGCTTTTCGGCCGATACGTCAGACTAACATCATTCTATGCTTTAAAAAAAAATAATTTTTGGATCTGAACTTAATAAATAAAGATCAAAAGTATGGTTTTTTCTTTCTTTCACACAAGCAATGGACCCTCTTCACTAGCCATGGTCCTCATGCCATAAATAATGCAACATCAAAGTAATCTTGTAATTATAGTGAAAAACAAGGGCAAATTCATTTGGGCCATTTATATATTATGTGGACTGTGTATAGTTTTCCGTAAGGCCATGGGCGAGAATGGTTAAAAGCCCATCGTTGATAGTGATATTATACATCCTGCTCCTCTTTTTAAGCATCTCTTTTATTCCCAACTATACAACTTTTTATATTCTTTTGATAAATATATTTATACTATTTTATAAAGTGAAGTCAATTTCTATTGATTCTTTTTTGGCATTGATACTTTTCTGAAAAAAAAAAAAATAGAAACTCAAAACATATGTCAAGAAATTTATCCTGACTAGAATGTGTACTTCATATTCAAATTTATTTTTATTTTTTAAATATTATGAGCCACATATGAAATGTATCTCCACCATATAATGGTTTTTCTATATAAGCATTGTTGTTTTTAAAATTATGTAACAATTTTTTTTTTAATTTCTAAAATTTATCCCAAAAAAATTATATTTTGTTGGAATTTTCTTGTTTGTTTTAGCAGCAATGTAATTAAGCTTTTCTCAAATTGAAAATCGATAATTAAAAGGTGGAAAGTAAAAGCACTTATCTCCAATTTCTAGATAATTTTTTTTTTTTTTTTTGAATTTTTTCAACTCATTTCTGCATTATAAATTATAAACAAAAGTAGCACAAAATATTTTGACACAAAATTTAAAAAAAAAAAAAAAAAAACTATAGGCAACTCAATAAACAATACTAAACAAGGCCAACATTTTTTTTTATTTATATAAACGAACGTTTGAATTAGTTTATACGTACTTCAATTAAAATTGTAAAAATTCTACATTCAAAATCAACCCTTCATATGTAGCTATTCCCATTTCTAATGTATATATATAGAATCTTGTTAACCAGTATTGAAAACAAGAAAAAATAAAAAAAATAAAAATGATATAATTTTTATTGAAATCAAATAAATTTTCATTAAATACAAAATATCTTTTACTTTTTCACTTATTTAAATTTTTTTTTTTTTTTTTTTATACTCAAATCCCGATCCTATGTGTATACAACTTGACGTACGTAGGTTTAAACACGATTGGAGAGCACATCACGATGCTGTGCGATCTATTCGACGCTTGTTCTAAGCTCATGTCATTGATTGGAATTATTTATATTATAAAGTTCGCTAAGTATAGGGATACGCAGTAGGTATATCGATTCGTCCAAACCAATCGAATTGAACCGATTCGTCACATTTTAGACGGATGCATGATGACAAACAGACAGTTGCGAATTGATTTTTCTAATCCGCCTAGTTTTGGCCGGATGGTGGATTTGAAGTTTCTTTGACTGAACCGAACCACCAAACCGCGAACACCCCTAATAATTTGTAAGATTTTGTATTTTCAATTTATTTAGATATTTTGCTTATGTTTTCAATTGAAAAATAATTTAAATATTTTGTTGAATATATTATGTTGAAAAAGAATTTTCAACTTCAATATATTTTTTAAATTGAAAAAAATAAATGTATTATTTATCTATATTTTTTGAGTTTTAAATCTAACTCTAAAAATAATAAATAAAAAAGATGATATATGCTGGTTGGTTTTTGTTTTCAAAAACAAATATAGATATAACAATATAGAGGCATACAATCTCTACTATTGCTATGCTCATGGTTTTGGTAGTTTGAATTGTTTTTATATTTTAAAAACCACAGATTATAATACATTATGTGGATGTGGTATGCTATGATTGTAATATATGGATAGGGCATGCAGTGATTGTAATATTCTAAAGTTTCAAACTTTCTTACTTTGGATGAGACATGCAGTAATTGTAATACTTTTTTAAGTTTTTGACCGTAATATTTATTTTATTTTTTTTGAGGAAGTGCATAAGTTGAATTATGTTGAAAATTTATAAAATTTTAAACTGCCAAACAGATTCGCATCTATCCGCCAATCTGCCAATCTGCTTAATCCACATCTGCCGGATTGGCGAACGGATACGGATTGATTTTCTTCAATCTGCCAATCTGATAGACAGATGGCGAATTGAAGGTTTCGTGACCGCAACCAACCTGTGCCCACCTCTAGTTAAGTAAATTATTTATGAGAAAAATTAAATTAATTGAAAGTCATTCTATTACCTAAATAATAACTTAGTACGCTCAATTAAAATTGAAATTTTAGTTCTTATTATACCTTAATATAAATTTATTAATAAGGACAATACACATGAAACCCTAACATAAAACATATTTTTTTCTCATTGTATACCCTAATCACTTATATATATTGTTCATATTCAAGTATTTTCATCTTTTTCCTAATTTTCAATTTTTTTTTTTTTCATCTTCTTCCTCATTTCAAAACTCCAATCCACCACACCCAGACTCACTACTATCATCAATATTATTGTTTTTTTTATTGTGTTGTTACTTTTAAATATAATAAAGCTTAAACAAAATCAAACAATAAATAAAAATAATAATAGAAAAGATTTTTTATTTTATTTTTATTTCATGAGAAGTATGAGCCAAACAGTTTAAACAACTATCATTCTATCAGTCAAAACATAAGAAAGAAGAGAGGCTGGGACCTCTTCCATCCAAACACTTCGTTGCTCCGCTTGGATAGCCATGGGAGCAAACAAGTAAGTTGCCTTATTTCCGTGCCCTTTGTTTAGTATGTGAGCAAGAAGATCGAAAATCTCGAAAAGTACTCTTGATCCCTTCAAAGGGTTTTTTAAAGTTTTGTAATTTATGATTTTTAATTTGTTTATTATTTGGGTGTACCCTTAAAAGATAATTTGTAAAAAAAAAAATATAAATAACAGTGTATTGAGGATAAATTATAACTCTAAACAATTAATAGAGAGTACTGAAAAATTAAGCGTACTAAATGATTTTTTGGTACAAATAGTTATAGTGTTTTGATAAATTAGTAAAAAGCTAATTTTTTTGAATTTTTGACTTTTTGATAACTTTTTGGACAAAAAAGATGACTTCTTTGGTTAAAAACATTGACTTTTTTTATTAAAAAAACTAAAAAGTTAAAAAACTAAGGCCAAGTTTGGCATGACCTAAATAATACAAAAAATCAAAAAGTCACTATCCTATTTAAGTCACATCATCTTATTTAAATCACATCACCTCTCTAACACATCACATCAAACCCAATCCAAACCCAACCCATATAAGCCAATAAGTCAAAAAGTACACTTTTTTAGAACATCCCAAACCAACCCTAACTTTTTTAACTTCTTCCCAAAATGCCCCATCTATGACCGTAAAATAATACGACATTTATCTTTTTAATAATAATTTATTAGTATAATTTTTAAAACAATTAGGATTTGATCATAGAATTACACATATCTGATTAATTTGATATTTTATATAAATAATGAGTTCGGCGAATCTTATAATAAACAATTTAAATTATTAAAATATTCTCAGAACAAGAGCCCAATGAGCTGCACAGTATATATTAAACTTATATAATTTATTTTTAACTAAATTTCCTTTTATATATTACCCTATATCCATAATGGGTTATATTAAAGGAAAGTTGCATATCAGTGTAAAATTTTAAAAATAATTATAAATTAATGATAAATTTTATCAATATTAATAACTTTAATTATAAAATTTTTGTAATAATTTTTTCAAGATAATTTCCACTTATATTAATAAGCATCAAGAGCAGAGCGGCGTACGATGTTAGGTATAAAATAGGGTTTGACTAAAATAATCCGGGGTGAACATTACAGAAAATTTGAGAGAGAGAGAATAAAAATTTCCAAAGGGAATAAGAATGGAGAAATGGCAATGATCATGAGAGGAAGGAAGACAGAAGTGGGCGCAGGATAAGCACGTGGGCGTCGCCTTTCTCTCATTGCCTTCACGCTGGCACACCGAACTGAACCCAAACCTCATAACCTCACAAAACGTCACAGTTTGGGTTCTTCATCTCTGTTTTTCCGGCGAATGATTTTGAGTTTTTTAAGGTTGCTTTTTAATCTTTAAAATGTTTCCTTATATATTATACTCTCTCTCTCTATCTCTTTCTAATTTGAGTAATTTTTAATTTCATCGCACACCCATATGGTTGTTTTAGTGTGGTCTAGTGTTTTCTTCTTTTTTTTTTTTTTTTTTTTGTTTTTTGGGGGAATGTTTTGTTTGATTGACTTGTTTTTGGGTATAATATTGATGATCTTGATGGGATTGGTGTGGCTTTGATTCTTCATTTTCATGTCTTGATCAAAATGGGGTCTAGAATTTGACTGAGATGACATTGAATTTTGGAGTTTTTGATCTTCTGGGTATGTATCATTCTATATAAATTTTATATATCACACAAGTAAGTAATTGGGAGTGTTTCTTGGGTTTTCTCTCTCCTCCATGAAAATTCTCTCTCCCCCCCTCTTTCTAGTTTGTTGGGTCGATTTATTTCCTATTGGGTTTCTGAGTCAAGAAAATTAAATACAGGAACTCAAGTGTTCTTAATAGGATGAAAATCTGGTAATCTGAGAAAGTTCAGAAGAAGAAAAAGAAAAGACTCAAACATGAAGTTTATGAAACTCGGTTCTCGGCCTGATACTTTCTACACTACTGAAGCTGTAAGGTAAGAAATTCACTGGAAACATGATTTTTTTCTTTTTGTTTTTTGTGTTTTTGCTTTTGTTTTTGTTTTTGGACATAATTTAAGCATCATATGATGTAAAGGGTAACATGGTTTTACTTGTGCTAATGTAGGTCAGTGTCCTCAGAAGTCTCTAGTGATCTCATAGTCCAAGTCAAGGGAAGCAGATATTTGCTTCACAAGGTTAAATCTTGATAAATCTTGCAATTCATTTGAATGATGTCTCTGGTGTTGCTTAATTTTTGACAAGTTTTGTCTTTGTGTTTTTGTGTTTTTTTTTTTTCCTCGTGTTTTTGTTATGCAGTTTCCCCTGCTTTCCAAGTGCTTGCGGCTCCAGAGGCTGTGCTCCGAAAGCCCAGACTCCCAACACCACCAAATAGTCCAACTCCCTGATTTCCCTGGCGGCATCGAGGCATTCGAATTGTGTGCTAAGTTTTGCTATGGCATCACAATCACACTCAGTGCCTACAACATTGTATCTGCCAGGTGTGCTGCTGAGTACCTCCAAATGACCGAGGATGTCGAAAAGGGGAACCTAGTTTACAAGCTTGAAGTCTTCTTCAATTCTTGCATACTTCACGGTTGGAAGGACTCAATCGCAACGCTACAAAGCACGAAAGCGTTCCCTTCGTGGTCCGAGGAGCTTGGAATCACGAGCCGGTGCATTGAAGCGATTGCTTCGAAAGTTTTAGCCCATCCCTCGAAAGTGAACTTGTCGCATAGTCATTCGCGTAGGGGTAGGGACGATGCATCATGCAACGGGGGAGAGAGCCAGAGGCATAGCAAACTTATGACAAAAGGGTGGTGGGCTGAAGATGTGGCAGAATTGGGGATAGACCTATATTGGAGGACTATTATAGCGATCAAATCCGGTGGGAAAATACCCTCGAACCTCGTGGGAGACGCATTGCGAATTTACGCGTCGCGATGGCTACCCAACATTTCAAAAGACTACAAGCAAGTAGTAGACTCAGACCCAGACTCGGACACAGTTGGGTTTGGGGATATGACTTCAAAGCATAGGCTGCTTTTGGAATCCATTATAAGCCTACTCCCACCGGAGAGAGGCGCTGTTTCGTGCAGTTTCTTGCTTAAACTCTTGAAAGCAGCCAATATACTTAACGCCTCGTCTTCTTCGAAAATGGAATTGGCTCGGAGAGTTGGAATTCAATTAGAGGAAGCGAAAGCCGGGGACTTGTTGATTCCCTCTTTGTCGCGCACAGTTGACACAGTTTATGATGTGGACATAGTCATGACTATTTTGGAACAATTCATGTTACAGGGGCAGAGCCCTCCAACTAGTCCCCCGCGAACCAAGGACGGTTTTGAGAGGAGGCGGCGGTCTCGCTCAGCTGAGCACGTCGATTATGAGTTTCAAGAGAGTAGAAGGTCCTCTTCCGCTTCCCATAGCTCGAAACTCAAGGTGGCGAAGCTCGTGGACCGGTATCTTCAAGAGATAGCTCGAGATGCGAATTTGCCGCTGTCAAAATTCATTGGACTAGCCGAGGCCTTACCGGACTTTGCAAGGCTTGATCATGATGATCTATACAGAGCAATTGATATTTATCTCAAGGTAATAATACTGATATTTGGAGTATAATACCATATGATCTTTTCTGATCTTTTTTTTTTTATAATTTTTTAAAATGTCATTGTTTTTGTTTTTCTGTTTTGATTTTGATATCCTTCCTTTCATAATCACCGTAACTCTAAAATTAAAAGCAAAAAATATCCTCAAGACACATTTCAATGGTTTGAAATTAGAATGTGGGTCACCATCATTTTAGTAGATAACCAACTCCCTTGACCTTTGGATCCTATTAGTCATACTCAATGTTTGGTAGTTATTAGGGTTTGGTAATTTAATTGGCAACTAACTAGGTTCAAGATTTTTTATTACTTGACTTTCACTTAGTTCTACACTTCCAATAATCAGAAATTTGGCAATATAAATATTCGCATTTTTAAAAAAAGTCAAAGAATAAAGTCAATATATACTAGCAGTTTATCATTTATGTCTGAACGAACATGCAATTATGTTCCTTTTTTTTTCTATTTTGGAATGTCACACATTGAATGGTCTCCAAATCTTGTGCTTGTCTCGCATTTTCTTGGAATATATTCGCCTCTAGAAGAGCTTATTTAGAGATGTAAAATTTACCCGTATAAAATGACACTACTACCCTTATTCCAGGCACACCCGGATCTCAACAAAAGTGAAAGAAAGCGTCTGTGTCGAATTTTAGACTGCAAGAAGCTGTCAATGGAAGTGTGCATGCACGCAGCTCAAAACGAGATGCTGCCACTGAGGGTGGTGGTGCAAGTCCTCTTCTTTGAGCAAGCTAGGGTTGCCATGGCTGGTGGCCAGATGACCGAGCTTCCTAGCAACATTAAAGCACTTCTCGCTGCAAATGATGACTCGAGGAGGCCTACAGCATCACTAAGCACCAATGCGACAGCTCAAGCAGAGGATCAGTGGAGCATTTCTGGTCTCAAATCACCAAAATCGAAGCTTTCAACTTTGAGGATGAAGCTGGCTGAGGATGATGATTTGGAGGAGAATTACTCTGATGGAATTGGGAAACAATCGAAAGTTAAAGCGCTTTGTTCGATTCCTGGTCGGCCTAAAAGAATGTTCAGTAAGTTGTGGTCCATCAATAGAAGCGCGAGTGAAAGGAATTGACAGAAATTTATTTATTTTCCAGTTGGGATGCTAATTAGTATGAAGTGTAATTCCAATCTTACTTTCTCTTTTTGTATTTGTTGTTGCAAAATGCCTTGTATTTTTAGGGGAAAAGTCACTGTGAATTGTTGTAGTCTATGTTAATAAGAAACATGTTTTTTTTTTTTGGTTTTTTTTTTTTTTTTTTTTTTGGAGAAATGAGAGGAAAATCTCTCGAGAAACTTTACTTTTGTGGAAATTGATTAGGATCTTTTGATGGAATTGTCTTAACGCGGGGCCAAAAATTCTAGCGATTTGTCTTTAGATTTGTCAGCATGAGTCTTAATTGCTTGGTGACAGTTGGTTGAATTGTCACATGACAGTTCAAATTCATTTTCAAATTATGTTGTGCTCTGCTGTTTAATCTTCTGTTGATTCCTCTACCATAGTGTTTCATTTTAAGTACACCATTGAGTTGTATACAAAATGTTATATGTATACTACAGATCATTTTGAACTGGTGAGCACTGAATCAAGATCCTTTGTTTTTACATTCTATTGTTGAGACAATGTTTTATTTTTGGGGGGGATAGTAATCAAAATTCTCATGGTTTGGTAGTATTTAAGGATGAAATTACAACCGTGCTACGTACACCCACTGGGGGTCGACCCCCAGTGAGGTGGCAGTCCCTTGTTGAAATCCCAAAAAAAAAAAAAAAAAAAAAACAATTTTCTTTGGTCCACTCCCGGGGTGACACCTCACTGGGGGTCACCCCCAGCTGGGGGTATAATGCATTAGTGATGAAATTAATAGCTTTCTTTTCTTAATTTCTGAGAACAACGACGAGTTGTAGATCATGAGAAATTGGGAGGGGTGTAAATTTAGCCTGGCCCGGCCCATGTCAAGTCTCGCACGCTCCTGTCAAAATTTGAGCTGGGTCACGAGTCAAAAAATTAGGCCTAGGGGTTATTCGGGCCTTGGGCGACCCGGTCGGCTTGGGCCTGGGCTCGGGCTTAGGACAGGCATGAACAAATTTTTTTTTTTTTTTTTTCTATCAAAATTTTATTATTTTTTATTAAAAAAAACACTGGACCTCGCCCGGGCCGGGCCTTGAGTAGGTCGGGCCCATCCCAGGCCGCGAACAGGCTTTGGACCACTCACGGGCCGCGGGCTATTTTTACACTTCTAGTGTAGCAGTGTGTTTTAATAGAAACATTCTGTGTTTGATAGAGTCTTTTAAAATTAATTCCATCCTTACATTCGAATGTTATGTTTGGTTTGAGTTTTCAAATCATGATTTCAAACCAATTTCAAAATACATTTTAAAAACATGTTTGGCAAAATAGACAATTTTTGAATATTTGGTCTACCTGATCATCCGACAGGTTAACTGGAATAATATTCTCTCTCTCTGTCTTTCTTTTTTTTTGGGTTTTTTTTTTTTTTTTTGCCAATAGCCACCTGTTATTTGGGGAAAAAAAAATTTATATTTGTTTTTGATATTTTTTTAGACCAAAATTACAAATTATTTTTTTGAATTAAATTTTAAAAAGAGTTTGGTTTTGAGTTTTGAATAAAATTTTCAATAGAGTTTTAAGATGTGTGTTTGGTTATGAGTTTTAAGTTTTTCAATTAAATTTTGAAAACTGTTTTCAAAACTCATAACCAAACAATTTTTCTTATTTTATATGTCACATCAAAAATTTAATTTTTTTTTAAAAACTCATAACTAAACAAATTTTCTCTTTTTAAATCATAATTCCAAAACTCACAAACTTAAAACACAACTCTATTCTCAAATGATAATTCTAAAACTCTACCAAATACTATCTAAAATTTCAATATTCTGCTAATAAAATGTATCAGTTTTTTGGCCTTCCTATATCGATACATCTCGGTTTGTCAATGAAAATAGAAAAAACATGTACGTATCGTCATATTTGTAATATATATAGATTCATAATTGATTTACAACCTCATTCATAACTGATTCAACTCTTATAAAACATTTTTCGCGACTAATGATTTTATAAAAATTCATGATCACATCACTCGAATTTGAATACTTATCATTCTGACACTCCCATTATTATTTACCATAATCGATAGCAATTCATCTCTTCTTGAAATAATGAAAATCACATCAAGTATTTTGGACAAGCTAATTGTGATATACTCAATGTTTTAAGACATTGGCAAAACTTGATTGTTGGTAATACAATAATACTACCACCCAAAAAAAAAATTATCCCAAAATTCTTCTACAAAATTAAATAAATAATTTAAATATATTCAGAATCAAAGGTAGTGTTTTGTAGAATTTTAGAATTATGATTTGATAATAGAGTTGTATTTTGAGTTTGTGAATTTTAGAATTATAATATGAAAAGAGAAAAATTTATTTGGTTATAAGTTTTGAATTGAATTTTGAATTTTTGATATAACATATAAAATGAGAAAAGTTGTTTGGTTATAAGTTTTCAAAAAAAAAAAATTCAAAACTTAATTAAAAAACTTATAACTCACAACCAAACATACAACTCAAAACTTTATTAAGAATTCTATTCAAAACTTATAACCAAACTCTGTTTAAAATTCAATTCAAAAAAATAATTTGTCATTTTGGTCTAAAAAAATAATTTCTATATTTAAAAAATATCAAAAACAAATATTTTTTTTTTTTTCAAAATAAAAGGAGGCGATTGGTGATTGGCAATTGCCAAAAAAAAAAAAAGAAGTATTTTTCCAGTCAACCGGCTAGACATCTAGGCGGACAACCGAGTAGGCCAAAAATTCAAAAAATGTCTGGTTTACCAAACGTGTTTTCAAAATGTGTTTTGAAATTGATTTGGAATCATAATTTGAAAACTTCAACCAAACATAACATTAGAATGTAAGGGTATAATTAGTTTTAGAAAGCTGTTCCAAACACAGCAAAACTTTTTCACCTGATGGTTGTTAAGGATGTAATAGTGACTGGCCCGGCCCATCCAGACCTGGGCTCAAGCTAGCCTATCCAGGCCTCATGGGCTCCTGCTTTTTTAGCGGGCCAGACCATGGGCCAAAAAGTGGGGCTCAGGTCCAAGCCCACTCATAATAGGGCGAGGCCGTGGGCCGTGGGTTGGGCCTAGGCAGGTCTTTTTTCTTTTTCTTTTTTTAAATAAACGATAAATACATTATATATATAGATTATTTATTAGAAATAAAATATAAAAAAAATTTGTACTAGAATATTTTAGTTAAGATTAATGAGATTTTTTTTTATATATTTTTATGTTTCATTGTGGTATTTAAATTTAATTATGTATGACTTATTTTTTTTTAATTATGAACTTATAATTAAAAAATATGCAATTATGTAATTTTTTTTATATATATGAAAATAAAACTTTCAATATTACAATATTAAATTAATTATATAATATTTATTGAATAAATAATTTTTATTTCAAAATGAAATAAAATATTACAAAAATTTATATTGTAAATAAAATAGGTGTAGATTATTGATGATGGTAGAGCAATTGCATCACGAATCCGAATCGTTGGTCGCGGTTTCCTACCGCCGTTTCCTGTCGCCCCCAAAACGACGTCGTTTTGGGGGCAGATTTTCAAAAAAAAAAAATCGCAGAGGAAGAGGGAGGAAGGAGAGGGAGAGGGAGGGAGGAAGGAGGGAGGAGGGGGGAGGAGGAGGAAGGGAAGGGAAGGGCCGGACTGGAGGGGGCCATAAATATAGGGGGAGGAGGAAGAGGAGGCAGAAAGGACGGCCGGAGGCGGAGGCGACGGTGGTCGCAAGTGCTGCGACGAGGGACGGCGGGCGTCGGCGGGCGGCGAGGGACGAGCTGCGACGGTGAGCTCACAGCTTGAGCTGCTTCCTCCTCCTCCCCCCCTCCTCCCTCCTTCCTCCCTCCCTCTCCCTCTCCTTCCTCCCTCTTCCTCTGCGATTTTTTTTTTTTGAAAATTTGCCCCCAAAACGACGTCGTTTTGGGGGCGATAGGAAACGGTGGTAGGAAACCGCGACCGACGATCCGGATTCATTGCATCACTATAGGTTAACTACATCGCAACTAGGTTGGCACCTACTAGCCTATCAATCATTTACATTATATTCCACCTCAATAATCTAATACAAAAAATAAAATAAAATAAAATAAAATGGAAATGAAATAAACTAGTAAAAAATAAATTGTTGATCAATCAACAAATATTTCAGTCACGTTGCCCGAGGATATGTCATCCACATCATTTTGAATTCACTTTTTTTCACTATAATTTTGTTTTCTTGTAAGCGCATACATATGATTTCTGAATATCATCAGTGCCTTAATCATTTGGGGTGAAAACCTGTTCCGATAATCGCTCAGCACCCTTCTACCTGTACTAAAAACTGTTTCCAAAGCAACTGTAGAAATAGGAACGGTTAGTATATCATAGGCTATCTGTGAAACCACAGGCTACATAGTTTCATTTTGTTTCCACCATTTCAAAATGTCAATATCATCGGAATCATTCATTAACGGGCTTTCCAAATAACGTTGTAATTCAGAACTACTTACGCTTGTATGTTGAAATATTCTACTTTTTATTGCCGAAAAAACACTTCCTCCTCGAGATAAGACTGCTAGTGTAGTGTGTATAGGTATATTTACAGATACAGCTGCCTTGTATTCTTCAAATAATCTGTTGTATGTTTATAAAATAGGGGCAAATTGTGTTTGATCAACGAAAATACGTTCTGAAAATTCTTGTAAACCAATTTCCTTACACCTAAGATCAATTATTATGGATAAACCTAAAAGACGAGACAAAAGATCAAAATATTTATCAAATTTTTTTTCATTGAAATAATAATTGTTACATAATATTCATTACCATATATTTTACGTAAACTTTAATTATTTTTGCTAGCATATGTAAAACAAATGGTGAAGTAGGAATATATATATATATATAAGTAAATAATTTTGTTAAAGTGTCAAAAATTTTTTAAAAATCTTTATACAAGGCTATTTGGCGCCAATTAAATTCTATAGGAGTCAGTAGTCCTTCTATTGATATTGTTGCAAAAAATAAATTTATTGTTCTTCTTTGTTTACAAGCTATTTTTAACATATTATATGTTGAATTCTACCTACTATTTACATCTAAAATTAATTTTTTAAATGACATATTTTCTCGTTGACAAATTTTTCTATATTCCGAAATTCGATTAGCAAAAGATATAATAGTAACAACTGTATTTTTTATTACAAGTATAGAAATCTTGTATACATGCATAGTTTCTTTAACAATCAAATTTAAAATATAGACATAACAACGAACATAAAATAAATCACCATCAACAAGTAATTGTAAAGTTGATTTTAAATGGGTTACAGTTTGATTATAATATGTTGCATTATCTAAACTATTCGTAAATATTTTATTTTGTAAAACCCACTCATATAATACATTTCTTATTTCTACACCAAGCGAACGACCAGTGTATGGAAGTTCAACCAATTTAAATGAAATAATTCTTTTATTTAATTTTTAATCATTATCAATAAAATATGCAGTGATACATTGATATTCAAAACCATTATTTGACTACAGATCAGATGTTAAGCAAACTCTTATACTCAAATTTTTAAAGATGTCAAACAATTCACTTTTAACATCTTCAAATTTCTTTAAAATCCTATTTCTAGTAATATTTTTTGAAAACTTTGATATTGCGATGCAAAACTTTCGTGAATCACTTTGGTAAAATCAGGACATTCTTTTTCTTTTTCTTTTTTATTCAAGAAAAAATTTAGGAGAAGGGGAGGCTACCACCACTCTAGGGCCAGGAAAAACGTTACGCATTATCACCCCCTAACAAGGGGCTGTCGACAGCGGGACTCGAACCTAAACTAAATGGGCGAAGGAAACGAGCCTTACCAACTGAACCAACCCTTGTTGGTAAAATCGGGACATTCACTAGTAGTAAAAGGTTGTTTTTTATTTTAATAATATAATCAACTATATAATTTCGTGCATGTATAGAATCATATGAAAATGTTTGCAAATTACCAGTTGATGAAGCCCCTAATTACATTTGATTTTGAATATCAAATTGTTGACTTTGTAAAAAAATTTTAACATATCTTTTTAGATGACTAGTACCCCTGCAGATGCAGCACTTGTGCACAATATTTACATTTTGTTTTAAATGTAATTGTACCATCATGATTATTTATAGATATTTTTTTAAAATGTTCCCAAACACTACTAGTTCTGCTCTTAGATAATGATCCAACTGTTGGAAGAGGGATATTAGAAGGAGAATCAATAGATTCATGTTGTGTAGTATATGTATCAACATTGACATAAACATTAAGAATATTAGGATCCATAGTAATGTAAGTAAAACAATATATAGAATTAACAATTAATTTAAATAATGTGTAAATACAATAAGTAAATAATAATAATTAATAGATGTGCACAAATAATTAATGAAAAAAATGAGTAGCTAATAAATTTAATTAAACTAATTAATGTTACTGACTGACGAATGTGATATAGAAATTAGCTTCTTCTGATAAAAGTTTTTTGTTGCACAATTGCAATTGTCACTTAAGGATAACACTTCAAAATTAATTGAGAATTAAGAGAGTTTAAGAGAGAGGGAGAGAGAATTATTTGTGAGATTTGTTTTGAAAAATGAAAAATATTTATAGTAGTTTGAAAGAGTGAAATAAATTTATAAATATATATATATTACTGTTTGAATTTTTTTTTATGACCGTCTCTACTAATTTATGACTGTTTGAATTATTATTATTATTATTATTATTTTCATTCAATGAATGAAGAGTGAGTTGAGTGATTGAAATGTAACAAAGTAGGCTAGTAGGGGGTGGGGCAGGCTATTATTATTATTATTATTTTCATTCAATTGTATTTTCAAATTTGCAAACAAAGTGAAAGGGGGGTGTTAGGTGATTATGTGATAATGCAGGGGTAGGTTAGATGGGACATAGAGTGGGTCTAGAATTATTATATATATATATTTTTTCATTCATTGTAAGGAAATGACATTAATTGTTATGTTTTTTTTTTTTTTTTGCAAGATCAATCTTTTATTTATTTTGTTTGTTAATATATTTTTTTAATATTTTTTAATTATTTAACCGTTGCAAGTTGTTTTTTGTTTTTATTTTTTGAAATTTGACCATTGGTAGAGAGAAGGCCGAGTGGGGTGGGTCGGGCCGGGCCGGTCTTCAAATGGAAGGCCTAGGCCCAAGGTACTAGACTGGGCTTGGGTCTGTGCCTAATCAGGCCAAAATGGATCGGGTCCACCTCGGGTGAGTTTCGTGCCATTCACGAGTCTCGAACCATTTTTACACCCTAATGGTTGTGTAACATGAGGTCCTTTCTCTACCTAACAAGTAACCCTACCGATATATATTATGTTAAGGAAAAAAAAAAATAATAAATTTATTCAAGCATACATCTACACTAGCATAATATTGATGTTACTTCAATTTACCCCTATGAACTTTACACTATACACTATTATAATATTGATGCTACTTCATAATTATACCCCCATCAACTTTATAGGCAGACTTTATACCATTGATCTTACATGATGAAATAACATATCCCTATCTTTGCAGTGGGGTTGGATTAAATTAAAGGTGTATCTTTCAACAAAAGTTATGCAATGTACAAATTATATACACTCATATCATCACCCTTATCATAATTATTGTCATCATTTTTCCATATTTTTATCAGTGGATTGCATAAATCTTATTTGACAAATGTTTATTTGTAGTTCAAAATTTATATTAAAAGTAAAATGTATAGTGTAAATTTAAAATAGATAGGCCACTAAATTTATTTATCAAGAAATTCTATTCAATTTTCAGTGTTAAATTTATCACTATAAAAATGTTTTTTTAAAAAACATAATTCAATTATTTATACTTCAAACATCATATTTCAATATAAATTAACACAAATAAACTACAAATAAATCAAAACTCACAAACAAAAACTAAAATATTCTAATACTTTATTATTTTAATAAATTTATTAGTATCATTACCAATACCAAATGATACAAACACATTTAAAAAGTCTCAAAAAAAATTTCATTACCAAAACGAGGGACAAATACATAGAAAACAAAATAAATTTATTCAATCAATAGGATCAACTAATAATTATTCTAAATAAATAAAATTCATTAATAAATTTTTTTTGATAAAACGTTTCTTAGGTGTTCCATGTGTCCTATCAAAGCTTTTCCAGTCGTATAAAACATAAATTCTTAGTGATGCTCTCATAATACTGTCTGGTGAGCACATGAGCAGTCCAAGCTACTCTTATAATTTATCACTCCTATTTATACTCTCATTATTTGTCTTTTATTTAAGTTTAAAATTTTGCCATTTTGGTATTAAAAAACCCTACAATTGAATGAGTAAGCATATATACCAAGACCATGCCCCATGTTTTTTTAAAAATTAATCAATGATGGAAAACTAAGATTAACAATTTCAAATTATGGAGTCCCAAGAAGCAAGAAAATCATGTGTCATTGAGCATACAAGGAGTTGTTATACTTGCCTAAAAAAGAAAAAAAGAAAAAAAATAGAAGGAAAAAAAAGATAGGTTATACCTGTAATTTAAGAGAAATTTCACTTTATATCATTATCTCTTCAATCACAATGGGATATTTAATTAGCCCAAAGTGCCTTATTTATTTTATATTGGATTAAGTTCATGCAGTAATTGCAGTCAAATCTCCATAATCAAATTATTTAATTAGTCCAAAGGGCTTAATTTATCTGATATTGGATTAAGTGCATGCATATAGTGTAGGCATGAAATTCAATAATGGGAGTTTTTTTATTTTTTTATTTTTTGGGCCTGAATCATGAGATCCAATTAGGTATCGCATTAGCAAATAATTAGAACTGATTGTTTGCTGGATCAAGGAAAGAGATTGGATTGGGACTAAAAAAACATGTTGTGAAGACATGTCTCCCTATATCCCTAATCCATTGTTTGATTGGAAGAAACTAATTCAGTCTTATTCACAGGATTATCAATGTTAACACAAATAATTTTACAACCAATTGAATTCAAAGAGAAGGAGAGAGAGAGAGAGATGATTTGAATTCAATACTAGCTAGCACTACCCTGAATTATCGAATTTTAATTTTTTTTTTTCTCCTCATCCAACGGGTAAAAGTAAATTTCCTTTTATTGTTGAGGCTTCTGTTCTTTTGTAATTGCTTTACCCATCTAAAAGAAAATAAAAAAAAATAAAAAAACTAAACAAGTATTTGAACTAATTTGGGTTGGCTAGGTTAGGTGTCATACACAACTCAATTATTATTTTTTAATATTATTTATTTTATTTTAATGTTTTTGGATAAACAACCTCATCAAGATAGAGCCAAATTGATAAATCCCAGCGTCCTGCCCACAACCCATTGCTTCAAGCAATTTAGGCTAGTTGACTGTTAGTGTAACAAAGTCGACTCATATACAACATTGACCAAAATCTTATTGTGATATTTCTGATTGATTATGAACCTCTCTCGATGACACAAGTAGTACAAAGGAGAGAATTTGTATCAACCTTGTACTACATCGCAAGTTTACATAAATGATTTTGGAGATGTAAGCCAGTACTAATTTAATATTAAATAATTTGACTTACACTGTGTTTGGTTGATAATTTTGGGAGAGATTTGGGAAAAAAAAAAAAAGGTGAAAAAGTGTTTAAAATTAGATAAAATGTAGGTATATTTTATTCACATTTCACCTATCTTTTTCATTTCTCTTTTCAAATCTCCTAACCGATCACAGTATTAAGCAATTCAAAATATTTTTGACCGACTCAACCCGTTTTATATTAGGAATCGGGATGCAAAATTATAAATACAACTCAAAAAGAAAGAAAGAGTGATCAATGTTGTTCAAATATGTTAGAAAAATAATACCAAATTATATGGAAAATATAAATTAAAAATATGTAAACGGTTTTTGGGCTAAACTAAAACTGAAATAAATTGACAAAATAACGTAATAAAACTTACAGTACATAAATAGATAAAATCTGATTGATTTTCTTAAGACAAATTCGTCCTCCCACCGGTACTTAAGATTCAATGGACGTCTATCTCCCAGGATACAACAATCAATGTCTTGCACTAGCAGCACTACAATTGCAAGCCTAGCGAATTTCACTGTGCAAGTACGCTCTTTATAGGAAAATTTGACTCAAAAAAATATGAAGAATAAATGCAAAGTGAAGAAGAAAACACAATTTTCTATCCAAATTGAAGTGAAGGGGATGGAATTTATAGATTCCTCCATGACTCTTTAGAAAGGTTGTGACCCTTCAAAAGGACACACCCTTTCATCTCAAGAGACACAACTATTGGAGTAAATTTAAATTCAAATTCAAATTCAAATTCAAATTTTCTAATAATCCCCCACATGAATGAAATTTACAGAAAGGACATGCAACAACATGCAAACAAAGAGAGAGTACATTAAGGAAATACCCTGCATCGGGATAGGTAGCTTTTGGTTTTGAACCTTCCCTAGTGAAAGCCTATCGGACTTACTAGCTATCAATGGGCGTAATGCCTTGAACTGTTCAGCCGTTTGTGTAAGTCAAGACAATAGAATTCACATAGAACATCTCCAGACACAGTTTAGTTCTCACGGTTGTGCCCGTTTTGGCCTTGGGCATCTCCTGGTATTTCATGAGTGCTTTAGAGAATTTTGCCTCATCAATTCTCATAGAAGCGGCCCCTTCACAAGGTGATCCTTATTTTGAATCTCTTAAATACTCAAGATTAACAAGTCAATCAGAATCATAATTTTTCCATTAATCTCTCTCTCTCCCCCCCCTCCACATTTGTAATAATACATAAATTAGCACAAACAACATGATTCATTTCCAGACAAGTGAAATTGCCGCAAAAAATAACTCATTCAAAAATATTTGGGACAAAAATGGAATTATCTCTTTTAATTCAAAAGATAAACTCCCATATTAAAAACATGATTCATGGTTAAACCAAGTCTACCACACAAGTAAAATAAAGATTGAAAACATCATATCTCACAAAATTCAAAGTTACTTTAAAAATAACTTTCAATTGATTATTAAAAAATAATAATCAACATAAAAGATTTCTCAATCAATTTTTAATTAATTTGTGATTGTGATGATGACATCAGCAATGAAATCCTTTTGGAGTAATATGAGAGGGAAAAAAAAATGTAAATAACTTTTGTTTGATTGTTGTAGTAGTATTCGTGCAATATCAACGCAATCTAGATCACCGGAGATATCTAAACATGATAATTTAAATAAATTTTCAATTAAATTTTAAACACAAAAATTCAGACAGCGAACATCTTTGTAAGTCAACTCATTGAACAATTTCTCTGCATCATCCAAGTGGCCACTTCTTGAATACATAGAAACTAAAGAAGTTCCAGCAAAAACATTATCACAAAACCCGCTTTTTATGGGAAAACCATGAATCCGTTCACCACAAATCCTTTTGTCTGGTGACCATAGTTCTAAATATCGGCCGGTACGGTACGTACCGGCCGATTCGTACCGGAAAATCATGCCTCCGATTCGGATACTCACCGGTATACCGGTGAGAATGAAATTCACACCCGTAGCGGCCGAGTCCCGGTACGTAGCGGCCGAGTCCCGGTACGTAGCGGCGTGAATCCGATATATGGGCCGATACGCGCCGATGCAGTCCGATACGGTCTCTGTTTCACCTGTTTTCTTCGTGATTTGCTCTGTTTCTGGTTTTCTTGATGTGCTCTGCTTTCTTCTTGATATTCTCAAGGTGCTGAAGAGGAGAGAAGGGGTCTGCACCCATACATTGACACATGCATCTGGTTCTCTGATCCCTCTCTACAATTGAGATAACACACCGATACACACAGAGGGGCACTCGGCTAGATCACACAGTGAGGAGATGGGCTGGTCTCTCTCTTGAATGAAAAAAGACACACACATGGAGCGGGAGAGGAGGCACACACTGAGGAAAGACTCACACAGGGGCAAGAGGCACGACCCCTCTGTCTCTCTCTCTAACATGATTATCTCTCTCGATACACAACTGGTTCTCTTGATCCACAACTGGGTCTCTCAACCTGTTATATTATATATTTTATATTAATATTAATATATATATATATATATTTTATTTATTTCTCAGTATAAGAAAAAATAAATATTCAAATCAATTTTTTTTTATTATATGCCAAAAATAAATACATATCATTTAGTTAAAAATGAGTCAAAAATATTCTTACATAACGAAATTTTGATTAAAATGTAACAAATTAAGGTTAAAAGAGTCAAAAAAATGTATAAAATTTAGTTTTAGAGGGATTGCTAATGATTTTTAAAATTTCACGGTCGCGACACCCGATTCCCGATACATACCGGCCGATACTACCGATACCGATACTCCGCGACCGATACCGTTACGTCAGCCGATACCGCGATTTAGAACTATGCTGGTGACTCACACGCCTCAAAATTACCGAACAAGTGTGCTCATTAAATTCTTCATGAGATTTATGCAAATGATGAGTTATTCTAGTAACCGATTTAACATCATGAACCCGGGAATACCCATGAATAAGAGAGGTCCATGTGATTGTATTCCGATCAAGCATTTCATCAAACAACCTTTGTGCATCGTCCAGTTGCCTGGTAACTATATATATTATATATGTTAGTTCCCTTCAATATCATGATCCCAAACACAGTACACTAGAAATTAATATGGATCCACTAACTAATTTGACAGATCACGTCAAAAAATCGAAAATGGAAGACGAGGACATACAGTTTCTCCAAGAACTTGAAATGGTATGAATCTGAAATGCGAAACGACGAAACATATAGTTTCGACAAGTTATACGAAATGGAGTAACTCCACGCAGCGATTTCGGAGGCAATGAGACTGTACCCTCCGGTTCCTATAGACACGAAGTTGTGCCAGGACGACAACATTTCACCGGACGGTACGGTTGTGAAGAAGCATTGGTTTGAGACCTTCAATACGTATGCGATGGGGAGGATGGCGACCCTTACCTCCAGGAGGTTTATGTATGTTTTACCAAAATTATACAAAATCAAGAAGTTTTTGAACAGGGAGCCGTTGCAAAAAATTATCATGATCACGTACCACAGGGAATATGGGTGTAGACACCCCATTTTTGACCGACCTTAAGACTCAGATGTCACCGATTGAGCGCTCGTTGATGTTGCATACTGTGCTCGTTCAGAAGCCTCAGAGTCGCGGCCGTGCGCCCTGCCTCCGGACTTCCGAACTTTCTTTCGTGCCCTACCTCGGTTTGCGAACTAGACTCGGTTTTCTCTGTTTTCTTTCCTGAGGGGAGGGAGTGGTCCCGTAGACTATCTCTCAGTGGCCGTGGGCTACTTTTCGTGACCGTAGGCCATTTTGCCCATTTCGGAGCCCGGTTCCCGGTTTTCGGGACCGTCAGGCCATGCGCCTCGGTTCGGGACCGCCCAACCATCTCCGATTTCTCCGATTTTTGGCAAGTGCCTCTGTTTTATCATTCCGAGGGACACTGGGGCCTCTGATACCCACTTCGTGGCCGAACACCACTTTCGGTGCCTGCAGCCCATTTTCGGGACCCCGAACCGCGCGGTTTTGGGCCCCGAGCTTTCATTTTGCATCGGTTTTTGTTCAATTTTGGCAGGTACCTCTGTTTTAGCATCAGGAAGATCACTGGAGGGTGGGAGGCCAGCAATTGTTCCAGAAAACCAGTTTCGCTCCTCCGGCGCCCGTTTTGCTCACTTCCGGGCTAATGTTGAACACCCTAGTGATATTCAAGCCGGGACTACATATTTGTGATGAGGGGACATGGGAGGACCCTAAAAAGTGGCGGTCGGCCAGTAATTGTGATTTTCATTTTTGAGCTTCTCTTTCAAATGCAATGTTGTGCCTTCTGTTTCAGAGTTGCCAAATTCCAACCATGGGGTCTTGTTCTACACACATGGGAGGACCCTAAAAAATGGTGGTCGGCCATTAATTCAACTTTTCATTTTTGCACTTGGCTGGCCGGCCATATGGGGTGGCTGGCCGGCCATAGGGGGTGGCTGGCCGGCCACTTGCAGCAAAAGCACCTGGCCGGCCTGCTTTCTCCTTTTGAGCACTTTACAGCTGTCCGGCTGTTTCTTCAAAATATCCTAGCCTCCGGGGGATATTTTGGGAGGGAAAGCTTGGGTGCATTTCCCTCCCTTTTACACCCCTTTCTTGCCCATTTAAGGGGCTGACCTCCTTCTTTGTTAGGGTTAGAAAAATTCTCCTCAAGACTTCACATCCATTTGACTCCATCTCCATCTCCAAAAGCTCCAAAATCTTCAAGTTTAGTGCCATTTCTTGAGCATCATCAAGCATCACTATCACCAATCCATTTCCAGCAGCAAGGAGGGATTCTTGAGAGGCTTAGAAGCAACTTTCATCAAGCCAAGAAGCATCAAAAGACTTGTCTTCAAGGGTAAGTCTTCATTTCCCTTTTTCTAGCACATTTTTGCATCAATTCTTTACGCTACTTGCTCTCTGTTTTGGGCTCCGAGCCCTACTGATTTTAAGCTTATTTTGAGCCCCTCTACAACATTGTAGAAGGGCTCAACCTCGTTTGGCACCTCTATGATGCAACTCTTTCAATATCACTCTTTATGCCAATGTTTTGCATGCTTTCTTTAGCTTATGAGTGATCTGATTTAGAGCCTGATATAAACTGTGAGTAGGCTTATTTTGAGTCCCTCTCCAACATTGAAGAAGGGCTCAATCATGTTTGGTGACTCTATCATGCACTTGCTTTGTAATTTTTCCAATTTACCGTAAAATTGCATGATTTATTTGGCCTATTTGTGATCTGATTTGGAGCATCTCATGAACTAATATTATGCCTATTTTGAGCCCCTCTTCAACATTGAAGAAGGGCTCAACCTGGTTTTCATTCTCTGCATACCACTTGCTTTGAATTCATGTTCTATTCTTGCTTTTGCATGCTATTTTTAGCTCATGAGTGATCTGATTTCGAGCCTGATATAAACTTTGAGTGGGCTTACTTTGAGCCCCTCTCCAACATTGAAGAAGGGCTCAACCATGTTTGGCCTCTCTATCATGCACTTGCTTTGTAATTCTTCCAATTTACCGTAAAATTGCATGCTTTGTTGGGCTTGCTTGGCTTCTGTTTTGAGCCTTCATCAGGCTTAGAAAGTGTCTTATTTTAGCCCATTCTTCATTTCTTGTTAAGGGTCCAAAGCTGTTTGGTGCTTTCTTTTGATACCTCATGTGGTAGCCTTTGTTAGCTTCATTTTGCATGCTATTTTGAGCATATCTACATACTGAATTGGGGGATGTCATCTCTTGTAAATGTGCATATTTTTGGTCCCTCTTTAATGTTTTAGAACTGTGTTTTTCAGTTTGAGCATTGTACATGCCACTTGTTTCATTATTCCCCTATTTTCCCCTATTTTTGCATACTATTTTTGCCATACTTGTGATTGTTGTTTGGCCATTCTTTGTACTGGAAAAATGCTATTTTAGGGGCTTCCTAGCATCTGTCTTTACACTTCATATCCATTTTGTGCATGTTTAGCATGGCTATAGGCCATTTCAGGCGCCTAAATTTGCATTTCGGGATTATTCCGTGCATCGGGTGTACTTTGACCATGATTCGGGACTGTTTTCCCCCACATTTAAGTGCTGAAATTCCATTAGTATGTTTGCATATCATTTGCCATGTCATTTCATGCTTTACATCATCGCCTCGGTTTGCGTGCCCGCGTGCATGCATTTCGAGGCACTTCATTTTTATCCGACGGCATCCTCTGTGAGTGCGGCTGAGGCCCTCTCATGTTGGTGTAAGCCCTCATTGCATTTCGTATGTCATTCCGTGCCTTCGGGCCATTTCCCGGTTTGCGTGCCCATGGGCACGCATTTCGATACATCTCATTTTAGTCTCATTGCATCGTGTATACCATTGCCTCGGTTTGCGTGCCCGTGTGCACGCATTTCGAGGCAACTCATTTTTCATCTGATGGCCTCCAATGTGAGTGTGACCGAGGTTCACTCGTGTTGGTGTAAGTCCATACGGCATTGCGTATGTCATTTCCTCGTTTTGCGCGCCCATGGGCACGCGTTTCGAGGCATCTCATTTTCATCTGCATTGCGTATGTTAAGATTGCATATTAGCTGCATTTCATGCATATCATGCATATTGCATAGTGTTCGGGATAGGAGTTAGCCCGGGCACGGGAAACGAGGTGCGTTTCGTGCTCCGAGTGACGGAACGTGTCTCAATTCCCAAGTCACCGACACTCCGGATTACCCATGATGGAGTTAGGTTTTGTTGTAGCATTCATCTGCATTCATCCTATATTGAGTTGTGCAATCCGACTCCTCGGCCATCATGCATCGAGATGCGTGATTGGTGGCACGAGGATCGAGGCATGCATATATTTGTGAAATACATTGCTATGCCCCTTTCCTGCTCTCTGTTGCAGCAAAATCCAAGATCAGCAGTCTTCCAGGACTTGGCACGCATTTCGAGAACAGGTGCAAACAGAGGCTAATTGGGGCATCCCAATGGATTTCCGCGCCAAAGCAGTCCGGCATACATCATTCATCAGAAGCAAGGCAGTCCCTGGCTTGCATGCCAGCTTTACAGCTTTCCTAGTTCAATCTGTTAATTAATTAGAAATTTGTATTATTATTTTGGACTATATTATTCTTTCATTCGGACTGTATATTTATTCGGACCCTCTGCGCGAGGGCATAACTGTAATAAGTGTGGGTGAGTGTGATGTATGTCTTCCAACCCCACGTCTTTCTTCCCTTTTATTTACCTGCTTACGATGGTTAGATATAGGGCATATTTCAATTAGCATACAGTATGACAGCATGTTTGCATCATTCATCTGTTTTGCATGCACCGGGCTCGGCGCATCATACAAACTGCATCTGTATTTCAATTCCAAATTGAATACATGTTAATTGTAGCATCTCATATACCATGTTTAGAATAGCCGAGCCTGCTATAGTTGCATTTTGCATGTGTTGCATTAGGCATCTCAGCATATTTAGGATCATGCATGATTTCTAATCAGCTTTTGTTTTGGCTTGGAGTACTCGGTAAGTTTTATGCTTTAGCATCCTTGCATGCGTGTGAGTGACTGCCATGAATAGCATGCTTGCCATGAGGCTATATGCTTATGTGATATAACTGCCTGAATGCCTGTGGGTGGAGGTTGAGTTATTTGAATTGGGACAATGCATTGACTGTTTGTTTTAAGCCCACTAGATTGTGGCAACACCATGTTTTCTAAGCCCACCCGAGGGTGGCAAAATCTGCATTTTAAGCCTACCTGCGGGTAGCAAACCGTCTTTCAAACAAACATGAAATGTTTTGTTCCAATTCAGGCGACTCGGTCTATACTTGTTTGCTGCGAGCATCACATAGTAACCTAGGCTAATAACCGGAATAAGAGCATACAATGTTTTCAAAAGCAGATATCATGGTTAGTAGAGGCCGGTCTTTGACAGGGCGAGCGGGGGTGCTCACGATGTGACCTTCCCCAATCGTACCCAAGTTCCCGAGCCAACTTTGGTGATGACGGACACGTGGCCTTTGGCACCGAGTTAGGGTTTCCTAAATTTCCCATTTAAAAATATTTAGGTGGCGACTCTGTTATCTGGCAAAGCAGTCCATGTTTGGCACTTCTTCCTAAAAACCTGTTTTTCTCAAAACGATTTGCCGGATTTGGACTCTTTGGTTCAAGATTTAGAACCGTGGCACAAATCGAGTCCGAACTGTAGCGAGGTCCCTCGTGGGCTTGTTACAATGGGATGGATGGAACCAATAATAATAATAATAGTAATAATAATTAGATCAAAAGGAAAACCAATGACTAAACAAATGAAACACCTAAGTTGGTTAAATAAATGACATAACTATATATACAGACATATATGTAAATATCTATATATCTATAAGTCATATCAAATTAATCATGGAAAAACTAACCAATGCATCATTTGACTAGGAATATCATAAATTGACATCTGTTCTTCGTAAGGCCACACAGCAAAAAATCAATAAATCAATTATATTTTTCCAAAAACCATAAATAGGCACAAAGTCTATCTTAAGATTGCTAGAAAAATAATACCAAACTATATGAAAAATATAAATTAAAAATATGTAAACAGTTTTTGGACAAAACTAAAATTGAAATAAATTGACAAAATAACGTAACAAAACTTACAGTACATAAATAGATAAAACCTGATCGAGTCGAGTGTTTGACACTCTTTCCTTAAGACAGATTCATCCTCCCACTGGTGCTTAGGATTCAATAGATGTCTATCTCCCAAGACACAACGATCAATGTCTTGCACTAGCAACACTACTATTGCAAGCCTAACGAACTTCGCTATGCAAATACTCTCTTTATAGGAAAATTAGACTCAAAAAAATATGAAGAATAAATGCAAAGTGAAGAAAAAAATGCAATTCTCTATCCAAATTGAAGTGAGGGGAATAGAATTTATAGATTCCTCCATGACTCTTTAGAAAGGTTGTGACCCTTCAAAAAGAAACATCATTCCATCTAAAGAGACACAACCACAACCATTGGAGTAAATTTAAATTCAAATTCAAATTTTCCAACAAAATATTGAACAAGCAAAGCAATCACAAAATAAGTACACATAATTAAGCCACGACAACAACAACAAACAATTTGATTATACGGAGGATAAACTAAGAGCCTCCTCCACTGTATTTCTCCCATAGTATGTATGTACTAGGCTTGGGAGTGTGAGTGTGAGTCCTTGAGGGATGCAGAAGAGTCCATGCTCTTGGTCCTTTGAAGGGTTGGAGTCCGGTGGAGCCGACACCGGAATGAACCAGCATGGGTTGTCGGAGAGCAGAGGCAGCAGCAGTTCTTTGCTATACTTCCCTGTCTAGAGAGCCCTCCTCCTCCTGATGGTGGTGGTGGTGGTGGTGTGGATGTAGTGGTGGGTGAGATCATTTCAGACTTTTCACTCTCTGATGTAATCTCCACTTTCATCATCATCATATGCTTCTTGTTGTTGTTGCTGATTATCTCTTCGTTCTCCATCTTGTTTTTTTTTTTTCTTCTCTTTGTTCTCTCCTGCAATCACACAATATTGCTTCCACAATTTTGGTGCAAACAATTTCAGAAACACCTAAACAAAAGCAAAAGAGACGAAGAGTGAAGGTTTATCTAGTAGTAGTGATTTATATGTCTGTGTGTGTGTGTGTGTGTAAATAGATAGAGTTTGTGATGTGATGAAAGATTTTTCTAAAAATAACGAGGTAGATCTGTCTGTTTTGTTACCTCTGACAGGATGAGGAATGACCTGCGACTCTACCAACACTTGGCCCGAAGAGGCTACACTTGCTTTTAAATAAGGGGAAATAATTGTAAATTTGAAAAAATAAAATAAAAATTAGAATTAGTGATAAAATTTATAAATTTTAATAAATAAAATATTAAATACACAAGAGAAAAATAGAGGAGGGAGGATTCTAGAAGAATTATAAGTTATTTTTTTTTTTTTTTTTTTTATAGACGGTTTGGCGCAGTAATACTTATAGTTTATTGGGTATAAATAGTTTAAATAAGTTTAAAAATTTTCAAAATCTAAGAGATGGGTACTTTATTTCAATTTTTTCTTTCTAATTATCAATTTTTAATTTATAATAAGCTGCACGAAACCAGCACATTGACACCAAATATCTGTATCAAATTTCTTTATGATATTATCAATATATTAGTTTATTAGGCTCATCTCCCAGGCTTTTTGGGGAGTTAGTTAAAAAAAATTAATTTAGGGATTAAAATTACAGTAATATCTCAGCATCATATTTTTTTATCAAAAATTAATGTGTGGCTTAGATTTATTCTATATGTGGATCATACGATACACCACTTAAATCTCAACTATACTTTTTCATTCGTGGTTATTTTTTTTGGCAAATTTTCAAGATAAAAATAATTTTTCTAAATATAAGCTTTGAAAAATTAATTTTAAAAAAAGTTAGTTTGTTTAGTACATTTCTAACTTTTTGGATTTTTCTAATAAATTTCAAGCATATGAAAATTTGTCTTTTGCCGAAAATTAGTTTAGTAAATGAGTTAAGATTTTTTTTAGTAAAAATAAACTTTTTTAGTTAATAAATTAATTTTTTAGCCATAATTCAATGAAGCCTAATATATTATAATGAGATAAGCAAATTTACAAAAATATTATACAACCAAAAAATTTTCATGCATTTTTTTTTTTTTGTAAATAAATAGACTTGAGATGCAATAACAAAATATTGGCATTTGAAATGAACCCACAAAAAGGATGGAAACAATCAATTTCTAAACTAAGTTTGTTTGTGTAGCATAACTCAAAATTTTAATACAAAAATTTAGTTCTAATCTTGAATTAATAACACAGTGCATACTTAATTTGGTCTGAAGGCATTGCATGTCTATATTGATCCCAAATTTTTGTACTAAATTTATTTACTATTTATTTTATGAGTGTTATCATTATATTGGTGTAATAGACTCGACCATGCAATACATGAATGGCATTTAACCAACAATGAACAAAAGTAACAGACATCCCTTCAGTTGGATTGGACGGTCAAGTTGAGGGTTTTTGTCGGCACAATAGGTTCACTTTGATAATCTAAATTAATCAGCTTATAATGTTTGCTATGTAGATAATTTATACAAAAAATTAAATTGATCTGATATCTGTAATTACATTAGTATGTAACATTTTTCTTTAAAAATAAAACAACATAATTTAAAAAATAGACCACCTATTTTAATAAAAAAAATGTGATCCAAACATGTAGTTAATGATTTTTGATTAATTTAATTTTTTACATAAATAATACTAAAAATTGAACAATTTCAATCATCTTAATCTGACCCTTCAATCTGACACTTCAATCTAATTACTAGATTAGAGAAAAGCCTCATTCTCAATTGAGAGTATAAAAAATTTAGTCATCTTAACATTAATAATCTTATATTAGTAACATAGTGCATATCCACTACCTTTATTAATTGAAGAAGGCCATGCAATGGCTTTAGACAGTTATTTTTTCTAACAGTTTTCACGGGTGTGATAATAAACTCCATTAACGTCCCACCACCTACAATTTGTATCACTTTTTGGTAATGCTTCAACCACTCTCAAAACCTAACATAAACAGAAATCCCATTGGCTTTTACTTTACTTTATCACATGCATGCATGCTCTTAATTTATGTGTTGTTGAAATATTGAATGTGAGAGAGAGGGAGAGAACATGGCAATGACATCAGACCACTTTTAAAGGGTCTCCCTTAGTATCATGGCAGACAATCTTGTGGGGTGTCAATGAGCTTATCACTTAGGCCATGTTTGTTTAGCGGGGTAGGAGTGGGTTAGATTAGTATTGATGTGGATCTCATTCACATTTTGTTTGGTGATGAGTGGGGAAGAGGGATTAACAGTGTAAGGGGCTTCCTTAAGAGGGAGATTAAATTGGCTAGATTTTGGATAAGATTAGAAAAATAGTGAATGGATTAAGTCTATTTTATATAAATAAATAAAAATTTCAAGTACACCCGTTTATTTTAATATTTTTGTAAAGTTTTTTTAATATAGAAATAAATTTTTTTATTTATTTTATATAAAAATAATTTAACAATCCCATCACTAACCATCTCTGACACTATCATCAAAATAAACATATTTTTACTAAATCCCTCTCACTAATAACTCACATATTAACAATTTCTTTACTAATCATCCTCTCGTTAACAATTATATCTAACCTAATCGGCCGACGTGATCTTAGTGCACTCATGCAACTACACCCACCCTGTGGGACACCAATTTCATCACTAAATAAATCAAGGATGTGAAATGTGAAACTGTTTCAATTTCCCCCATTCAAGTGTCATCAATTGCCTCTATGTGAGAATGATAGTGTTTATTTTTTCTTTTTATATTAATGATGAATGGCATTTTATTTGTAATATGTTTTTTAATAAATTAAATATAAGAATGCATATTTTAATAGAATAATCATTTTATTTTAATAAATCAAATACTATCCTGAAATCATATTTATTTCTTGAGATTAAATTCATGCACTAGGCTTTATATACAGTGCTAGGCTTGCGCGGCCCCACACACACACATATATATATATATATATATACACACTGTGTTTTTTTTTATATTAAAGCCACTTTAAGTGCATTGAATCTATTTACAAATTGAATATAAATGAATTTGATGTAAAAAATAAAAATATATAAAACTTTTATATATAGCTAAGTTCTTGAGCTCATAGGTTTTTAGGACAACACCCTCCCTTGTTGTCCACTCAAACAAAAAATAAAAAAAAATAAAAATAATAAGATTATGGATGTATCTCAAGAACATAGGATCCCTTCTCTTCGCTTTAAAAAAACAAATTATATCTGAAGTTCTCGTTATTTATTTCTTGGGTCAGCTTAATCTCTATAATTTTAATTATGATAATTTTGTCTTTTAATTTTTTTAATATTGTATCAATTTAGTCTAATTAAAATTATAAAAATTAAATTAATAAAAAAATAAACTACAAGAACTATATGTAATTTGCCCTATTTTAATATATATATTTTTTTTTTTTTCTAGCACACTATTCATGTCAAAGGGACGAATCGTAATATAGAGATGTGAATTAGCACCCAAAGATATGAAAGACGTAATTTAGGGCCAAAAATAAGAAAGATTTTGGATAGAAGATCCAATCTTCAAATAATCTAAGAAATTGGATAAAGTGGGCCATCATGTGTTTGCTTTCTTCCAACTAACTAGACCTACCCTAGTTGGCTACCATGCCTTCCTTAGGGTTTAGTCCCAATGAGGTCATGGGTTCAATTCTCTTTATGGAGATTAAATTAAGGGAGTACAAGTACTTAGGTACTTTGCCAAAGATGGGGAGATTTTCTCCCATAGATGCTAATCTAACAATTAACATTTGCTAATCAAAAAAAAAAAAGTGTTTGCTTTCTCCATTTTTGTGATGGTTTAGGAGAAAAAGTAAAGGATCTAGAGGAATAAAATTAGTTAAAATTATGTTTAGATTTGTTTTAATGAAGAAAAGGGTAATGCATGGAGGGGTTATAACTTTTACGGGAGGAGAGATTACAAACATTTGAAGTACTTTAATTCCCCTCCAAAATTAAAAGAAAACAGAAAAATAAAATAAAATACTTTTCATAATAATATATTAAACTACTTAATTGGGATTTTTATTGATAAATTCCATTTAGGAGTGTTTTAATCTAAGAAGTCCATGAAGAAAATTTAGTTTTATATATTTATACTCTTATTCCATAAGGTCTTTTTTCTTGATTTATACTATTTTATTAGACTCTTGTACCCTTACATTTAATGATGCTATTCATTACACACACAAAAAATAAGAGTAATGCTAGAGATCTCAAATAATCTACCAAATGTTTTACCAAATCTCTCACATGGGTGTGAGACCTACATGTTTTAGCAAATCTACATGTGTGTAGGTCTCACACTCATGTGAGAGATTTGGTAAAACATTTGGCCGATTATTTGGGATCCCTAGCATTACTCAAAAAATAAACAATGGTTCTATATTGATTGTCATTATGTTTTGGTAATTCTCATACATTAGGATGTTGATTGTCATTATAATCACATTAATTTGAAATGAAATTGTGTCATTGTGTTGTCAATTGGTATTAATATTATCGAATAATGCTATATATACTAATTAGTGTACTAACTAGTGTACCAATTGATGATATAACACAATTTAAGAAGTTTTTAGTATTTATAATGTAATTAATGCGTGGAATCAATAATAATGTCATAATTAGTATTGGTACACTAGTTAGTACATTAATTGGTGTATGTAGCACCACTGGATATTATTCACATACCCATATAATATTGAATGGTAAATACGTTTTCACTGTATTCATTACCATTGTGATAAAGGTAATGTTAAGGTTCACATTAATATTGCATCAAATTACACAACCACAAGCCTCAACTTTCATTTTGAATACAAACATGATATGAATGTTCATACTAAAACATACAAATGTGAATGTTCACATGAATTTTGGAATATAGATTATTAATGTCACTACAAAAAAATACACTTTTGGCTACTAATGTTTTAGTCGCCAAAAGCCCCGATTTTAGTCGCCAAAAATATTTACCGACCAAAAAATTTCGTCGCTGCCTTGGTCGCAGATACATTGTCGGCAAAGGTATTGGCGACTAAAATTTGTTTTAGTCGCTAATATCCAACAGAAATGGCGACTAATCTGTTAGTAGCCAAAAGGGGCAGAAATTAGCGACTAACAAGGATTTAGTCGCTAAAAATCAAATATAATGCCGACTAATTTTTAGTAGGCAAAAGAGGAAGCTATTACCGACTAACGCTTCTTTAGTCGCTGAAGATTAAAATTGGCGACTAAATGTTAGTCGCCGAAAGGGTGAAAAAATTCAATTAACTCAGATCTTCGGCTACTAAATTGTTGTCGCCAAAAGGTCCAAAGATATATAGCGACCAATTTAATAGTCGCCAATAGTGCTATTTTTGGCTACTAAAAATTTTGTCGGGGAAAGGTTCTTGTAGTTTTAGCTACTACAGACTTTAGTAGCCAAAACTGTTTTCAGTTTTTACCTACAAAAATAATTAGTCACCGAAAATATTTTCTATTCATTTTACCTACTAAATATTTAGTCGGCAAAAGATATATTTATTTTTTTTGGCTACCAATTTTTTGGTCACCAAAAATGTCATTTTTATTTTTTTTCATTTTAATAATTTTTTCAAAACCTGTATATATCCACCACATCCTGTAATACAAACAAATCAATATATATATTTTCACCTATTCCGTAATGCATTACAACCATCAAACCAAAAAGAACACCTTACAATGTTAACTTATATACAAACCAACTAATATATTCCAACTACAAATAATAACGTCATACATTCCAACTATGTTACCAAAACATTGTTACTATACTATGCATTGTAATGACCATTTGACATGGTACAAATTACCATGGTAATATGTACCACGACAAAAGGTACTCTATGTATACCACCAGAGCAATTAACACGAGTTCCAAAAATAGGGAGTATCCCACCAAAAATTATATCTACAATTCATCCAATTTCCACACAAAAATCCAGGGGCAACCAAAAACTTTCCAACTTTGCAAAAATGTGAATTATCTTCCGGACAAAAAAAACTAGAAGATCCACATGTCAATGCCAAAAGCCATCTACACAACAAAAATGTCACCCATTAGTTCCATTGTAAGCAAAAATTTTCAACAAAAAGTGTACATAAGTAAATGTTCTAACAAAATTCCATAAGCAAACATATATGCACAAAATTTAAAAAAGGTCATCATTTTTCTTTATTTTTTTTTTGATTTTGTTGGAATTCCACGCTGTCCTATGGAAATCTGATTATGCCATCAACTGGTTACCTTATGAAATCAGATTATGCCATCAAGTGATTACAACCCTATGGAAATCAGATTATGCCAAAGGGAACTAACTTAATATTTCATTGAAATCAAGTGGTTACCTTATGGAAATCAGATTACGGTCCGTCTGCTACAAAGTCTACTCACATTATGCCTCATAACCTATTCGAAGCACATAACAAAAAAAATTTGCATAGCAACTTTAGAAACCAATTCTATGCCAATATGATCCATATTTTTCTAGAACTTGCATTAGCTTATCAATAAAATTATGTTTACCGAATAGTAGGATGACCATCTGAACCCTGCAAGAGGGTTGTGAGTCGTGACACCACGTCGTTCAAGTGATTGAGTTGTACTTGTTGTGCCTCCCGTGCTTTTTTTTCTTCTTCAATTTGTTTCGTCAGCTCCTCTCTTTCCCTCATAATTTCCTCCCTATCTCTTTGCCGCTCCTCTTTCTCCTTGACCAACTCCTCGTGATCTCTTTGCCGCTCCTCTTTCTCTTTCAACAACTCCTCATGATCTCTTTGACGCTCCTCACGAAGAACCTCCAATTCTGCTCTCATTGACTCCATATGTTTATCACGTGCTCGTGCCGCACTGGAAGCTGTTGAAGAGGGTTGTGGGCCTATCCCACATCCACGCAAGTAATTTTTTTTTTCCCCGAGCACTTGCCTTGATAGTTCTTCGTGGGTCAATGGCAACCCCGCATTGGTGGCTACGACTTGTAGATTCACCATATCATCCTGTCATGGCAAAAAAATAATAAAGTCAAGATGGTTGAATGAATTGCAAAAACAACTTTAGTAATAGTGTCCTACAACAAATTTGGTTTCAACATTAAATACTCACATGTAGCTCACCACATTTGGGGTCAATCCAGTCTCCCGTCTTCTTTGACTTGTGTGATTTCTTATAAAATTCAGGAAAATCTATTTCTCCATCATCGTTTGCCTATTATGTTTGACAAATTTCCATTGATGAAGTAGTACATAGTAATATTCAAAATGAAGAACAATCAATCATCCATTATATTACTAAACAAATAACTACTTCTCACCATAAGCGACATTGCTATAGGAAATGATCGCGATCCACTTGTATGATTGTAGGGGAGCATACCCCTATTTGCTTTACCAGCTTTAGAGCGTTTCTAACAAGAAAAAAAAAATAGGCTCAAAATTACAAATATAAACCAATTTCTTAGAATTTTTATTGATATTCATATCAATGAATTTCAAGAATCGGGTTTCTAATTAATTTCTTACCAAGTGAGATTCGTCTTTCCAAGCAACATCAATAAGATATCTCCAGTCGTCGAAGCTCACTCCACTAGGCGGATGACTATACGGGTCATCAACACCCTTTTCCTCAAGTTCGAGGAACTCTTGCTTTAGATTGTACCTCCAATCCTTGTATAGCAAATATGCCTTTCTATCAAGAATTTGTTGAGCTTGTTCATCATTATCAAAATCATCCCCGATAACAAACTTGTCCTACAAACATAATAACACACTTAGTACATCAATTACTTTAAGCAATTACAAATAACATAATAACGACATTATGGGAAGATGAATCTCGTACTAGCACCGCTTGGATGACCGCATCTTTGGTACTTTCATTGATTTTCCTCCATGACTTCACGCTCTGAAGAGGGCACAACCGTCTAATTTGCAATCCCAACTCATTCGTCGCTGGGGTTGCATTTCCTCCTGTGATTGCGTTCAACACCCGATTGACATACACATGTAATTTCTCTCCTTTTTTCCTGGCTATTCTTTTTTGCACTCCTTTGCCTAATGTACGTCCTCGTACACGAGTTGATCTTTTTGGCCCTGCTACAAAAGGGGAAGCACGCCACAAATTACAAACAGATTTAAGGAAAGATGTTCGAGTATTGATTGCTGCTTCAATTTGAAAAAAATAAAAAATAAACACATATAAGCATTGTACCAGCGAAGACAATAAGTGACTATCAAACTAATACCGTTAATTATAAGTGTACAGCTAAATCAATGAACTTTATGTTTAAACATTGTGCCTTAGTTGGAAACATTGAACTTCTCTTATGGTGATAGCCCCTTCACAGTACATGTGGCTCTGCCCTATATATGATGGAAACACCACCTGTTTTCCACATTTCATCATGTACAGGCGTAGAAACTAAAGAGGATGCTCTACTCATACAAATAAGCTGAAAGAAATGCTTCCTTTCAACAATAGCACTAATAACAACATCAGAAGATATTTTCTTGAGCATTTGGTCATGCATAACGAATAATTATTGACCATTGGCCAACCACAGATAGATGGGATGAGCCTGTGATTCAGAGTAAATGAATATACAATCAAGTATATGTTTATGAATGTATTACCAAGTATATGTTTATGAGTAAGTCATTAGGCTCACATGCACTGCACATACAAAAAGCAACCCACTCCTGATAGTGAGAATAATTAAATCAAAGCTCCTCTTTACAGTTATAAGAAATATTTTTTGAGAAAAAAAAAATTATTCATGTCACACATCCCCTGGAAATACTCGTTGCATCCAATACATGCATTTGCTGGCACCAAAATGGATCATGTGATCCTTCTCCATACACAGCACCTATACACACAGGTCTGCCAAAGAAGAGCTAAAGAAAATAGAGGTTAAAGAAGAGAAATCCAAAGAAGAGAAGGAAAAGAAAAGCAAAGAAGAAAAGGAAAAGATGTAGATGAGAGGAGCAATTTGTTGTTTTTCTTTTTCCCCCCTTCAAGTTAAAGTGTGGTGCGGAGCCTTACACAGGAAATTTCTACATCATAGCTGATTGGGGAGCATTGCAACTGTTTTTAAAATGTGTACCCTGTCTTTTTGTTATCTGTCCTCTAACCCTCTTTGCTTGGTTGTTATAAAAAAAACTTTTGCCAGTGACAGTTTATAGTCATTGCTAGAGAGCACATAGGGGTCGTGGAAATGAGGCATGAAGTTCCTTAAATATGTTTACAATTTTTACACTTTAACTCTGATACAGACAAATCAGGAGCAGACATTAGACAGCAAACAACAAGCTAACACAAACCAAACCTACTGAGAGGACAAAGACAGAGAGGACCAATCGACTAAAAGCTGAAAACTAACATTACATTCAGACCAAAACAGAGCCACAACAGAGCCAAAACCAGCAAAGATGCAGACCAATCCTGACAGCAGACAGCAGACAGCAGACAGCAAAGAACATCAATGAAAATGTGCATGGTTTTCTATGCAAGTTATTCTGTCTTTGGTCTAAGCAATGTTAGATCCTCACAAAAAATTAAAAAAAGTAAAAAAAATTTAGTCCCCTGCAAGTAATCTTCAATGCAACAGTCCAGACAAAGCACAATTCGAATTTGATAACTATGCCACAGTCCAGACAAAAAAAATTTAGTCCCCTGCAAGTAATCTTCAACAACTGTTATACTTTAAAATATTTGAAATAACATTAGTGATTACTCAATAATTTCAAATATACACCATAAATCTACAATTCACCAAGTTTCCTAAGTTCATAGAATTTTTCTAAATGTGAGTTGTCACTTCATTGCCTTTAATGGAAAGCCTTTCTTTCATAAGGCTTCTCTGCTAGCAATTTTTTAAAATTGAGAACTAACATGTACTATCTTCTCATGGAAGCAGATAATCAAGAATACAAACAGTTTTGGGGTTAACACAACACATCAGTTTGTGATGCTGGTATTTCCAGAAGCCTTCAGTTTCGCAAAGACGAGTGAATATACATTTCAATTAAGGTGCCAAACATTTCAAAAAATCATGAACAGGAAGTAGGGACCTAGCAAGATTTTCTCCACCCGGAGAGAGTGATGATGCAACATTTACACGAGCACCTCTAACGTAAATTTTGCTACACTAACATAAACCAAATCAACATATTATGGCTTGGTTGGCAAATTTTTATCATTAACTTTCGCTAGTCCTGAACCATTGCGTCTAAATCATATAGAAGAAGAGCTCCAGCTCAATTCATTATCCAGCTGAAAGAAACAGAGTGGTACCCATTTTTCTGGGCTTAAGAGATAGGCAGAAGCACTATTCCCAAAACGGGTTCAAAGAATCTAAAACAGTAAATACACCTATAGGTCCTGTGTCCTGTTGTAGTGTCTCAAGTTGAATAGTTATTGTCTGTATGATAGTGTCAAATATAACCCAATTCCAAATTAGATGTAACTAGTAGTTATCGCATACATCACATAAGGAGAACAATGGAAAATGCATGAAGATATTCAATAAAACTTCACTAAATGTTAGAGGTACTAGTACATATTTTGTCAACTGCTTTCTTGTCATAAGATGGATAATTAATTTTGGATGTGAAGCTACATATAACTGTCAGCTAAGTGTTGGAAAAAAACTGATAAGCTTCTTGAATATTGTGAAGAACGATGGTGAGAGTTGTACCTATATCATAAAATAACTGAAAGGTCAAATACTAATTCTAGCTGTCAAAGTTATGTTTGCTTGTCTGAAAGTAATGAACTAAGGATATAACATGAAAAATTTGAAAGATGATAATCTTAATAATAAAAAAAAAAGGGTAAATTATACTAACATTGCATGAAATTTGGAAAAAATACAATAAGAACCACAAGTTTGACATAATTACAATGGGCTCCCTTAAGGTTTTAATTTACATGACAATTGGTCCCTTTTCATTAATAGTTCATTAGTCATATGAATAGAAAAATGATATTGTCATCTCTGTTTGTGTATTCACACTATCTGCATTTGTAATAGTCCCTTTAGTCTTACCAAAAGGGAGGGTGATGAAATTATATGAAAACTGTGAGAATTGCTGTATTTTTTATACTTAAGGGGAGGTTAGTGTAATTTCCCTTACAAAATATTAGTATATGCTACATATAAAATTAAAAAAAAAAACCATGAATGCTCTAAGATATTTTCTTCTTGGATGATTAAGACACATTAACACAATGACATAGGTGGTAGACGTATTGTTATTTAAGCCTCGCGACAACATACTGGTGAAGTCATAGTGCTATGATGAATTAGATATAGTCATACAAAATACATGGCTGTTTTTTTCAATAAATAAAGCTTTTGTATATATGTAGAATTAAATTTATATTGTTATGTAATGCCATGGAACCATATGAAGTTCTTGGGTCATTTAAAACACAGCAGTACTTTTGAATCATCACTGGTGACAACACATGTTGGTATCGTAACCCATGGTGTTGTGATGAATTAACAGAATAATGTGTAATGTGTGACTAAGCGATAGACAAATGATCTCTCCAAATTGTGAAGTGTGTCCATGTCTAGAAAATTTTGGACATAGTATGGCAAGTTTCAATATGTCTGAAAGGCGTCAAGAAATGTCGGATGAGTATTGTGTTGTGCTGTGTCGTGTCGGTGTTTGACTAGTTGTTGAATATGACATGCCACGTTTAGACCCATGTGAATGAGAAATTCTAAATCAGTTGCTGGAGAAGCATGTGGACTAATATGGAATTCAATCATGCAACATGATTAATAGCTGACTCCACACAATTAAATAAATGCACTGTTGACTTGATTTAATGGCAGAGTTAAAACCTTTGATTGAATATAGGTTTCATGAGAAGGCCATAATGCATTGCTTGTTGATCTACATCACAGTGGATGGTTCTTCTCATTTCTTCTCTTAAGGAAGATTGCATGACAAATCTCATTGTCATCCTATAAAAAGCTTCTTAAAAATTTACCTGGTTGGTTACCCTGTCTCCAACTATACAACAAGCCCAATAATACCACCATGTGCTAGTAGTACCTTTAAGTGTTATATCAGTTACAAAAGAAATAGTTGCAATAGTAGATATATTATTTCACATTGTCAATTAAAACATCAATGAACCTTAGTGTTATGCATTTTTCACATAAGTAGAACTGCCAATTGCTATGTTCCTGATTTAAGCTGAAAGGAGGACATTGTATCTTGTTCCTTATCTTCAATACAGTTATTTTTCTTGTTTAGGTTGACATTGAAGTCATGATTACTGCTGGAACTCCAATCAAGAAGGTGGTTTTACAAGAGGTTACAGCTTGTAATGCAACTTGGGTTGTACTCGATTGGTAATTAAATAAATTTGTAAACAACTAAGTTCAATGCTCTTACCCACGCCACTTGGCTGCGTCTCCTCCACCACTGTTTGTGTATCATCTGGTGGCTGCGTCTCATCAGATAATGTCAATGGGGTGCCAATAACTGCTGGACATGCTTCGGAGCCTGATAATACGTTGCCACTTGTTGCTGTCTTCCGCCGCCCCGTCTTCATTCCAGGAACCATGGTACCTACATAAATCAACATAAAATGACATGAGTAATAAACGTCACATACATCATTTATATACATTTACATAAACTTGACATACGTCATTTACATACATTTACATAAACCTCACATACATAAATGTCCAAACATCATTGCATGTATGAAGTAACCAGCAGATTAACCATGAATACAAACATCCCAACGCATATTAATATGAAGAAGACAACAACATAAAAACCAAAAAAAAAAAAGATTATGAAAAGCTAAATATTGAAACATCTGAATGCACAAGCCAAGTGAAGAAAAAGCCAATGCCAGAATTCCGTTTATTTTGTTATCGGCAACGTACAGCGCTAAAAACACCATGGTGAGGGTGCATCAGAGACTCTAATTTGTTGCCCTAGGGCTGCATTTGGTTCAAGAATTTGGAAATATTTTCAAAAAGAAAAATGAAAAAGGTGCATAAAATTAGATAAAATATATTCCCCGTTCCCTTTTCAAATCCCTCTCCAAATTCTTAAATCAAACACAGCCTAAATGTATCATCCATTACCCTGTAGCAAGAATTTCCATAAAATAAATATAATAACAAAGACAAATAGAAAACACCTGACAAATTCGTAAACCAAATCGCAATAAGTACAAGAAACACAATATTACTTAGTTTAAACGTAATCAGAAATGAAGATCCATTGCAGAAATCAAATTCCACATCAAATATCGAAACATCTGAAGGCAGAGCCAAGAAAAAGACAATGGCAGATTCAGATTCAGCTTCATTTTGATATCGGCAACGTAAAGCACAGAAAACACTATAGAGAGAACGCATCAGTGACTCTATTTTGTTGCCCTAAAAATTTATAAATGCTCCACCCTGCACCCCAAATTTATTGATAACATCTACATCAATAAAGTAACAAAAACTGTAAATATATACAAGGAAGCAAGTGAGAGTTCATCCAAACCCTGTAAATATATACAGAACCAGAAGTTCAGCACTTTGAACTAACTTCCAATTGCAGTATGATTCCTTTGTAAATCAAGTAACAAAAACTGCCGCCCAATTTTTTCTCCAGCCCTAGAATTATAGTGATAGGGAAAAAGCACATGCAAGGAAATCTGGAAATCAGAACCTCCCACTCATTTGGGTAATGGGTTTTAGGCCCAGATGTGCGTGAACACCTTATATACATTTTTAATACATTCCCCACAAAATCAGAAATCATCAGAAATCAGAACCTCCCACTCATTTGGTTTACTATGAATTGTATAGTGTTTTTCCTCACAACCTCTCTCTCCAACCTCACGAAATCAGAAAAACCCCTAAAAATGTTGATTACGAAATCGACAGAAAAATGAAAGAAAACAAACATTTCAAAACCCTCAGGAACTCGTGAGCCACGGGGATGGATAGGGAGAGAGATACATACAGACAAACACAGATCGACAGAGAGGGAGAGAGAAATACCTGTAATCAGTGGTGGGCCGATTTGCACTGTTCGTGGTGGCGAGCGCAGGTGATGAACGACGGTGGCCAGCGGCGCAGAGCTTTTGTATCGAGTGCTCCGTATGGTGTGTGTGAAGCAGAGGAAAAATAATTCTTTGTTAAAGGCGCCAATATTAACGAGTTTCCCTCTAAAAAAAATTTCGAACTTCCGCGACTAAATACTTGTTTTGGTCGCCAAAAAGCATCAAAAAAACTCCCAATTTTTTGGCGACAAAACGTTTTGTCGCGAAATGTTATCATCCGGCGACCAAAGTGAACTTTGGTAGCGTAAAGTAGTTGAAAACAGCGACTAAAATCAAATTGGTCGCCAATAACAATATATGGCGACTAAAACATTTTGGTAGCTAAAAAACTGAAATGAATGCCGACTAAATTTGAATTTTGGTCGCCGAAACATCTGTTTTTGGCGACTAAAATTGGTTTAGTCGCCAATTTTAGTCGCCAAATGTGAAGTTTGTTGTAGTGTGTGAATATTAATATCACGAATAAAACATCAAATAAATTAATTTAGTCACATTAAGTCAATAAAATAACATAAACCAATATGAATATTATCAATGACTTTGTAGTACCAAATATTATGACAACATACCATTGTATTTTATTAAGCACAATCAAAATAATTAATTATGGTTCTTTGGTCCAATGTATTCTAATGTTTACAAAATCGCAAAGAATGTGAGATTCATATTCATCTTTTTCTCGCCAATGTAAGATGCGTCTTTGGATGCCTTGTACGTCCCTAGTAGGTGTACGACAACATCATTAAACTTTATACATTTGTAGAGGTCAACTTTACTGGTCCATAACACATCAAACAACTGCCAAAATGACATTTTCTTCAAACAATCCAGCTGAGGATTTAAGAACTTAGTGCTCGTCATTAGTTTTACTAATCCAATGATGTTAGATCGGCAGTTAACGTTTTTCATGTTCATCTTTTGGAGGACTGGCTATTTGTTCAAGTTTGTTTTTGTCGTGGAACTGTTCTCTTTTTCTTTTGCCATGAAATCTATAAGTAACATTTGTTTTTCAATTGGAAACAAATTTACTATTAATGGTCACAAATAGTAAATGATAACAAGTACAAACTATATGTCATGTGAATAGTGAAATGATTATAGTGAATGTAGATGTTAATAGTCAATGTAAATATTCACATGAAGACATTACAAATCGTAGATAAACAAGAAGTTAAGTACATGGTGTGAAAATTCACATAATATATGTCTAATGTGAATGTTCATAGCAACAAATTATAATTTGATTCACATTGAACCAAATAGAGGGGGGACAATAATTGAGGGTTCTAATTATTTCTTTTCAAATGCACATTGAACCAAAAAGATAGTGGGTAATATGATTGTTCACATAAACACATTATTGCACATGATAAAACAACAATAGACAAAGTTAGATACATGGTGTGAATGTCCACATGGGTTGTTACTCAACAACAATGATAACCAGATGATGTAAATATTTACATCGTCTGTGTAAAAATTCACATTGAACCAAAAGAGGAAGGAAAATAATCAAAAATTGGGAGGTTCTGATTATTTGACCACTATCAACAATTAACAAGACTAACAAATTCAACTAATGGGAAAAATAGGAAGCTTATTACAAAACAATAGCAAATGACAAAAAAAAATAAAAAATAAAAAATAACTAGATCATGTAAATGTTTACATCAGTTAAGTACTTGATATGAATGTTCACATCAGGGGTTACTCAATAAAAAATATAACCAGATGATATAAAAATAATTCACATTAAACCAAAAGATGGGAAAAAATATAAGAAATTTGGGGGTTCTAATTATTTGATCATCATCAACAATCAATAAGATCAACAAGTCCAATATTGACAGAAGGGGGGGAATATGGAGCTTATTACAAAACAATAGCATATGACAACAAAAAACTAATAATAATAACAAATCATGTAAATGTTTGCATCAGTTAGGTACGTAACGTGAATGTTGACGTCAGTCGTTACTTAACAACAATGGTAATATTTACATCATCTGTGTGGGAATTCACATTGAACTAAAAGATGGGAAAGAAAACATCAGAAATTGGAAGTTCTAATTTGATCACCATCAACAATCAACAACACCAACATTCACAGAAGGGAGAAAAATAGGGAGTTTATTACAAAACAATAGCATATGACCACAAAAAAACAATAATAATAACTAGGTAATGTAAATGCTTACATCAATTATTTAGATTCAATTGAAAGAAAAACAAAAGGTGGAAGGATGGGTGCTTACATTTGCTTCTCATTGTGGCTGGTCACAAACGAACCACAGTTGGTAAAAATCAATGTAAACATTCGCAATAATGGATCGAAATGAAATACTAGCCGCAGGCAACTATGGGCAGTGGTGGTGAAGCGATGTAAAACCTAAGGTTAGGGTTTAGGAGTTTTTGTTGCAGCAGTGACAATTTTGGAAAGGAATGATTTGGGGAGTGAAATATGGAACGACGATGGAATATGATCAGTTTTGATTTCAGAATATAATAAGGACAAGAGAGATAGAGGGTGTTTTGTTCTTCTTATTTCAAATAGGACCTACGACCCCGTTTGTTTGGGGTTATAGGAAGAGGATTGAGATTGATAGTGAAGTGAGACCCATTATATGGGATGTTTGTTTTGAGAGATGGAGAGGGGACTCCTAATCCCTTGGTATTAGAATAGGCCTTAGAATGGGGATTGGGATGGAGGAGGTAGAGATGGTATTAGAAAAATAGTTCTAAAGACTAGAAATTATTTATTTATTTATTTATTTTTTTATATGTTGGGCATTTTGTTTTTTTTTTTTTTTGAAAATTATTGTTTAATTTTTTGTATTTTTTTTAAGTAAAAATCATTATTTTATTTGTTTTATTTTTTCCTGGAAATTTTTTATTTTTTATTTTTTATTTTTAATTTTTTACAAATAGGGCATTTTTTTTTAAACATCAATGTTTAATGTTTTTGTATTTGTTTTATTATTTTATATTTATTTTATATAAAAATAATTTAACAATCACTACACTAACAACTATCATCAAAATAAACACAATTTTACTTAATCCCTTCACTATCAATTCTCTTACTAACAATCCCCTCACTATTAATTCTCTCGCTATGAATCTCTTTCATTTTACATCTGAAAACAAACGAGTATTAATAAAATAGTTAAAAAGAATATAAATTAAATAGAATAAAAATCTTAAAAAGAGAGAGTTTATTAAAAAAGCTCTACTTAGTTATATCTATCTCTTGTTAGTAAAGTGCATAGTGATTGCCAATTGTAATAAATCAAATGAATGATCACTACTGAGTGGAAATACTGTACGGTCCATCTCAGTCCCATAGAACATAGGGTCCTTGTTAGGGAAAATCGATGAATCCCCACAAGTAAATCAATCAATGGGAATATAAACTAATGCGGAAAAATTAAATCAAAGGCAACACAAGAATTTTTACGTGGTTCCCTCAATGTGAGGTACGTCCACGGGATCGAAATCCGATTCCACTATCAACCAAATAAGTTCCAAACGATTACAAACGAGACATTAATGGTCTCACAAAACCACCCTTAGGTGAATTCCAAATAATCACAAATAAACAAGAGGAAAGACCTCACCAAATAGATGAACCAAAATCTTCAGAACCAAAGTTGAAGAAGATCCAAAATAACGAATCAAACTATCTTCAAAACAAAATAGCCGAACGAGCACACAGCCGAACAAGCACACTGCTACTGCTTCCAAGAACCAAGAAACCAAAACAACAATTCATGTTTGACCAAGTCAAAGAAGAGCAACAATCAATCACCAATATGCAATACACCAATAAGACTTCTGTAGGAAGCAAGAACAAACCCACCAAAAAGGAGCACTGTTCTCATGAAAAGTTGTATGCTGCTGCCGTTTTTTTCCTTCACACACAGGGCCAAAATAATACCAATAATATATTGAATCTAGGGTTTTGTAATCAAACCCTAATTGTATCCCAATTGGATTAGGCCTCCACAAATATAATATATAAAAATATATTATACTAAACCAAGCCAAATTAAAACTCTTTTTCCAAAACCAATTGGGTCCCACACTCCAATAAGGAGGTATACCCAACAATTCTCCCCCTACCGACTTAGGTGGAGACATCAACCATACCCGCCAAAGTTCGACACTTTAAAAGTTTGTCCATCGACAAAGTCTTTGTCAACATATCTGAAATATTATCATCTGTGTGAACCTTTTCGAGTTGTAACAATTTCGAATCTAACACATCACGAATCCAATGGTATCTCACATCAATGTGTTTCGATCTCGAATGAAAGGTAGAATTTTTACTCAAGTGAATAGCACTTTGACTATCACAATAAAGCACATACCTTTCTTGCTTCAAACCCAACTCTTGCAAAAAAATTTTCAACCATAACTCTTCTTTGCAAGCTTCTGTAATGGCAATAAATTCAGCTTCGGTAGTTGAGAGAGCAACACATTTTTGTAATTTAGATTGCCATGCCACAGCTCCCCCTGCAAAAGTCATCAAATACCCCGAAGTAGATTTCCTAGAATCAACATCACCAGCCATGTCAGAATCTGTGAACCCATCAAGCATCGGTTTACCATCCCCAAAACACAAACACACCTTCGAAGTCCCTCGAAGATATCTTAGAATCCATTTTACCGCTGCCCAATGTTCTTTACCCGGATTAGAGAGAAAACGACTCACCACACCAACAGCGTGAGCAATATCCGGCCTTGTACAAACCATGGCGTACATCAAAGAACCAACTGCTGAAGCATAAGGAACTTTCAACATCTCTTCTTTGTCTTTCTCACTTGTAGGACATTGATTCGAACTAAGCTTGAAGTGACCTGCAAGTGGACAACCAACCGGCTTTGCTTTATCCATGTTGAATCTCTCAAGAACTTTCTCAATGTAGCTCTCTTGAGACAACCAAATCAGTCCCTCTTTGCGATCACGAACAATTTTCATACCAAGTATTTGCTTTGCCGGCCCCAAATCTTTCATAGCAAAAGATTTACTCAACTCTAACTTTAACTTGTTAATCATGGTAGAATCTTGACCCACAATTAACATGTCATCAACATAAAGCAAAAGAATAATAAATTTGCCATCCGGAAAATTTTTCACAAACACACAATGGTCCGAAGTGGTTTTAGAAAAACCATTATTCATCATGAAAGAGTCAAATTTTTTGTACCATTGCCGCGGAGCTTGCTTGAGGCCATACAAACTTTTCTTCAATTTGCAAACAAATTTCTCTTTCCCTTTCTCCACAAAACCTTCCGGTTGCTCCATGTAAATTTCTTCTTCAAGATCACCGTGAAGAAATGCGGTCTTCACATCAAGTTGCTCAACTTCAAGGTTCATACTTGCAGCCATGCCAAGTACAACCCGAATAGAAGACATCTTCACAACCGGCGAGAAAATCTCATCAAAGTCAATACCTTTCTTTTGCCCAAAGCCTTTCACAACAAGACGTGCTTTGTACCTCAGATTCTTCCTATCATTCTTCAATTTGAAGACCCACTTATTTTTCAGAATTTTCCTCCCTTTAGGCAACTTCACTAAATCATAAGTGTGATTTTCAAGTAAGGAGTTCATCTCCTCTTCCATGGCCTTTTTCCAATCATCTTTCTTTGCATGCTCAATTGCTTCTTGGTAGCTCTCCGGCTCCCCTTGATCAGAAATCAACACAAATTCATTGGGAGGATACTTTCTTGAAGGTTGTCGGTCCCTTGTAGATTTTCTCAACTCAAGCTGTGGTGGCGGTTCTTGAGTTGGATGCTCTTCCTCAATTTCTGGCTCAACTTCATTAGGATTAGCATCATCCTCCACATCTTCAATAGGTGGCTGCACATCTCCCCCATTTTCATCATCAACTGAAGATGAAGGAGATGGATCCATGTCAATGAGATCACTAGTTTTTGGCTCCGGTTGATCACCTTTACCAAAGTCTTCAATTGTTTGGTCTTCAAGAAACACAACATCACGGCTTCGAATGACTTTCTTGTCGACCGGATCCCATAATCTATACCCAAACTCATCACGCCGATAGCCAAGAAAAATACATTGTCTTGACTTACTATCAAGCTTGGACCTTTCATCCTTTGGAATGTGAACAAAAGCTCGGCAACCAAACACTCTCAAGTGCTCATAAGACACATCTTTGCCAGTCCAAACTCTTTCAGGAACATCACCATTCAAAGGATAGCAAGGAGATAAATTGATCAAGTCAACCGCTGTACTCATTGCCTCACCCCAAAAGGGTCTTGGCAATTTAGCTTGTGAAAGCAAACACCTTGTTCTTTCCACAATGGTGCGGTTCATCCTCTCGGCAACGCCATTTTGTTGAGGAGTCTTCTTAACTGTCTTTTGATGCCGAATACCTTGACTGCGACAATACTCATCAAATGGCCCAATGTATTCACCACCATTGTCTGTTCGGATGCACTTCAATTTCTGCCCTGTTTCTCTTTCAACCATGGCCTGAAAATGCTTAAATACTTCTAGAACTTGATCTTTAGTTTTTAGTAGATAAGCCCAAACTTTCCTTGAATAATCATCAATGAAAGTAACAAAATAAAGTGCACCACCATGTGTTCTAACTTTTAAAGGACCACAAACATCCGAATGAATTAACTCCAACACATTTTCTTTTCTAGAAGCAACATTTTTATGAAAAGAAACTCTATGTTGTTTACCCGCCAAACAATGAATACAAGTTTTAAGATGTGTACCTTTCAAACCGGGTAGAAGCTCTTTCTTGAACAATACTTGCAGCCCCTTTTCACTCATGTGCCCAAGTCGCCTGTGCCACAATTCAGTAGAAGTATCATCTTCAAGTGCATTGACAACACTTTTACAAATTTTTCCTTGCATCGAATAAAGTGTATGAGTCTTCTTGCACTTAGCCACCACCAAAGAACCCTTTGTGAGCTTCCATATTCCATCACCAAATTTGTTGTTGAAGCCTTCATCATCTAGCTTCCCAGTAGAGATCAAATTGAGGCGAATGTCGGGAACATGCCTCACATCTTTAAGCAACAACTTGCAACCCAAATTTGTTTCCAAGCAAACATCACCCATACCAATAATCTTGGACAAACCTTCATTACCCATTCGAACAGAACCATAATCTCCTGCAGTGTAGGTAGTGAAGAAATCAACTCGAGAAGTCACATGAAAAGAAGCACCAGAATCAATCACCCAATGACTCTCTTGGCCCACAAAATTGATACAATCATCTTCACAAACGACCATGATATCATCGGTAGTAACTGCTGTTGTGTCTTCTTGCTTCTTATCCACACTTTTGTCACGCCTTTTCTCTTTATTCTTGAGCTTTCGGCATTCTCGCTTCATGTGCCCTTTCTCATGGCAATAATAACACTCAACGTCTTTCTTTGAAAAAGAACCATCTTTTGATTTGTTACTATCACCCTCAATGGGTCCATACAAATCTTTACAAAATAATATGTCCTCCATTTTAGTTTTCGAAGTTACCCAATTGCTTCCATTGAAGCTAGACATACGACCCACATTCCCCTCCATTGATTTACACAAATAAATAAACCCCAATAAACCGTAAGCTCTGATACCAGTTGTTAGGGAAAATCGATGAATCCCCACAAGTAAATCAATCAATGGGAATATAAACTAATGCGGAAAAATTAAATCAAAGGCAACACAAGAATTTTTACGTGGTTCCCTCAATGTGAGGTACGTCCACGGGATCGAAATCCGATTCCACTATCAACCAAATAAGTTCCAAACGATTACAAACGAGACATTAATGGTCTCACAAAACCACCCTTAGGTGAATTCCAAATAATCACAAATAAACAAGAGGAAAGACCTCACCAAATAGATGAACCAAAATCTTCAGAACCAAAGTTGAAGAAGATCCAAAATAACGAATCAAACTATCTTCAAAACAAAATAGCCGAACGAGCACACAGCCGAACAAGCACACTGCTACTGCTTCCAAGAACCAAGAAACCAAAACAACAATTCATGTTTGACCAAGTCAAAGAAGAGCAACAATCAATCACCAATATGCAATACACCAATAAGACTTCTGTAGGAAGCAAGAACAAACCCACCAAAAAGGAGCACTGTTCTCATGAAAAGTTGTATGCTGCTGCCGTTTTTTTCCTTCACACACAGGGCCAAAATAATACCAATAATATATTGAATCTAGGGTTTTGTAATCAAACCCTAATTGTATCCCAATTGGATTAGGCCTCCACAAATATAATATATAAAAATATATTATACTAAACCAAGCCAAATTAAAACTCTTTTTCCAAAACCAATTGGGTCCCACACTCCAATAAGGAGGTATACCCAACATCTCAGTCCCATAGAACATAGGGTCCTTGTTAAAGCCCCCCATCAATTTCAAAATCTATGAAATGATTCTTGATAACAAATTCAATTAATAATCAATCCCTTATCTTAAAATCATTACATCACACTTGCTAACCCTCCACTACTTTTATGAAAAAAAATACTTGATAAATTCATATTATCACCCCCCATAAGTCATTAAGGATAAAGGTGGTTCTATTGGAGACATTGGGGAAAAGTCCACATGCTAAGGGTTTAAGAAATTTAATTCTATAAATACCATATATTTGTACAAATTTTATCTATCTCTTTAATTTTTTAAACATATCTATCTAAATTATTTTACTCTATCTTTCACAATATTTTTAATATATTTGTTTAACTTTTTACCTATCTATTCAAATTATTTTTATAACTATCTATCCATCCAAATTAATCTATCTGTATGAAAAGAAATTTAATCGTCAATTTTTAACATACTTTTAATCTTTCTATCAAAATTGTTTTAATATTTTTCATCTATCTATCCAAATTATTTTAATAATTTTAATCTATATGTTGAAATTCTTTTAATGTATATGTCCTAGTTTCTTTTTATCTGTCTGAATTGAATGTATCTGTCCTATTATTTTTGTTTATCTGTCCAAATTGAATCTATATATCCTAGTATTTTTGGCTATCTGTCTAGGCCTCGTTTGGCAAGTGGCTTTTTTAGTCAAAAAGTCAAAAAGTTACTAAAAAAAATCAAAAAGCCAACAATCTATACCAAAAAGTCAAAAATTCTCTTTTCTCTCTACATTTTGTACATCTTTTCGTAAAAAGCCAAAAAGTCATCCCAAATATACTAGTTTCTTTTACATCATATTTTAGCCAAAAAATTACTAAAAAAACTTATTCCCAAACGAGGCCTATTTTTTACTTATCTATAGAAATTGGATCTATCTGTTCGAATTATTTATCATAATTTGGATGGATAGATGATGATGATCAGTGTGAAAAAAAGATACTCAAAACGAAGAACACACACGGAGCCAAAATTCACATACATTTAGAGAGAGAGAGAGAGAGAGAGAGAGAGCGGGTCATCAAAATGCAAGATCTATTGAATTCAAACCCTAGTTTTGGGTTCCAAAATCTTCAGAACTCATCAACAACATTGTATGGAAGCCCCCCCGCCTCCTTCAAGCTGGCTCACTATCGGTGGGCCCACTCGGAGATGAACTTCCGGCTACCGAACGACCGAGATCTCGTTTCTGACCCTTTTGATGGACTGTCAAAGAGTTTCGACGAGATCAAATCCGAGGACAATATCTTCTGCACTTATATGGACATTAAAAAGATTAGATCCAGAGAATTTGAAATCTAACCCAGAGAAGTTGGAGATGGAGAGTTTGTTAGATCTACAAATTTTTGGGTACTAAAATGAAGTTCTCCACTGCTCCGGCCATGGTGAAAACAAGGGTCTAGAGAGAGAGAGAGGTTGATGGGCACAAGGAACTTCCGCCTTTATGCGCCTGTCCTTATGTACCCAAACAAATTATGTGCTTGTCCTTATAAGAATTGCTAATTTTTTCTCATTATTAAACTTTTCATTATATTATTTGTTTCTTCTTCATTCTAAAACTTTTTGTTAGATTTAAATGTTCTCATTTATATCATTTTAATACTATAAATAATATCTTATAAAATTAAATTAACTCTTTTATGACATCAAGCTTGCATTTTAGGGGTCGCAAACTTAAATGTTCCGATAAATTAAATAGATTTATGGACTGAAATCCTTAAAATGCAACCATGATGCCATAAAAGATTAATTTAATTTAATTTTATCAAAGATTATTTATAGTATTAAAATGATTTACATAGGAATATTTAAATCTAACAAAAAGTTTTATAATGAAGAAGAAACAAATAATATAACAAGAAAAAATTAGCAATTCTTAATCCTTATATTTAGTAAGGATCAAACCCAAACCTAAAATCTCCTTTATTAAATTTAGAAAACTTGCCATTTGAGCTGACCTTCACGAGTCAATGTTCATAACTATTGATAGATGTAACACATCCAAAAATAAAAAAATTAACTGAATAATCAAGTTGGGTTTTCTCTCAAATTGGAGAGAACTTGAATAGCAATGATCCAAATCATTTATTTTATAAACTATAATCAAGTGTATTTTTGAATAAAAAAAAATGTCTATTTTTTTTAGAGATGAATATAGTTTTTTAATGAATGACATGCATATATGACCCTAGAAAATAAATAGTCTGAATCATCGAAATAGAATCCATGTTGACCCACAAGCCCCTCAAGCTCTAAAGCCTAACCCAATAAGGTTACCTATGAAGATCGAATGCAAATGTATACCCAACAGGAATTTTTAAGGAGAATTTACTGATAAGTCCCATACACAAAAATCAAAATCCATTTAGTCCCAAAACAAAATACTTACATCAATTAGTCTTACATATTTTTAATTATTACCGAAAAATCTTTTTTTTTTTTTAAATTTATAGACGATGCTACATCCCCTATTGTCAGACTTCTGTTAGACAGACATCGGAGACTTGTCGAAATGTTCAACATCACCGAAAAATCGCCGGAGTATCGCCGGAGTGTTCTAAACATCACTAGAAGTTGCCAAAATATCCAGAATGTTCGCTAGATATTAAGAATATCGTTGGAGACTCATCAGAATATCTAGAATATTGCCCAAAAAAATAATAAATTGAGAAATTAGAGCCAAAAAAATAGCAAAATGTGCTAAATATTGATAGACTGAAAAAAAATTTAAAAATAAATAAAAAAATATTTTTTAAAAAAAGTATTAACAACAAACAACAATAATTGAAAAAAAAATGTTATTTTTCAATTTTTATAGGTTTTAAGCAAACAATCTTTAATATTGATCAAACTGAAAAACAAGCTTTGAAATTGTAAAATGTCATAGTTTCAAAGCAAAAATCTATTAAGCATTTATCCTTATTAATCAAACTGAAAAATATTTTATGAAACTGCAAAATTTTACAGTTCTAAATAATATTATAAAACTGTAAAATTTTACAATTTTAAAGCATGATTCATTTCAACACTAAAAAAATTGAAACTGTAAAATTTTATAATTTCACTACCTGTAATTAAAACTCGAAAACAACTTCGTTCAGAACTCGAAAATTTTCTCCATTAAAATAAGAAAATAGAAGTGTGTAGCAAAGTAAAAATAGAAAAATTGAGAGCTCAAAAGAGAGAAACAGATATGAAGAGAAGATTGTACTCTAGTAACTATTTTTGGCTTAGAGCTAGCCAAATCTGATGTACATCTACATCAAATTTGAGTAGATCTACTCATCTTCTTCATTGGAAACTCACCTCCTTTGGTGTCAGTGAGGGTGAAATGAGGAGTCAGTGGTCGGTGATTACAGGTGAACCCCAATCGATAATGTTCGTCAGTTGTAGGTAACTATATATAAGAAAAAGAAAGAAAAGAAGTAAGATGTGGTTGCCGGTCACGAGAAATCAAGAAGAGAGAGAGAGAAGAACGAAGGCAGTGAAGAAGAAAAACACATGACTTTTTAGTATAAACAAAAGGTTATGAGACTAAATAGGCCACATCTCTTTCAAAGAGGACTTGTTGGCAATTTGCCCAATTTTTATTCGGTTTGGTTACAGAAAAGGTCTAAATTTAAGCTTTCTTTGAATCACAATTTAAATTTGCCAGCACACTGACAATTGGGAAAATATCACTAAAAATTTGGAAATTATTTAAGAAAATTTTTATATTAGATTTAAATTTTGTATTGACACACTTCAAAATATGGTTTTTATAATGATCTTGAATAATTCAGAAAATTCAGAAGAAAAGAAAAATGGGAGAGTTATTCAATTAAATGTGATTTCCAGGGACAGATCATTACAAAGGGCTTTGCCGTAATCTAAATGATCATCATATAATAAAATAACCAAACCAAACCAAATCAAACCAAGCTTAGCTTTAAGTTCCATCAAATGGGATTGACTACATGATCATCATATTATATAACCATAAATAGCTTTAATTGAAATCAACGGTCCAAAATAATTCATCAATGGCCAAAGTTTGAAGTTACTACTGCACTGCATCAAGAACAACAAACACGCCAAGGTACCAACTAAGCATCCTTCATTGCAAATTCTACTCTTCCTTGTGCCATAACAATGCCAAAAAAAAACAGAAAAAAAGGTAGTGAAATGCCAAATGGTATCAAACCTAGTGCTCTAGCAGAGACACAAGCACAAGCGCCCGGAAAACACATTTTTTTCTTTCTGGAGAACATAATGAATGACTAGAATGTAAGTGCGATATGATCTTCACACGAGGTCTATTTCTGATGGGAGAGAAGCTATAATCCACATAGTCAAAAAAAAAATGAACATTAAGATGCTTTTTTCTAGGTAAGGATTTGATTTACATGTTATAATCGTTTGTCTGTCACTGCCATTGACAAACTTTACATGTGAGTAGTAAGAGTTTCACACTCAAATATTGACCTTCCTCGCCATCAAACAGGTTGCAAAGATTGTTCTCAACTCATGAAAATATGTCAAAAGTTTAACGCTCCAGCAACCAAACCCATATCAGTAAAACAAGTGGCTATGATAAATACAATACATAAAGAAGAAGATGCGTAAGAGATCAATATTAACAAGAGAATAGGCTTCCAATAATGCAAGGAGGCTTTGTTTTTTAGTTTATTTCTGAGGTAAGCTAATTTCATGAAGAACCTTTCGAGGATCCAACTGCCCACTACAATAACTTGAGGAGACGACAGAGAGCTCTTGATGGCCATTCCACTCTTCCATGGGTTTCAGGACAATCGGACTTTCAACTGCAGCCGAGCAAAGATACAACATAGTCTTGTAATCTTGGTCCCCTAAATCTGGGATTGCCTTTGCCATTTTGTCCCATGGATTCCAAACAACTGCACACAATGTGATTGTACTTTAATAAAGCGAAAGCATCAAATTACTAAAAATTTTGAAAAGTAAAACGGACCTGCATCTGGCAGGCCTTCCTTGTACAGTACAAATGTTCTCTTCTTCTCGTGGTCTATGGCAGCAATGTTTGTTGGAGTACTCAAATAAACCCTGTCAACCTATTAACATACAGTATTGTATATTCAGGAGTAAGAATTGAAATGTTCAAGCAAAATGAAAAAAAGAAAAAAAGGGCGAGTGGAGGTTGTTCTTGGTATTCTTATTCACAACATGGAAAGAGAGGGAAAGGGAGAGGAAGAGACCTCCCCGTCAAAGGTAATTGCATCTGCTTGCTCTGTTAATCTCTTTCTATTCAACAAATTATCAAGGTAATCAAGTGTCTCCAAGCCTTCGACACGTACTTCACTGCAAATCAAACTGTATCATGGAATCCTTGGAAAAATGCAAATATCTTTCAAACAGGTCTTAAAAGAGATTATCCTTCATGTAAATGGTAACAATAATTTTGAAAACAAAAAACCATATTAGGCTAGACGAATCCAAAAACATCAATGCAAATAGTTTCCATCACCAGCATTCCCAATGCAAATATCAATCAACCAAGGGTCGCTTAGCAAACCTGATGTCCGATACTGATAAGTAGTTGCAGATAGAAAACGTGAATGAGAATGACTTGTTATCAATATTCCTCAAGCTGGGGATCAAAGTTAGCTTGCCTGAGCCCAAAGAAATATGAAGTCGCATTTCAAAGCTGCATAAAACCATATCAATAAATGGTCTCAGTCTGAGGTCTCCACAAGTTTTTTCACCCTTTGACATACTTGCCATTGTCTTGACTCCAAACACCAAGCTGAGCATACCTATGTGGCCACATTTTCATATCTTCTTTTGTGGGCTTGAAGATGAGATCTACGGATGATTGGTTGCTAGTTGGAGATGGGTGCAAAGGAGAGTTATCTATTGACCATAATCTGTTCCTTGGAGATCGATGGAATAGTGACCCCAAATTGCCAAACTGCGAAGAATTTAACAAAAAACAAAAAAACAAAAAAGAAAGTAAATATACCTTCAACTTATGTTTGACGTAAATGAAAATAAATATTTAAGAAAGATTTTTCAAAGCCAACCTGCGGAAAGCAAATAGATATTCCTCCTCTTATTGCTTTAGAACAGTTCCAAATTGCCTGCTGAGTGGAACAGAAGAAGACATTGTTGTGAAAATTAATCAAACAGATAATTCATCAGGTTAAAGATGCAATGGATGTAGAAATTGAATATATAATATTTTTTTTGTTGTTGGTTGTGAACAGTAATCAAACAAAATTTATTTATTTATTTTTTTTGAATATATAATATATAATATAAAAAGAGAGAGAGAGAGAGAGAGAGAGAGAGAGAATATATACAATAGAGGGGCTACAACATACAAAGACTAGAGCCTCTAGCTCTAAGAAGCAGCAATCAAAGGCCTAGGTTGTACAAACAAATAAATTTGCTTATTTGAAGATTGCAGTTAAGCCTGCTTATTCTCATTCCTCACATTTGAGAAACTGTTGAAAGCTGATAATCGTTTAACTAAGCAAACTGATCTGTACTTTCAATATGAGGATACTTTCCAAAAAAAGGCGTATCTCATAAACTTAGTCAAGGATTTTGTGGAGGTAATGACATAGGTTCAAGCATATCAAAGCAATCAATAGCACCCATATATTAGCGGAATGTCAATCGATTAAACTTAACTAAAACAAAATAGTCGCATGTTGCACATTAAATGCTTACCTTGCTGCTCATAAAAAGCAGCTCTTCTCTGTGCTGATTCTTCCAAGATACAACTTGCCCACCATGAAGAAGAACCTATAAGATATGGTTGTGTCGCCAATTCAGATTATTGAGCACATAAAACATGTATTGATCTCTACTAATAAGATATTATTCTCACCCATTCAGGTTATAGATCAAGCAAATATGAGGAACAAATTCAACCTTCTACAATTGATATTGTAGATCAATTTAAGGATTTCGTGAAATGCCACTGCTTTAAATTTGCTACCATTCGTGATGATATGCTATGGCTCTAAAGTGAAATGAAATCGAACAATTCAACCTCTCCATGAGACATTCACACAGACTTTTCTTGATTTATACCATTACAAACACAAATATTATTGGCATACCATTGAGTTCAAAAAAAAAAAAAAAAAAACACTATTGTGCTTTTAGCATTTAATGGCTCCAGTATGGCCTAGAGGTATATCTTCAAAACAAATAATGATCCACTTGTTTATTGAGTTGGTTTTCCATAAAACATATATAAACATGCAAGAAGCAATAATAATCAAACATCAAAAAACAAAACAAAAAGAAAAACAAACTTTCCTCACAATTTGTAGAAGACTCAACAATTATTCCCCTTGTTAAATTAATATTGAACCAGAGGGTATATAATTTATCGACATTCAAAATTTCAAGAAACAAATTTTCTTCAACGAAATAGATTCAAAACTAGGGTAAAGAATGGAAATATGAAAATAAGAGCTTTTGTTCATAAACTTGTGAAAAATGTCACTAATCCATATGTGGGAACAAATTATCCTCGAGATGAACAAAAATCTAGGTAAACTTAGTCACTTCCAATTATTATAACTTACTACCAAAAAAAAAAAAAAATGACGCTCATGCAATATTTGATTCATTAAAATTAATTGGGACGGAACCATAACAATGTTTGGCTAAAAAAATTATGACAAATATATTATAAATAGAATCATCATTCCTTTTGTAAGGAGATTAAAAAATGACTTGTCATTCCAATCTATTTTCATTCTTGTGAATCAAATACTACCTCGGCAGAAGAACCACCGGGCTCCGACAATAAAATGCGGGGCAAGCCATCAGAGAAGTTAAGGATGTCGAGGGGCATCTGTTTTATAGAACGCAGCCACGTCCACCTTGCTCTGTTCACTTTACCTCCTTTAGTCCACTCCAGCTACAACAACAATAACATAAATGAAAATCAGAGATCATTTACAAAACCCACAAAAACCCACAAGTGATCAAGCATAGAATTTCAAAATTACAGATCCAAATCAGTCTCAGAACAACTTAACAAATAATAGGAACAAACCCAATGTTCATAAAGAAACGAAAAGGGGCGGTGGATGATTAGATTGAGAGACAAAGACGGTACCTTTGCTTCTTCTTTTTCTGTTCTTTATGGTACTCGATTTCGAGTCTGACGAGCAAAGTATTCCCCAAAAGAGTACAAAGATATATATAAAGTGGGTTGGAAGAGAGAGAGAGAGAGAGAGAGAGAGAGAGAGAGAGAGTGGTTGGGAAGGAGAAAGAGTTAACGGTTAACAGAAAGGAAAAGAAAGGGAGACCCATTTGGGTTCACTTTGATTGGATGCTCTGTTCTTTGTGGGATTGCGTCTCTTTCAGAAAACGATGGGAATATCTTCCTGAGTCATCCACTTTTTCTTCACCTCGTTTTTGGACGGTTGGTTGTTTGGTTGGTGAGGAAAACTTGTTGAATTATTAAAGAAAATAATAAAATTTGAGAGAAAGATACTCTCTCGAGTCTTTACACAGAAAATTACATAGAATAGCGTGAATGGAGAATGAGATTCTCCTATGCTGGGTAGGGATGGCAATGGCCGGGCTGGGGCGAGGCTAGTTTGTAGTACTAATCTCTGTTCTTGTCTCGTGTCATATTGAGGACAACACAAATTAGAGAAATGGCGAGATATAATGGCCTATTTTGGCAACATGGTTTGTAGTCCATTTTTTTAGTTAGTAGCAAAAGTTAAAAGTTGATTTTTTTGTCTTTTTTTTTATTTGGGAAGTTGGTTTTTAGCCGACGGTAAAATTACAATTTTACCTCTCATTGGTCAAAATGTGTTACATAGGTGAAGTTGTAAATATTTTAAATAAATAGGGATAGTTTGGTCATTTTATTATGATTTGACATCATAAACAAACATTAATCAAAAAAGTCAAAAGTCACTTTTTACTAACTTCCCAAATCATTTGTCTAAAAAAGCCAAAAGCTTGGTTAAAAGTCAAAAAGTCACTTTTTACCATCTTCTCAAAACAACCTAATGAGTACCAACTAAAATGATAAAAAAAAGAATAAAATTAAAAATCGTGAAAAAAATATCATCAAATGGTTCATGAAATTTTTTTATTTTTTTGATTAGCATGGGATATTTTCTTACATAAAAACATAACTCATTAGAGCTGCACGTTCAATAAATTGTGTGCTAATTATAAAAATGAAATAAGAGTTTAGTATTTGCATAGATGATTACACGTACTTTCTTTTACCCTCATATTTTTCTTTTTATATAACCGCATGTCGTCATTTGAGTGTCATCTCTTACAAAATATTTTATTAAAAATAGTTCAGCAATTATTTTGATGCTTAAGTCGCGTTTGAAAATATATTATTTTAATAATTTTTTAAATTTTTATAAAAAGATATATAAAAAAATAATGTAAAAATTTATAATAATTTTTTAATTAAAGTATATAATTCACAAACAAAGTCATACAGCCTAACCAACCTTTTGCGCTGCCCCGTTTGTTGTTATTCATAATTTTTAATCAACAATGGTAGAGAGCCCTAATTTCTGTGGCTCAAATGGCTCGAATTTGTTAAAACGACGTCGTTTTGAGTACAAAACAACATCAAAATTGCCAAAACGACGTCGTTTTGACAATTTTAAACCATTTGAACCACAAAAATTAGGGCCCTCAAACATTTTTCATTTTTATTTAGTCCGAGGATCTTCTCTAAATAACAATCTAATTGGTTGGGCTTCCAAATTTTATTAGCTAGGCCCTTATCTTTGTCTAGCCCACTATATTTTTTTTTGAGCCTTAGGTCTCGTTTGGCATATTATAGTTTTAGTTTAAAATCAAAAAATTATTAAAAAAAATCAAAAAGTTTACAACTTATATTAAAAAGTCAAAGATTCTTTATTCTCTCTAGTTTTTACACATCTTTTTGTAAAAAATTAAAAAGTCGTTTCAAACCTACTAAATTTTTTTACCTCATATTTTAGCTAAAAAATTAAAAAATTATTAAAATAATCTGTTCCTAAACGAGATATAACTTTACTGTATTTTTGCTTATTATACGTACAAATGTATTTAACAAAAATAATTGGAATGAAGGTAAGGTAGAACGGGTAAGGGGATGAAAAATCATGAAGAACTGTTCGGTGGTATTAAATGAAAAAGCAAAATAATAAATAATGGTTGCACCATGGAAATGACAAAATATTTAATGTACTATCAATGTCATGTTAGTTTGGAGGATTGAATAAAAAATAATAAGGGACAAATAATATTGTGTCATATATATATTACTACTATCAAATTATTGAATATGATTATATATCAAAGTCTATAAAAATATAATGAGATTTGAAAGATTATTGTAACCCTTCGATTGTGGAGTGAAAATAATTTGTTTGGAAGTTATTCTGGTCCTAAAGTTTTTTAAGACTTAGGCCCAGACCCAAATTAATGGATTTTGATTGGTCAACGGATCGACCCATTTACATTTTTAAACTCCATATCTTACCTATGAGTTTATGGACTTTAAAATGTGCTTCAATAGGTTTTAATTAAGATTTTAATTAGGCCTTTTTTTAAAATTTAACATTTATTAGAAAAAAGAAGAATTATAATACAAAATTTTAAAGTCTATCAAAACGATTAGAATTGCGTATTGAACCATAAAAAATAAAATAAAAATATATATATATATATTTTATCAGAGTACGAAATTACATCTATTTTTATTATCTTATTAAACTGTATGTGAAAATAGTTACTAATTTATAGTTGGCATGCTACTAGTACTCACTCGGCTTTTCAGTTTCAATCTCGTGTTTTACTAAAAATGCATACATATAAAAAATAATAATAATAATAATAAAAGTGACAGAAAAAATAGTATCTATTGTTTAGTGTATATATGGGCTTTCGGATGGGCCTATGTGCCAAGTTTTCAGTCGGGTTTCGAAAAAGCCATCAATTAGGGCTTGTGGCCCAACCCACTGGCCATACTCCTCAACCCAAAATTTAATCCTCAAGTATTTACTTGTGTGTATTTTTTTTTTTTTTTTTTTGGGAATATATATTTACTTGTTTGGTTTCAACTGATTTAGGGAGAGAAAATTTATTTTTTTAAAAGAAAATTCACCATTTTGGCAAGGGTTTAAAAAGTCATTTTCTGATATTTTTTAATGATTTTTTTTTCGTTTTCAGTTCTTCATCCATTTGGATTACATCATCTCTCATATTTTTTACACAAAATAATAAAAAAGTCAAAAATAAAAAATAAAAAAACCAGCTTTTGACTACCTTTTCAAATCACCTCAAAATGTCACACCTAACTTATAAAAAGTTTTAAAAAAAATAAAAAAAGTCAATCTTAAATCAAACTTTTTAATCCCAAATTAAAATAATTAAAACGTCAAAAATGAACAAAATTAACTCAGATCCTAAACTTGGAATTGCAAAATATTTTGCCAAATCAATCATAAATCTATGACAAAATGCCGCCTGTAGCATGGCAAAACAAAAGTGGCACATGTGCTCATTAATACTACCGTACTTTTCTATCAAAGCTTTATGATTATGACATCAAATTACTTAGGGCATCTCCAACGTCGCACTTCTTTTTTCATCAAATTTGAAGAAGAAAAGGACGATTTTCTCAATTTGATACGAGGCGCTCCAACGGTGAGCATCAAAGTGAAATTGGGGAGGTGGTCGACCGGGTGGTTGACCAACCGGTCGACCGACAAAGGCAAATTTTTATTTTATTTTATTTTTTTTAACTGTTTGAACTGTTTTTGACCGGTTTGAACCCATGTATTTCAAAGAGAACCGGGCGACCGGTTGGTCAACCGGCCGGGCAACCGGTTGGTTGACCGGTGTCCCTCTTTCAACGGTCAGTAACAGTGATTTCACCAAATCTGTGTCTCGTTCTCAGTTTGATGATTTTTTTGCTGAAATCTCATTTTGATATCAATCTGGTGCAACGGTTGGAGCATGAAAAAGGGGCTTTTTCATCAAAATTTAAATCTGGTGCTGGGTTTGGTTCACCGTTAGAGATGATCTAAATCATACCTGAGCACCGTTTGGCAATGTAAATTGGAGTTATTTTAGTCATTACGGAACAAAAGAGGTTAAAGTAATCAAATGGAGACAAAAGCCACTGCAATTGGGGTGGCTCTATTTGCACACCACCACTCATCTTAAGGCACACTACTACTCAAGGCACATCTTTAATAAATTGATAAATAAGCAATTTGCTTAATACACACCACAACTTTCCATTTTTACCCTTACTTACACACCTCACGCACAATCTTTCATTTTTACTCTCATTCACTTTCTCACACACTCCATCCCCACCCACGATCCATCTCCCCCTCCTTTCTCTGATTGATTGTCACCCCTACATACCGGTGAGCAAAACCAGTGATGAAGACTCCTCAAGACACCAGTGAACAGAACCAGTGGTGAAGACTCCTCAAGATGTCGGTGAAAATTTCAGTTTGCAAACTGTTCGACTCTAGACTTTCGAACCTTAATAATTTGTTTGGACTATTTCTGTCGAACCTTAGCCACTTATCCAAAGTGTTTCTTTCGAACATTAACCATTTGTTCGACATTTTAGTGTTGAACTCGATTACAAAATGTGTGTATTATAACCCTTTGTTCTTTGTGGTCATTTTACATAAGGTTAATATTGTAATAAAAAATAAATCAATCAATGGTTTGCCTTGAGATGAAATATGGTGTGCAAATAGAGGCACCCCTGAAATTGATTGGCAACAACCCACTTCAAGGTAAATTTACCAAACTACCCCTACATGAAAAAATACAAATAAAAACAAATTAATGTATACAAATAAAAATAAAAATGATAAAAACGTAAATTAAAAAAAAAAAGAACCACCAAAATACGACTCATCCAAAAAAAAAAAATTTAAAAACAGAAAATAGCATTTGCCATGTAATTTTAAAAAAAATAAAACACATGAAAATCCATTTTTAAAAAATAAAAACAAATTAATGTATACAAATAAAAAAATATGACAAAAACGTAAATGGAAAAAAAAGAACCACAAAAATACGCCTCATCCAAAAATTAGCATTTTCCACGTCATTTAAAAAAAGGAAAATGATTTGTCCCCCTAAAAATGTCCCTCCTAATCCCCCTAATGCCCAAAACGACGTCGTTTTGGGCATTTTTTTTTTTTTGCCTTGTTCTAATGTTTTGGGGGATTCGGGGGCCGAAAATTCGAGACCCCTAGCACGTCCCTTAAAAAAAACATAAAAAATCCTTTTCCAAAAACAAAAAACAAATTAAAACAAAAAAAAAATGAAATTATCATTTTTCAGGTTATTTGAAAAAAAAAATACATAATAAAGCCTTTCCCAACAAAAAAAACAAATAAAAAACAACAACAACAACAACAACAACAAAAAACACATTAAAATGAAACTGAAATAAGCATTGTCAACGTCATTTAAAATTAAAAAACAAGAAAAAACCTTTTCAAAAAAAAAATTAAACAAAATAAAAAGTCAATAAAATGAAACCGAAATTAGCAGTTTTCACGTCATTTCAAAAAAAAAAATGAAAAAGCCTTTTCCAAAATAAAAAAAAAAACAAATTAATATATATATATATAAAAGAAGACAACAACATAACACCCAAATTTACATTTTCAACGTCATGTTAAAAAAAACAAAACATAAAAAAGCTTTTTCCAAACATTTGAAAAAAAAAGCAAATTGAAAACAATAAAAAAAAATGACAAAAACGTAAGTGAAAAAAAAAAGAACCACAAAAATACGTCTCATCCAACCAAAATAAATAAATAAATAAATTTAAAAACAGAAATTAGCAGTTGCCACGTAATTTTAAAATAAATAAAACACATGAAAAACCATTTTTGAAAAATATAAACAAATTAATGTATACAAATAAAAATAAAAATGAGAAAAACGTAAATTAACAAAAAAAAGAACATCAAAAATACGCCTCATCCAACCAAAATAAATAAATAAATAAATTTAAAAACAGAAATTAGCAGTTGCCACGTAATTTTAAAATAAATAAAACACATGAAAAACTATTTTTGAAAAATAAAAACAAATTAATGTATCAACAATAAAAATAAAAAACGAGAAAAACGTAAATTAAAAAAAAAAAAAAGAACATCAAAAAAACGCCTCATCCAAATAAAAAAAATTAAAAACAGAAATTAGCATTTGCCACATAATTTTAAAATAAATAAAACACATGAAAATCCATTTTTGAAAAATAAAAACAAATTAATGTATACAATTAAAAATAAAAATGACAAAAACGTAAATTAACAAAAAAAAACAACATCAAAAATATGCCTCATCCAACCAAAATAAATAAATAAATAAATTTAAAAACAGAAAATAGCAGTTGCCACATAATTTTAAAATAAATAAAGCACATGAAAAATCATTTTTGAAAAATAAAAACAAATTAATGTATCAACAATAAAAATAAAAACGAGAAAAATGTAAATTAAAAAAAAAAGAACATAAAAAATACGCCTCATCTAAAAAAAAATAATTTAAAAACAGAAATTAGCATTTGCCACATAATTTAAAAATAAATAAAACACATGAAAAATCATTTTTGAAAAATAAAAACAAATTAATGTATACAAATAAAAATAAAAATGAGAAAAACGTAAATTAACAAAAAAAAGAACATCAAAAATATGCCTCATCCAACCAAAAAAATAAATAAATAAATTTAAAACAGAAATTAGCAGTTGCCACGTAGTTTTAAAATAAATAAAACACATGAAAAACTATTTTTGAAAAATAAAAACAAATTAATGTACCAACAATAAAAATAAAAACGAGAAAAACGTAAATTAAAAAAAAAAAGAACATCAAAAATACGCCTCATCCAAAAAAAAAAAATTTAAAAACAGAAATTAGCATTTTGCCATGTGATTTAAAAATAAATAAAACACATGAAAAACCATTTTTGAAAAATAAAAACAAATTAATGTATACAAATAAAAATAAAAATGACAAAAACGTAAATTAAAAAAAAAAAGAACCAGAAAAATACGCCTCATCCAAAAAAAAAAAAATTAAAAACAGAAATTACCATTTGCCACGTAATTTACAAATAAATAAAATACATGAAAACCTATTTTTGAAAAATAAAAACAAATTATTATATACCAACAAAAATAAATAAGATAAAAACGTAAATTAAAGAAAAAGAACAAATTAATGTATACAAAAAGAAAAATGACAAAAACATAAATTAAAAAAAAAAAAAAAACATAAAAATACGCCTAATCCCCTCCCCCCAAAAAAAAAAAAAAAAAAAAAAATCCGCACCAGTGACGCTGACATAGAGGATGTATGGCAAGGAGTAAAAATATAAAAAAATCACTTCAAGGGTAGTTTGGTCATTCACCATGAAGACACCTCACCAAAAAGTCGAAAAGCCCTTCTCAAATCAGGCTTTTTAAACCCAGGCTAAAATAGTCAAAAAAGCCAAAAAGCCAATTTACTTTCCAAACGGAGGCTTGGGTGTCTGGTCGTTCCAAAAAAAATACTTGGGTGTCTGGTAAGAAAAATTTTAATTTTTTTTAAAGTTAAAATTCATAAAAAAAATAAAATAAATTAAAATAATTAATAAGATAAAATGTCACATTAAATTTATAATGATTTCACTTTTTTTTTCTCACAAACATCACATTCAATTATAAAAAAATTCAATCATCTTTTCAAATACAAAAATTTTAACCAACTCCGCTACGTAGCTCGAAAGAGTGTGGCTCAAGAGTAGCCCGAATTTGGTTTTTTATCCACTGTGGGCGTGTGCTTGAATGAAGTCCCACACCCAAACATTTCATTTGGAAAACAATTAAAAAAAAAGAAAAAAAAAAAAAAAAGAGAGAAGAACAGAGATTAAAGAGAGAGAAGCATGTATCGTTCGTAACTTAGCGGCACAGTGAGAGGAGCGATCTAGGTCATGTTGTTACCGTGGGTGCCGCAAGCTGCTACCGTTGTGTCGTCCATAGTGGAAGAAGATGAGTCTTCACTGTTTGAGTTGCAGAAATTGCTCTGTTCATAGGTATTTTGTTTTCCCTTGTGTGATTTGCTCTTCATTTGCTCTTCAATTGCTCTGTCAAGATAAGAAATCAACACTATTTTGGGTTGAATATTTAATATCGAATTTTGATTTCTTAAATACATAATTTCTATCAATACAGAATTTCTAAATACTGTCAATACAGAATTTTGTATTTTACACTATTTTGGTACTAATTTGACAGAAATTCGGTACTAATTTGAATCTTTAATACAAAATTTCTAAATACAAAATTTTGATTTCTAAAATACATAAATGGGTATATATGTCATGACAAAAGGATTAGTTGTTACAGATTTTGTCATTAAAGGACACAAGTAATTCAAGAATTCTTTAACTGTGACAAATTCTGTTCAATGACAAATTCTTAAAGTGGCTGCCATGTCCCTTTGTCATTCTTTCACCAACTTTTGTCATTGTTTTGCATATCTCAAATAACTTTAATAAATTAGTTGTTACAGAATTATTTTTTTTCAGAAGATTACTAATAAAAATCTCAATATTTGTTACAATAAGATAATTGTTTTTACTGGAAAAAACCAAATTTGAACTGTTCTTCATAAAATACTTGAACTGTTGGTATAAATTGGGCACTAGGCACTGCATTGTTGGTATAAATTTTTGGTGGTATAAATAGAATTTTTGCCTAACATCGTTGGTATAAAAGCTACCCCTTCATCATATACACTCTCATGTTTGCAACAATTTGAGGACATAACTTTAAAATTGTCCACTAAGTGTATGTCTTGACCTCCAAATTAATATTCTTGTTTGCTTCCTTATAATGTTGATGTCAGAAATGGTTAGAAAAATTATGGGTAAAAACATAATTTTTTCCTAACTTTGGTTTATTATTTAGGTAGGACCCCTGCGCCGATTTTCGCTGGTCAAAGTGGTAACGCGTTTTATGCCACGTTGTGATTCACATGGTATATTTGGTTGCTCAAAACCATTATTGAGTGAATGGAAAATTGAAGCCAAAGTGTGCTCTATGGAAATGGAGTTTTGGTGGAAAATCCTGAAAGGGTTGAAAAATGGATTGTCCCACATTGATTTGGTAGGAAGTTTTGAGTGGGTTTATAAGGCATGGGATTAGAACTTGGGGTGTGCCCCAAGGGGTACCCAAGTTTCGTAGAGAGGGAAGTTATGGGCAAAATTGACAAGACCCATTGGACCTAAAAATCACCACACGCGCGCGCCGCCGCCATTCGGTAGGGCGAGCCAAGCCTTGGCTTGGGCGCGGGTGTGGTTGGGTTGGGCTTGTTCGGCCAATACTAATCTTTTTTAGCCAAAAACATTTGGATTTAATTTTATTTTTTGAAATAAAATATGTCCAACTGTCCAGAATTCAAATTAATTTCGAAAATATTCTGTTCCGATTTTTCCCTACACCCAAACAGGTCCCTACGGTTTTTTGATCTATTCAAATTTGTATCCAACAAATTTGAATCTGTTTATTCAAACTGAACAGGTATCATATATGTTCAAACAGGTTTTGCACCTATTTAATTCAAACCCAACAGCCATAAATTCTCCTATAAATAGCCAAGTCCCTCATTTGGATTACCACTCCAATTTTCGTCCATCCTTGCTGCAATTTCATCTCTGCATTTTGCTGCATTTATTCTATTATTTTTCTGTGAGAAAGAGTGTATACACTAAGTGTGTTCGTTGAACAAATAAATTGTAGTGTTGCATTTATTTGTTGATTGATCATTTTATCCTGAGTGATAGACGTTCATATTCTGAAATCACCGTGGAGAGAATGAATCTGTCTTAGGGACACAGTGTCGAACATTGGACTTGATCAGAATATTATTCCAGAAATTAATCAAGTAAGTTGGTTATTTATTTTCTGTTTTATTTATTTATTTAAATCAGATTTTGATTTTGTTTTTGTAATAAAATAAAATCTGTTTTTATTTATTTATTTTTATTTCTAGTTTGATTTTTGTAATCAAATATTTTTCTCTCCTTTCTTTTATTTCTTTTGTATTCTGTTTGTTGTTAAGTACACAAACAGAATTAATTTATTTAATTACAGTGAAGATTGTCCAACAATCTTAAGACAAATTCCTTCTAGTGTCTTCATTGTATTTAATTTTCTATGTTTTCACAAAAGTGATATTCTGATTGGAAAACAAATAGTAGTAATATACTGTTTGACAGATAGTAATAACATACTATCTTTTTCTTTGACAACTAGTAGTAATATACTAGTGTCATTAACAATTGCAGAATATTAATTTGTGTTACAGAAAATTATTTTGGTATTTTATTTTTCTAGTTTAGTAACAAGGAAAATAAAATTATTTTGTGTTATAATTTATTTTCTGGTTTTAGTAACTAGAAAGTTAATTTGTGTTTTGGTTTTTTCTGATTTTTGTAATCAGATATTATGGCTACTGCAACTGGAAGTGGTACTAAAATTGTTACAACAACTCCAGTCCCTATCTAAAACCATGTTCAAGTTCCAATTAATCATGGAGAAAAACCGAAAAAATTTAACGGTACTAAGTTTAAAAGATGGCAGCAGAAGATGCTATTTTATCTTACAACCCTCAATTTGGCCCGGTTTCTCCGTGAAGAGGCTCCAGCACTTAAAAGGGGTGAAAATGATCGGCAAGTTGTTGCCGCTGTAGATGCTTGGAAACATTCAGATTTCCTGTGCAGAAACTACATCCCCAATGGCCTTGACAACATGCTATATAATGTTTATAGTCCTCTGAAGTCAGCAAAAGAATTATGGGATTCTTTGGAGAAGAAATACAAGACAGAGGATGCCGGCACGAAGAAATTTATTGTCGGTAAATTTCTGGATTTTGTTATGGTAGACTCTCAAACGGTAATTTCTCAAGTTCAAAATTTCAAATAATTTTACATGATATTCATTCAGAAGGTATGTCTCTTAGCGAGTCTTTCCAAGTCGCTGCTTTAGTGGAAAAGTTACCACCGGCTTGGAAAGATTTCAAAAATTATTTAAAATATAAACGCAAGGAGATGACTATGGATAAATTGATTGTAAGATTGAGAATTGAGGAAAATAACCGAAAGGCTAAAAAGAGAAATGGGAAAAATCTCATTGAGTCCAAGGCTAATGTGGTTGAACAAGTTCACAAACCACATAACAAAAAGAGGAAGTTTACTAGAGATGGTCCTAAACAAGGCAACTACAATGACAATAAGAAGTTTAAAGGAAAATGCTATAATTGTGGCAAGACCGGATATTGAGCTTCTGATTGTCGCCGCCCTAAGAAGGATCGCGGAAGTACAAGCAAGAAGACTACCAATCAGGCCAATGTAACTGAACTAGATTACATCTCTGACGGAGTGAATGACATCAACCTCTCTGCTGTGGTGTCTGAGGCTAATTTGGTTGGAAATCCCAAGGAATGGTGGGTTGACACTGGGGCAACTCATCATATTTGTGCGGATAATAAGATATTCACTACCTACAATAAGGCTGCAAATGGTGAACAACTTTTCATGAGAAATTCTTCTACTTCTACTGTGGCTGGACAAGGAAATGTGATCTTGAAGTTGACATCAGGGAAAGAACTGATCCTCAACAACGTACTGCATATACTTGACATCCGGAAGAATTTGGTTTCTGGCTCTTTGTTAAGTAAAAATGGTTTTAGGCTTGTATTTAAGTCTGATAAATTTGTATTATCAAAGAGTGGTATGTATGTTGGTAAGGGATACATGAGTGATGGTCTCTTCAAATTAAATGTAATGACAGTTGTACCAAAAGTTACTATAAATAAGAATAACACATCTTTTGCTTATATTCTTGAGTCGAATTTATGGCATGGTAGATTAGAATATGTGAATTTTGATGCTTTGCGTAGATTAATTGATTTGGATTATATGCCAAAGTTTGAAATCGATTCTAATCATAGATGTGAAATTTGTGTAGAAGCAAAACTAACTAAGGCTCCATTTAAATTGGTTGAAAGGAAAACCGAACCTCTAGAATTAATTCATACAGATGTATGTGATTTTAAATTTGTTCAAATTAGAGGAGGCAAAAAGTATTTCATAACATTTATCGATGATTGCACAAGATATTGTTATGTTTATTTACTTAAAAGTAAAGATAAAGCCTTAGAAATATTTAAACTCTACAAAACAGAAATTGAAAATCAACTTGGTAAAACCATTAAAATGGTTAGAAGTGATAAGGGTGGTGAATATGATGCACAATTAAATGAATTTTGTGCACAACATGGCATTATTCACCAAACTACAGCACCCTATTCTCCTCAACAAAATGGAATAACTGAAGGGAAGAATAGAACCCTAAAAGAAATGATGAATGCCATGTTACTAAGTTCAGGCTTATCACAGAACTTGGGGGGAAGCAATATTGTTAGCTAATTATGTTCTTAACAAAATACCCCACAAGAAAACCAACAACACTCCTTATGAATTGTGGAAAGGTAGACCGACTTCCTACAAATACTTAAAAGTGTGGGGGGTGTTTGGCAAAAGTAGAAGTTCATGTTCCTAAAAAGACTAAGATTGGACAAAAAACAATAGATTGTGTGTTTATTGGTTATGCTCAGAATAGTAGTGCATATCGGTGTCTGACTTATAAATCAGAAATACCTGATAGAAATGTAAACACTATCATAGAGTCAAGGAATGCTGTGTTTTTTGAACATGTCTTTCCTTACAAGAAAGGACATGAATTAAGTTCATAGAAAAGAACTTATGATTGTACACAAAGTCAAGAGACTAATGACAATAAAACACAAGAGACTAGTAATGGCCTCGACCAACAGGATTTAACTGATGATGAACCAAGACGAAGTAAGAGAACGATAACATCAAAATCCTTTGGTCTAGATTTTCTAACATACTTGTTAGAAAATGAACCTCAAAGCTTTAAGGAAGCAATGAAAGGTCCTAAAGCACCTTTGTGGAAAGAGGATGTTAATAATGAAATTGAATCTATTATGCAAAATCATACTTGGGAATTGGTGGATCTTTCACCTAGTTCTAAACCTCTTGGATATAACTGGATATTCAAAAGAAAAATGAAAGCAGATGGTTCAATAGATAAGTATAAAGCAAGACTTGTAGTAAAAGGTTACAAATAAAAAGAAGGTCTAGACTATTTTGACACATATTCCCCTGTGACAAGAATAACATCCATTCGCATGCTTATTGCTATAGCAGCGTTGTTTAATTTAGAAATATATCAAATGGATGTTAAGACAGCTTTCTTAATCGGTGATCTAAATGAAGAGATCTATATGGAGCAACCCGAAGGGTTTGTAGTACCGGGGCAAAAAAAGAAAGTTTGTCGGCTTGTAAAATTTCTTTATGGATTAAAACAAGCACCTAAGCAATAGCATGAAAAATTTGATCATGCAATGCTTACTAATGGGTTTAAGATAAACGAATGTGACAAATGCGTCTATGTTAAAAACACTGACCAATGATATGTCATAGTTTGTCTTTACGTGGATGACATGCTTATCATTGGAAGCAGTCAAAACATGATCAAATCAACTAAGCAAATGCTTAACAAAAGATTTGATATGAAAGATATGAGGGTCGCAGATGTTATATTAGGAATGAAAATTACTAAAACATCTGACGGATATGTATTATCTCAATCACATTATATTGAGAAAATTCTTAGTAAATTTATCACAGATGATATGAATGTAGCAAGAACACCTGTAGACATCAGTCTTTATTTATCGAAAAATAAAGGTGATGCAGTGTCTCAGTTAAAATACTCCCAAATCATTGGAAGCCTAATGTACCTAATGAATTATACTCGTCCTGACATAGCTTATGCAATCAGTAAATTGAGTAGGTACACTAGTAACCCTGGAGAAGACCATTGGAAAGCGATCATTCGGGGTTCTTAGATATCTAAGATTTACTCATGATCATGGTTTGAACTTTACTCGATATCCAGCAGTACTTGAAGGTTATTGTGATGCCAATTGGATATCGGATACTAAAGATTCAAAATCCACTAGTGGATATGTCTTTACTCTAGGAGGCGCTGCTGTTTCTTGGAAGTCCACGAAACAAACATGCATCGCACGATCCATAATGGAATCTGAGTTCATTGCTTTAGACAAAGTAGGAGAAGAAGTAGAATGGCTTTGTCACTTCTTAGAAGACATTCCAATGTGGCCAAAACATATGTCAACTATTTGGATTCATTGTGATAGTCAATCTACAATAGGCAGGGCACAGAATCATATATATAACGGTAAGTCACGACATATTCGTCGTCGACATAATATCGTAAGGCAATTGTTGTCAAATGGAATAATCTTAATAGATTATATAAAATCTAAAGAGAATATTGCGGATCCGTTAACAAAAGGTTTGATAAAAGAGCTAGTGTATAGTTCATCGAAGGGGATAGGATTAAAGCCTATTACATAAGAGTCATCATAATGGTAACCCAACTTATATGACTGGAGATCCCAAGAACTAAGTTCAAAGGGACAACTAAGTTATGTGTGGCTCGCTAGAAATCACCAAGGGATTTAAATTTCCCTACCTATTCCTATGGTGAAAGTGATATCTGCAACATGTGTTGTCTGTAGGGATATAAGGATAAATTTTGCTTTTAATGATTACTTATATCTTGATTTAGGAATAAAAATCAAGACGAATATAAAGAGATACTCACAATAAGAATCACCTATATGAGTATCGAACTGGGGCTGGTTCTTTGAGAATGAAAGAGGCTAAATTCTCTAGAAACAATCATGAAAACCATGAGCGTTCAAGGCCAAAATGAACACAATAGTGAGAACCACGATGTGTTAAAAGATATTTTGCGTGAAATCTATTGTCTTGGCTGACACAAACGGCTGAACAATTCAAGGCATCGCGTCCATTGGTTAGCTAGTAAGTCCGATAGGTTATTACTAGGGAAGGTTCAAGGCCGAAAGCTACCTATCCTGATGCAAGATATTTTCGACTTATACTCTTTCGATAAAGTCTGCATATTGTTGCATTTCCGTTGTCATCAAATTCCATTCATATGGGGGATTGTTAGAAATGGTTGGAAAAATTTTGGGTAAAAACATAATTTTTTCCTAACTTTGGTCTATTATTTAGGTGGGACCTGTGCATCGATTTTCCCGGGTCAAAATGGTAACGCGTTTTATGCCACGTTGTAATTTACGTGGTATATTTGGTTGCTCAAAACTATTATCTAGTAAATGGGAAATTGAAGTCAAAGTGTGCTCCACGGAAATGAAGTTTTGGTGGAAAATCCTTGAAGGGTTGAAAAATGGCTTATCCCACATTAATTTGGTGGGAAGTTTTGAGTGGGTTTATAAGGCATGGGATTAGAACTTGGGGTGTGCCTCAAGAGGTACCCAAGTTTTGTAGAGAGGGAAGTTATGGGCAAAATGGGCTAGATCCATTGGACCGAAAAATCACCACACGCGCGCGCGCCGCCGCCATTTGGTTAGTCTGGCGGGCTGGCCTGGGCCTGGGTGCGGGTACATGGTGTGTGGTTGGGTTGGACTTGTTCGGCCAATACTAATCTTTTTGGGCCAAAAACATTTGGATTTAATTTATTTTTTGAAATAAAATATGTCCAACTGTCCATAATTCAAATTAATTCCGGAAATATTCTGTTCCGGTTTTTCCTTATACCCAAACAGGTCCCTACGGTTTTTTGATCTGTTCAAATTTGTATCCAACAGATTTGAATCTGTTTATTCAAACTGAACAGGTATCATACCTGTTCAAACAGGTTTTGCACCTATTTAATTCCAAACCCAACAGCCATAAATTCTACTATAAATAGACAAGTCCCTCATTTGGATTACCATTCCAATTTTCGTCCATCATTGCTGCAATTTCATCTCTGCATTTTTGCTGCATTTATTCTATTATTTTTCTGTGAGAAAGAGTGTATACACTAAGTGTGTTCGTTGAACAAATAAATTATAGTGTTGCATTTATTTGTTGATTGATCATTTTATCTTGGGAGATAGACGTTCATATTCTGAAAGCACCGTGGAGAGAACGAATCTATCTTAAGAACACAGTGTCGAACATTGGACTTGATCAGAATATTATTCCAGAAATTAATCAAGTAAGTTGGTAATTTATTTTCTGTTTTATTTATTTATTTAAATCAGATTTTGATTTTGTTTTTGTAACAAAATAAAATATGTTTTTATTTATTTATTTTTATTTCTAGTTTGATTTTTGTAAACAAACATTTTTCTCTCATTTCCTTTATTTCTTTTGTATTCTGTTTGTTGTTAAGTACATAAACAGAATTAATTTATTTAATTACAGTGAAGATTGTCCAACAGTTGATTGTTGTGTGATAAGAATGTTGGAGGCCATCAATGTTTTGTCATCTAACTCTAAAATTTTGTATTCTATTTCACTTTGAAGCTAGAATGGATGTTGATTCGAACAACAATTTATTCAATGGGAGTGAGGAAGTTGAAGAACAAGATAACACTTTTTCATTTAATGAGAGTGGTGAAGTTGAAGAACCTAAGAAGGGAATGTATTTTACCTTAAAGGAAGAGGTGTACATATTTTATGCAAAATATGCGAAATACTTTGGATTTGCTATAGCTTATAAAACACAAAATCTAACAAGTGATGGGGAAGTAAAGTACTTTGGAATTGAATGTACTCGGGCACAGAATAGAACAAAAAGATCAGAAATAAATTCCTTGGAACCATCTTTGTCATCAAAAATTGATTGTAAAGCAAAGGTAAAAGCTAGTCTACAAAAGGATGGAACATATAAGTTAACCACAATTGTGCTTGAGCACACTCATGATTTGGTTGCTACTAACTCACGGTATTTTGCAATGAATAAAAGGATTCTTACTCCGGTGAAGAGAAGACTAAAAGTTAACGATGCAGCAGGGATTGGGGTGGCTAAGAATTTTCATTCCATAGTTGTTGAAGTAGGGGGATGTGAGGCATTAACGTTTGATGAACGAGATGCAAGGAATTATATTGAGAATGATAGAAGGTTGAGACTTGGGGTAGGAGACGCCGAATCAATTACACTTTATATTCATAAAATGCAACAACAAAATTCAAACTTTTATTCGGCAATTGACCTTGATGAAGATGGTCGTATGCGCAACTTGTTTTGGGCGGATACAAGGAGTAGAACGCCTTATAAAGCATTTGGGGATGTTGTCTCGTTTTACACAATCTATTTGACAAACAAATATGATATGTCGTTTGCACCGTTTGAAAGAGTGAATCACCATGGACAGTTAATTTTGTTTGGTTGTGGGTTGTTATCTAATGAGAACACTGAGACATTTGTTTGGTTATTCAAAGAATGGTTAAGTTGCATGTCAGATGCTCACCCAAAAGTTATAATAACTGACCAATGCAAAGCTATGCAAAATGCCATAGAAATTGTCTTCCCACAGGCTCAACATCGTTGGTGCTTATGGCATATAATGAAGAAAATTTCGGAGAAACTAAAGGGATATTTGCAATATGAATCCATAAAGGTTGCTTTGCAAAATGCTATTTATGATTCATTTACAAAATATGAATTTGAGGAAAACTGGCACGCAATGGTTGCAAAATTCAATCTCAATGATAACGAGTGGTCATCTCAACTTCTTGAATAGCATCCATATGTGACCTTACTTCACATTGAAAACAAAGATTGAAATTTTAAGAATATAACTATGAAAAGGGAGAAAAAAAAATAGGGAAATATCAAAGGCATCTCCATGCATATGATCCATGATTTTGTTTTCCAGATTGGCAACATGAAGAAAGAATGACACTGTACTTTTCAACAATGCTTTTCTTAGCTCATCTTACATGTGACATCTCTTTTCTGGGCAATTAATCATCACAATAATCTACAAATTTTTCATCATATATCAAGAATAAATAGGATAATATAAATGCTTTAATACCCATATATGTATTTTAGAAATCAATGCTGTTAAATATGATCCATTATTTAACAGTGTTGATTGGTTCATAGCATTTGACCTGCCACTGAAATATAGGAGGAGGAAAAAAAGGTGATAGTCCATCCTACATATGTTAAGATAAGAAGCCTTGGGATTGTTAGTTTGGTAAACAATCTGTGAATCAATTTAAGTGGACCACTTTCACAGTTGGAAATTTCTACAATGAATCAATCCATCTTGAACCATTCCAAAAATTTTGAATATTAAAACCTGGAAGGCTCACATTCATTACTATCCTATGAAATCAATACAATCCAAACTCATCCACATACAACACAGAACATATAAGTTAAGTCATTTACATCATTTACAAAATATATTCATGCCATTTCCCAAAACCTAACTAAGTCATTTACATCATTAAGTCCAAAAACATACAAATTACAAAACAAGTTTTTCATTACATCCATGAAATTCGCCAGAACGATAGAGAGTTAGTCATTTACATGATTACGTGCAAAAAAAAAAAAAAAAACAAAACACAATTACATAAATCATTGCCTTGAAGTTCTTCTCCATCATTTGAATCCTTCTAACATGCTCACGAATTTCATTTTCCATCTCACCAAGCCTTCTCCCTAGATCGTTTAATTCTTGTGTTCTTACAGTTTTTTGAGGTCCAACATTGGAACGAATTGTGGAGGTAGTGTTGTCATCATCCTCATCTATGAATTTGAAGTAATTATAGTGTTCCTTGTGACTCTACAATGCATAAGAAGTAGTCAATCAAATAACTGAATTAACTTTGTACATAGTAAAAGATCAATTTCTACAATACATACTTACATATTTCAATGGGCAAACAAAGAACAAACGTCATTGGTTTCCATTCTCATTCGTTCGTACAATATACATCAATGTTGTTCTCCCATAATCACACAATCTAGGTTTTAATCTTATGTTGCTATTATTAGTAGAAGGAGAAGCCATAGGTCTGTAATCTGCATACATAATAAGCAATGCATTTCAATTTTTTCCTGACTAAATCAAGTTGATTAGAGTAAACTTAAGACCAACTACATAATCTCAGCAACTATAACTTATGGGTTAGCATCACAAACATGATCAACTTTTGCAGCTTATTATTTCAGCTGGACAATGACAAAAGGACACAATTCAAATTAATATCTCTATCAAAAACAACAGCAAACCAGAGCATAATTCAAAAAACCCAGTATTGAAAGAATTGCTTCATCAACAACAAACAACAGCCATAGGTTCGTCCTCTTTCGTCGTCAATCACGGAGCGTTAAGAGGTGAGAGGGATGACAGAGATCTGCGATGGGATCAAAGACTGCTGAGCAGAGATGAGCATAGATGAGAGACTGTTGAGCATGTGTGAGCATGATCTAAGATGAGAGAGTAGAGGTGAGCATGATCTCAGATGAGAGAATGGTTTTTGGCTTCGGATAGAGGTAGTTGGTCGAAACACAAAGGAGAGAGAGAAGAGAACATATGTTTTTTGGGCCACTCGAGCCAAATAATTTCGAGTTACGAAGCTTTTAACAATTTTAACCTACTCAAATAACTAAAAACTAAAATAGCAACTTTCTAAACACCCACAATGATATATACGATAGGATCCATATCAACTTTTGATTTGTTATATATTTAATTATATAAAATTTATCTTTCTTATCACATTACTATAGATAAATTTAAATATTTAAATTGTGAATATCTAACATTACTCATCATATTTTGAGTCAAATTATATTATTACGCTTTCAGCTATTTAACATTAACAAGGTTGATAAAATTTGTCACCTAGATCATATTGACAATTTTACTACTTCATTAGCACTTCTATACTTTTATAAAAATCTTACTTTGATTAATATATTTTTATTAAAATTTCATTTTTATTTTCATCAACCTAATTAACAAGAGATAGACAGAATGTGACATTACAACTTAGGGCTAGTTTGGCAAATAAGCCAAAAAGTCAAAAAGTCATTATCTTATTTAAGTCACATCATCTTATTTAAATCACATCACCTCTCTAACACATCACATCAAACCCAATCCAAACCCAACCCAAACCCACCAATAAGTCAAAAAGTGTACTTTTTTAGGACATCCCAAACCAACCCTTAGGCCTTGTTGGTATAAACTTTGCTTTTGAGGTTATGTTTGGCACGTTGATTTTGGATTAAAATCGTCAAAAAAAAAATAAAAAAATTAGTAAGACAAAATATTATATTCAAATCATAATCATTTCATTTTTTCTCTTACAAAAGTTAAAAAAGTTAAAAAATCCATCACAAACAAGACTTTTTAGCCTCAGGCTAAAATAGACAAAAAGTTAAAAAGCTAACTCACATCTCAAATGAATGCTAAGATAAAAAAAAAATTTAAGTAAAAAGGCTATTAAAAAATTCAAAAATAAAAACTAAAAAAAGAAAGTCATATACCAGTCATTCATGATTTTTCATACAGCTAAAAAAAATAATTTCTTAATACATTATTTTTTTTTTATTTCATAAAAAAATTAAAAAGCCACAAGAAACCCAAACAACCAGATAAAGCCTTAAACTACAGAAGTCAATTGTCATAATTGAAACTGAAATGATTAAAATAAAATTTTAATAAAAAGTGCACGACTCACGAGTGTTAAATTTGATTAATTTATAAATCCTCTAAAAAGAAATATAATAATGTAATAAGATTTCTCAATGCTGCAACTGGAAAACTTCCTTGACCATCCTCCTAGTCCCTTCTTGCTTGTGGAACTCTGCAAGAAACTCTGCAAAAAGATAGCTACGATACAATGGAGGGTGTTCTTTCTCATCAACTAAATCATCAATTGGACCAATCATAGTGTCCTTATTTGGTCCATAAAACATTGCTATCGATATGCGTGGCAATTCCTTATTGGTCACAGCCCTGTGATGTACACTCTTATACCTTCCATTACTCAGAACCTGCAACAATAATATATGCACTAAACCGTAAACCATTTGGTACATTAGAAGTATATACAGGTCATGTTTGTTTGGGCGGACTGGATTAGCATTCCCATGACTAATAGTCCTACGACTACGAATTCGTTGAATTATATATCCTATCTTAACTAATAGTCAAGTTTAAAATAATTAGTCCGTACTTTAATTGTTTAATCAAACATCGGATTAATAATTTTATTGGACTATTAGTCCAATCCCAAGCTCATGTCCACCTAAACAAACATGACCATATAGTATTAATTTAAAAATAAAAAAAAAATAAAAAAACCTATTAATATGAATCTAGCTCATTCTTTGAGAAGTGTTTGCTAATTTGGAGTGCGAATGGCTACTTTAATAATATAATTAAAATGTGTATTATGTGTATATAAAAAAATAAAAAATATTTAAAAAGTACAAAGTAAAAAAGTAATTACAAAATGATAAAGGTACAAGTGATTTATACATTTAATTATGCAAATAAATCTTATACCTTTATTAATTGAAAAAAAAAAAACAATTTACTCCACTTTTTTGAAATTTTCCCTAAAAAAATAAAAAACAGATAAGTAACTCAGTCCACACCCCTTCATTCCCCCCGAATCCCATTCTCTCTCTCTCTCTCTCTCTCTCTATATATATATATATATATATGTGTGTGTGTGTGTATGTGTCAATTTCCGACTACACTGCCAAATTAGTACTTAGCTGGAGAGCACTGACAGAATAGATTAGTCCCGAACAACCTGCAACAGAAGGAAGAGATTCCGGTAGTGGTTCGTCCACTCGGAAGCACTTCGATGATCAAGTCAGTTATCTCTCAAAGATACCAAAAAAGCATAACTCACTATTCAGAATATAAATTGCGTACCTTAGACCTATGGGGGTGCCTCCTTTTTATAGCCAATACAATTCTAGTCCCAATAGAAGCCTAGGTCTATTGGACTTAGGATTATTGCTAATCTTGGATTTCCAGTAGGATTAGGATAAACTCTCTAAGAGTCTTATCCTTACCCAAACTGAAGTCCCATTCAATCCATGACTCTTGTCCTTTATCTGCTTATCCCGAACTCTGATATCTTCGGAGATAACCTCGACCTATCCAAGATAACCTCGGCGTCATGACCAGGACACGTGGCACCTCGGCTGACACTTCGGCATCACCTTGGCCACGTGTTGGCACTCAGAAAATATGTCCCCACAACTGCCTCTTAGGTTCAATTACCTCGGCATCCCAAGGTGATGGAATCTATGTCGTCATATCGTACATCATGTCAGCTATCTTGCTCTATCATCCATTACCGAGGTCATAATACGTCGGCTCAATATGACCAAAAACTTACAGTCTGCTTTCACCAATGCCACAAAATCATTAAAGTTTCTCAGCTAAGATCATTCTCCAAGCTGAGGTTCTATTCCGTTAAATCGAGAATTCTAAGAGCTTCAACACGCGTATGAGTTGTCACGCATGACTACTCAACCGTTCTTGCCACGCGTCTCTCTCTTTTTGGGCCGTACCCGATACGCGCCACTAAATCACATTGCTTTCGTGTGCGCCGTCTGACACGCACGTCGTTTTACGTACATTAATTGCCTTTTTGCCGCCGTTTTGTGTTTCAACAAAACTTTCTTCCTCTCTCTTCGTCGTTTCACCTTTGCATCCTCATTCCCGTGCAAGCTCGCTCTCTTCGCTCTCCCAAACCTGCCATTGATTCAAGCGTTTGAGCTTTGCAACTTGCTCTGTTCACCTCCTCCGGCGAGATTTTTACCACTCCGTCGCTCTTGCAACAGTCGTCTGACTTCGGCGATCCTCACACCGGCCTCACTTTCTCTGGTAAGCCACTGTTCCTCTTGGTTTCAGTTCTTGATTTACTTCGAACTCTGTCATATTTGCGAACTTGCTCATGTCTTCTGATTGTTTAATCTGTACTTCAATTTCCACCATGTGTTTGAGCATGTTTACTTCGTGATTCTGTTTTTTGCCCAATCCTTTCTTGAATACTCATATTGCTTACATATCTGTTGATTTTGCCATTGTTCTTGGCTTCACACACCTGGACAAGCTTTACCACTGTGTTCTTGATGATTCATCACTGTTCTTGACTCTGAATCGCATTCCTGTTTCTGTTTGCCGTGTTTTTTTTTCCAGATTCTTGCCTTCAATCTTCACTTGCCTAGACTTAGGATTGGGATTTTGTCTATAGTACTCATGAACTTTAGGAAAAACTGACACGAATTCCCTTTAGATCTATACAAACTCTTACCATAGTACAATTTTAGGTTTTAGCCGAGGTCCCTCAAACCCTTCCAAAACACTTCTTTCTGAAATCCAACTCCTCCAATTGAGCCTACGTCATGGGTATGTTGAAGCATAGGGTAGACACCCCAGCTAAGTTAGAGTACTTTAGGCAGGAGTTTTCCATTCCTGCCGACGTCCACCTCAAGTTAACAGGAGAGGAGGATTCCATTATGCCCGACGTGAACCTCATGCCTTTCCCAATAGTGGCCTTTATCGAGTGTGGACTTAGGTTTCCACTTGACACCCTTTTTCCGAGAAGTCCTCCACTACTACAAATTGAACCCAATGCAACTTGCCATCAACTCTTATCGAGTTATCAATGGTATAATCACCTTAGCCAAGAAAGAAAATACTAGGGTTACCATTGCCGACATCTAGTATTGCTACACCATGTGTCGCCTAAAATCAAAAAAAGGCCACATCTATTACCTCAAGCCGAGGTCCACGGAGTACAAGCTTATTGTCGACCTCCCAGACTCAAACAAGGGTGCTGGAGACGATTACTTCATCATCTCGGGCAACTGGGAATTTCAACCAAACGATGACCTCCACCTTTATCCCCTACGCCGAACAGTTTTCAGGGAATGAGATGGTAAGAGCCAAGTGTCACATTTCCTTACTTTTTTCCAAGTTTTCAATACTTTGTTCTAACGTCTGTGCTCTTCTTTTTGCAGTTCTTCCACAACCACCAAAGGGCTTTCGCAAGTCCTTCTTCCCCAGCAAGGACGTGAAGAAGCTACTGGATCTGCCAGTTTACAAGCGGAGAGCTCCCTTGCTTCTGAACTTCATCACGACCTACAAGTCGATGCTTCCCGACGTCCCAAAGAGGAAGAAAAGCAATTCTCCCTCTTCCGCGAAAACTCCTCCAACAGCCTCATCATCTCGGCCAGATCAAGGATCGACTTGTGATCCAACAGAGCAACCGTCAATCTCGGCTCCATATCTGATCCCACCATCTCAACGCCAACGCCGTCGTAGAACTGCAATTGTCGTCGAGATGGGTCGCAAGAAGGCTGTCGCTGAAGATCTTCTGGTCGACATCCCTGACTCAGTTGACGCTCAACCAGCACAAACCTAACCTCAACCAAAGTCAAAGCCAAAACGTCTGAAGAAGGCTCAGCATAAGGCAACGGTGACTCAGATTGACACTGAGGACACCTTTCCAATTTCTAAATTGGCCGAAAGCAAGAAGACCCCTTCTGCTAAGGAGAAGAGGCCCGCCAAGGCCCAACCATCCGAATCTACTAGATCAAAGAGGCCGAGGTCGTCCTCTACGACCACCTCGGGGCCATTAAAACATGATTCCCCCTGGGCCCCGCTAATCACAATCAACGACAAGCCAGTTAAGGCTGGTGATAGCGCTAACGACATTGAGGTCGGCGTTGCCCTCTCCACCACCTTGCTTCTGCCCGAAGATCTTAATCGTAATGCTCAGATGAGCGAATACGAAAATTTTGCTCTGATGCTGCAGCATTCCGTTCAAGTAAGTTCTTTACACTTGGTATTTTTCTTTCTTTTTCTTTTTATACTTAGAGAATTTTCTAATAACTTCTGCTCTGTCCATTTTCCTTCAGGCGATTCAGCACGCCCACTCCTTCTCAATGCAATCTTTTGAGACAAGGAAGGAGTTGGCCGACAAGACTAGAGAGGTTGCTAGTCTGCAAAGGGCCGCTAAGAAGACTGAGGCCAAGATGAAGACTTTATCAAACCAGGCCGAGGAAGCCATTAAGGCTAAAGATGAGGCCGAGGAAAAAACGGATGCTGCAGAGGCCATCGCCAAAGTCCTCACAGCCGAAAAGAAAGAGGTTGAGGCCAAGATGGCTGAGGCCCAAAAGGAACTTCAACATGCCTTGGCCACAAAAGAGGCCGAGATTAAGGCCGTTGATGAGAGGGCGTAGGCTGAGGGGGCGGCCGACATCAAGGAGGACTACAAAAAGCAAGTGAAACAAGCATGCAACAAGGGTTTCACCCTTGGTTGGATGGCTGCCCTCAAAAAACTTGATGTCCCCGAGGACTACCCCCTTAAGAATGCCGACGTCTTCCCCTTCTATTCCCCCTTACTCCAAGCCAATCTGAAGACAATTCTGAGTCTGAGGAGGAAGCTTTGGTGAGGAAACCGAAGGAAGCTGCTGGGGCCAAATCCCCTACTCCAAATGAGCAAGTCCTAGACTTGACTCTGGACGAAGAGGGTGAGGTCCCCAAAAATGACACTCCTGAGAAGACAACATTAGCCGTGTCCATTGCCGACAAGAGCATCGACCAGACTCTCAAAGAGATCGATACCGAGCTCGCTGCTGAGGACGCCGAGAATAATTCTCAAATGTCTTCGGAGCCCCATCATACTGCTGATGCCCAATAGTCTTGGTTTTTTGCTTTGTACTTAGTACTTTGTCTTACTTTTTGAATTAATGTAAGCTTGGATCTGGCCGAAGTGTCACTTTTGTAATTTCTACACAACAACTCTTTTGGTTGGCCGAAGTGCCCTCTTCTTCTAAATGTTAATACAACTTCCTCTCCTAAATGCTTGTATCTTTGTCTTCCTTTTATTATCTTGTATGATTCTATACTTAGAATAATTTGGATGTCTTCAAAATACACCTTATCTGTGCGATCTTCTCAGGGTGAAATACCTCGGTTATACCCACCAACGGTTTATCTCGGCAAGTACATAAGTACTTCTTTTAATTTGTAAATTTCAACAAGTATTTAAACCAATCTTTCTTTGTCATAACCTTGGTTTCAACTTGTAAATTTAAAATTTCAACAAGTGTTAAACATGTACTCAGTTTAACTTCAATTTGTAAACTTAAATTTCAACAAGCGTATTATCTTAGTTTAACTTCAACTTGTAAACTTAAATTTCAACAAGTGTTAAACATGACATCGGTTTAATTTTAACTTGTAAACTTAAATTTCAACTAGTGTTAAACATGACCTTATTTTAACTTCAACTTGTAAACTTAAGTTTCAACAAGCGTTAAACTTGACCTCAGTTTAACTTCAACTTGTGAACTTAAAATTTCAACAAGCGTTAAACATAACCTCAGTTTAACTTCAACTTGTAAACTTAAGTTTCAACAAGCGTTAAACATGACATCGGTTTAACTTCATCTTGTAAACTTAAATTTCAACAAGCGTTAAACTAATTTTAGTTTGTAAATTCTACCTTTCCAGGAACCATTTTCCAACTCTCAGCCCCCTAATGTGAACTTAAGTTCCACTTGGGTTCTCATTATGCATGTGTTCCAGAGATATTGTCAAGTATCTTCTCAGTCACAAGTATAAAAACTCAAGATAAAACTTTATTATTACTTCGGCTAATAACAAAGAACAAGAAAGTCTAATGATAAAAAAATTTCAGATTGCAAGTATTCCAGGACCTTAGCAACTTTTTACCTCCATTATCTTCAAGCCGATATGCCCCATTGCCCAATACCAAGATGATTCTTTAGGGTCCTTCCCAATTTGGGCCAAGCTTGCCTTCTCTGGGATCCTTTTTGTTGCCGACGACCTTTCTCAGGACGAGGTCACCAACTTGAAACTCTTGTGCGTTCACCTTTTTATTATAAGCCCTGGCAAGCTGCTGCTGGTATGTCCCCAGCTAAATTGCTGCTCTCTCCCTTCTCTCTTCTAGAAGATCCAGATCTCGGGCTAAAAATACATCATTAATTCCATTCTCCACTGCCTGGGTTCTAATCCCTAGGATACCGACCTCCAGTGGAATGATTGCTTCTATGCTATAAGCCATGGCAAACGGGGATTCCCCCGTTGATCTTCTCGGCGTAGTCTGATATGCCCAGAGTACACTGGGCAATTCATCTACCCACTTTCCCTTTGCTGCTTGCAGCCTCGTCTTTATCCCATCCAAGATAACTTTGTTGGACACTTCTACTTGTCCATCGCTTTGAGGAAAACTTAGGGTCGAAAAGTAATTCTTGATTTTGAACTTTGCACAGAAACTTTTGATTAGCTTACTGTCAAATTGTGTTCCATTGTCTGCAACTATTGCTCTTGGAATCCCAAACCTGGTAATGATGTTCTTTCAGATGAAGTTCTTCACATCAATGTCTCGAATCTTGGCAAGGGGTTCAGCTTCTACCCACTTGGTGAAATAATCTGTTGCCACTAGTAAGTACTTCCTTTGTCCAGTTGCTTGAGGTAGTTTTCCGACAAGATCAATGCCCCATTGGGCAAATGGCCAAGGACTAGATACTGGGTTCAAGTCGACTGCTGGTTGATGTATCAAAGGTGCAAACCTTTGGCACTTCTCATACTTCTTCACATAAGCTTCGGTATCTTTCTGCATATAGGGTCACCAGTACCCCTGAGTAATGGCCCTGTGGGCAAGTGACCTGCCCCCAGCTTAGCTTCCACATATTCCTTTATGTATCTCGTACAGAAAATCTTCAACCTGTGCAGGATGCACACACCTCAGAAGGGGTCCAGTAAATGATCTTCTGTAGAGGTGTCCTTCTGGGGTCAAACTGAATCTTGCCGACTTCAGTCTGATCTTGTGCACTTCTTTTCGGTCATCGGGCAGCTTCCCGTCTTTAAGAAATGCTATTATTGCATCCATCCAACTTGGTCCCATCTCCACACACATTGTTTCGCGCTATGTGTTCAGTGGTTCTATGCTTGGACCAGGCAAGTAGTCAACCATTATCATCCTTGCCTTTCCAGCTTGTATTGCACTAGCCAGGTTGGCCAGGGCATCAGCGTGACTGTTATCATCTCGGCTAACCTGCTGTAGCCGGCATTTCTGAAATAAGAACACCAATCTGCCAACCTCTTTTACATAAGCCGACATCCTTTCGTCTCGGGCTGCGAACTCGCCTGTTGTTTGGTTAACTATAAGTTGAGAGTCAGAGAAGACTATCACCTCATCTGCTTCTACTGTTACTGCCAGTTTTAGTCCTGCAATCAGTGCTTCATCCTCTGCTTCATTGTTTGAGGCCTTGAACTCTAAACAAATGGATTGTTCTAGTATCTGTCCATATGGAGATACCAATACTACTCCTGCCCCCGTCCCTTGTTGGGTTGAACTCCCATCAACAAACAATCGAAAGGAGTCGCCGATGTAAATGCTGCAGGGCCTGAGTTTTTCTTCCTTCCTTTGTTCTGTTGCCCTCGGCTGGGCTCCTCTTTGTTCGCTTGGACATCATTCACCTCGGCTCAACGGAGCCCAATGTACGATGGCTCCTAGTGTGAACTCAGCCACGAAGTCGGCCAAAACTTGGCCTTTGATTGTTGTTCTGGGCCTATATTCTAGGTCATACTGGCCCAAGGCCACTGCCCATCTGGCTATTCTGCCTGTCAGATCTCCCTGCTACAACAGGGACTTCAAAGAATGTTCAGTTAGCACCACAATTTTGTGGGCTTGAAAGTAATGGTTCAACTTCTTTGAAGCCATTACTAAAGCCAGCGTTAACTTCTCCAAGGGTAAATACCTAGTTTATGCATCAGCCAGGGTTTTGCTACGTAGTAAACAACCCTTTGTTCCCCTTTTTCTTCTCGGGTTACCACTGCACTTACCGCATGTTCCAAAACTGCTAAGTACAGGAATAGCTCCTTTCTAGGTTCTGGATTTGAGAGAACTGGAGCCGTGGTCAAATACTTCTTCAAGTCGGCCAAGGCGTTTTCGCACTCTTCTATCCATAAGAAGTCTGTGGCCTTCTTCACTAAGCTGAAGAAGGGTTTGCATTTGTCAGAACTTCTACTTATGAACCTATTCAGGGCTGCAGCCCTTCCAGTCAACATCTGTACTTGCTTCACCGATGTTAGGTTTTTCAGTTCTAGGATGGCCTTGATCTGATCTGGGCTGGCCTCAATGCCCCTTCTGGCCACCAAGTATCCCAAGCACTTACCAGATCCAACTCCAAATGCACCTTCGATGCATTGAGTCGGAGGCGATATGTTTTTAGGATGTCAAAGACTGCCTTTAAGTCTTCCAGATGGTCCTTAGGTTCCCTGGTCTTCACGACCATGTCATCAATGTATACCTCCACTGTTCGGCCAATTAGATGTTTGAACATCTTGGTTACCAATCTTTGGTGAGTTACTCTTGTATTTTCAACCCAAAAGGCATCACTCTGTAGCAATACAGCCCTTTTGGGGTGATAAAGGCAGTCTTCTCCTCATCTGGGGGGTACATGGCTATCTGATGGTACCCCCTGTAGGTATCCAGAAAGCTCATCCTTCCATGCCCTGAAGTGGCATCCACCAATTGGTCAATCTTGGGTAATTTTAAACTGTCTGTGGGACAGGCCTTGTTTAGGCTAGTAAGTCCACGCAGACCCTCCGTTTACCATTCTTTTTCTTCACCACCACTGTATTCGATAGCCATGTCGGGTAATTTACCTCTCGAATGACTTTGGTCTCCAAAAGTCTGTCTACTTCTTCTTCCACTGCCTCAACATGCATCAACGTCGGTCTTCTTACTCGTTGGATTACAGGTTTGGCCGACCTGTCTACGTTCAGTTTATGGCAAGTGACCTCAGGGTCAATGTCAGGCATCTCGCAAGGTGTCCAGGCAAATACCTCAATGTTTGCTCTCAAGAAAGCCTCCAGTTCTTTTTCCTCTTCCTCGGCTAAGCCCGAGCCGAGAAGAAAGAAGCGTTTCTCATCCCCTTGCTGGACAAGGATTTTCTTCAGGGCTTCTTCACTCTTCTCGGTTGGCTCTTTGCCGACGTCATCTAGGACTTCCACGTCCTCGTCTTCGATCTCTACTGTCTCTGGTTCTCGTATGCTGTAGGTGGATTTCATTGCTGCCATGGAGCAGTTCTTTGCCTGCAGCTGATCCCCTCTGACCTCCTCTATCCCATGTTCTGTTGGAAACAGCAATAGCTGATGCAACGTTGAGGGAACAGCCCTCATTGCATGCAGCCATGGCCTTCCCAAGATAGCATTGTAGGGGGAGGGTGTGTCGATTATGGTGAATTCTGTTTTTATCTTTTTGGTGCCAGCCTGCACCTCCAAGCTTGCTGATCCCAGTGGCCATGTCGGCGTTCCATTGAACCCGACCATTGGGCTGTTGGACTACTCCATATTGTCTAGGTGAAGGCCAAGCTCCTTGTAACACCTGACATACATGATGTCACAAGAGTTGCCTTGGTCAATTAGGATGCGCTTCACTTGGCACTCCCCAACCTAGCGGGATACTACCAAGGCATCGTTGTGTGGATGCTGCACCATCTCAAGGTCGGCTTCAGTAAAGGACACTACTAGTCCGTGGAACTCCTTGGCCCGAGGTCTTTTTCTCCCGGACCTGGTACACATGCTGCAGGTGCCTTACCTTCTGGGTCTCCCCCCCTTATTTCGTTTTTGTTGACCTTCGAGTGAATTACATTAATTACCCGAGGTCCGCCTGCCTGCGGTTGCTGTGCTGGAGGAGGTGGAATTGCTGGTACCTGAAGCAATTTTGCCTACTCTTCCCTTGTCCTGGCTTTATCTACAAGGTCCCTTAAATGGCCTTGCCTTACCAGATCTTCCAGGTGTGCTTTCAGGGCTCTGCAGCCTTGAGTCAGATGCCCATCTTCATTGTGGTAAGCACAATGCTTACCAAGGCTTCTTCCCATAAACTCTCTCGGTACCCTTGCTGGTTGTAGTGACCCTCACACTGCCCTGACCGTACTCATATGCATTTTACATGATTTTGCTCTGATTAAGCTTGCATTTCAAATCTTGGCTTGTCTTGCATAAGTGTTACTTGAATGCTATGTTCCTTATTGGTGTGTGTGTGTTTCGGCCGAGGTCATCTTGAGCCTAGGTCGCCCCTTTGATACTCTTACACTTAGGACCATCTTGGGATCTCTCTGGTTGGCCTTCACCTGCACCCTGACATATTGGCCGAGATATCATTATCTAGGCCGAGGTGTTCATCACCAAGGCCGAGATGTGAACTATCTGGGCCGAGATGTTACCCTTGAACCCAAGTGATCTTGCCCTAGACTGGCACGACCTAGACCGAGGTGTGGCACATCTAGGCCGAGGTGTGGCACAGCTGGGCCAAGTGTTGTCCTTTCTGGCCGAGGTCATTGTTCCCTTGCTTGCCGAAGTCTTGTCGTTAGCCGATGTCATTACTCGCCGGAGTCCCTTGCCACCTAGCTTGTTGAACACACCTTGTCATAGTCTTGTCTTTTCAATCAGTCACCTTTTCAAGTTGAGCCAACCAACCATTGCCACGTGTCTGAGCTGAATATTAAGTCAGCCGGTAGAGAGAGAAATGTATCATTTTGTATCATATCCTTGTTCTTGAGGAGAGAGGAGCTCTAGGAGAAGAAGGAGGAGTTTTAGAGTGAGAAAGTGGATTTGCAAGCTTGATTCTTAGAGTTCAAACCGTTAGATTCTTGATTTGAGGTTAGAATCTTGATATACTCTTGTTGTTCTTATTGATCATCTAGCTGCATTGCACGATTGAATCTGTTCTGCATGCCATGCATTGATTTAAAGTTGGTTTTAGAAAGAGAAAGTTAGTGTTCATAAGTTCTTGAAGGAAAGCCTCGTTTGATCCGAAAGTTTGCAACAAGTTACACGTTTTTGTGTTTGTTTTCGTAAGATCCTTAAGTATGGGTACCCAGGTCCATGTTTTCAAACTCCTAGCATGAAATCTCAGATTTTATAGTAATAAGTTATGATCTTTGCATTCATTTCCTTCATGTTCTTCATGTTCATGTTCTTTATGTTCTTGAGCAGAGGGAAAACCCAGATTTTTCCCGACTTCATTTCCTTGGATGTGGCCAACGGGACCTCACCTCGGCGAGGAGGTGTGGGACCTCGGCCAAGACCTGGTTGGTGCCCAGCATGTTTCCCCGAGATGTGAAACAGTGTTTGTTTTGATTTGACTTAGTTTTGGCGGATGCCGAGGTCATCTTGTATGCATGAGAAGATTGTTAAAAGTACATTCAATAGACTTGCCATGTGTTTGTAGGACTTGGACTCGCCCTGACCCCGACGTTCGACGAACTATGTGAGTGGTATTTTAATAAAGATATGTTATAAAGCTTTGATAAAACCTTGTTTTGCTTTGTTCGGATATTACTTACAAGCATGAATGATTATCCCTATCTTGCGTATCAAACATTGTATCTTGCTTTGATGACATTCTTGGAAGTCCGTATGTGCTAGGGGACTATAAGCATTTGTAGCACAAAGTTTGGAAGTCCGTATGTGCTAGGGGACTATAAGCATTTGTAGCACAAAGTTTGGAAGTCCGTATGTGCTAGGGGACTATAAGCATTTGTAGCACAAGTCCTTAGTGTCCGGGGACTATAATGCAACGACACCATTGTTTTGAGATCTCGCTTGTCTTGCCTTGCCACTGACGGTTTTACCGCGTGGGTTTGTTTGTCCGGAATGTCATCTCTTGTATTATATCGATGTTAGTAAGCATCCCTTGAAGCTTTGAAAGATTTGATAGATGGACTTGATTTATTCCCTGTATTGCTTGGTTAAAAGATCTCGGATATCATTCATGTAAACCCCTTTATTATTTATACCATTCACTGAGTATCCAAGCTCACCCTCTCTATATATATGTAGGTGATGAGCAAAACGGCGGCGACGCCTAGATGTCTTTTGCCGATATGTGTTGCCGATGTGTTTTGGATTATGTTTTGCAACATCTTGAAGATTATGCTTCTTAGTTTTATTTCGTTGTATTTTGTATTTGATGGCTGAGAAGCCTTTTGGTCAAGATGCATTTTTGTACTTCATTTGTTGTATTAAAGCTATGCAATGATGTATGACATTTCATTTAACTTATGCACTGCTCTTATGGACCACTCAGCTTTTAATTTATTGCTTCCGCAGTTGTAAGTCCCATATGTATACTCTGACTCGCGTGTGAATTTTTGGAGGTGGCCTTTGGTAATCTCGAATTACTGGCCATCATGGCACCATTCTACTAGGGGCGGAATGGGGTCGTGACAGATTGGTATCATAGCACGAGTTCCTTATAGTACGTTATTCACACACTTTGAGTCCTAAAGAGCATAGGATTTCCCTTAGAAAGATGTTAGGATTGCACCATGTTGCTTGCTGCTTGACAATATGTGCATCATCTCGGCATAACTGCTTGTTGTTTGCATACATACTTTATTGCGCATTTCGTTTTAAAGTCACATTTTGCATACGCATAGCACTATGAGGAGAGGAAGACCACCAGTTGGCCGAGATTAATCAGAAGACCGATTGGACCGATTAGAAAGATTAGTTGAAGGTTTAACTCTGGAGTTGAGACAAGTGAGACAACAGAATGCTAGTGCTACATCTACCCAGGCCGACATGTAGTTCCGCCTCCACCACCTCCAGTGCCTCAAGTGCCTCCACAGCCAGCCTTGTATGGGGATGGAACCATGACTTTGATTAAGGAGTTCAAGAAGATGAACCCGCCAATATTTCAAGGGGGCATAGAGCCGATGAAAGCCGAAGCGTGGGTTTTAGGGATGGAGAAGCTGTTCGAGATCTTTCCCAGCACCGATGCACAGAAGGTGGCATTGGCCGCATTTACGTTAGACGACGACGCCCGAAGATGGTGGATGATGACCCGAGAAGGAAATCCTGACTTAACTTGGGCCAGATTTTTGGAGCTGTTTTACAACAAGCATTTTCCCCTTAGTGTTCGAGATCGCAAGACCACGGAGTTTCAGACTCTGACACAAGGAAACAAGACAGTGGCAGAATACGACCGTGCTTTCACCGAATTGGCGAGGTACGCGCCTCATATGGTCAGTGATGAATACAGGAAAGCTAGGAAGTTCGAAAGCGGACTGCGTGGACCGATACAAGATAGAGTCAACATGCTCAACATGCCGACTTATGCCGGAGTCTTGGACAAGGCTATTCTTGCAGAAGCTAACTTGAACCGATATCAGAATACAGGAGAGAATCAGAGAAAGAGGCAAAACTATGATAACCGCCGAGCTTCGTTTAACGCCAATAAGAAAGCGAATGTGGGCAGCTCCAGCAACTCGAACCAGGAAGGTAATACTAAGCCGATGTGTGCAAGTTGTGGGAAGCCGCATTCCGGGGTTTGCCGTTGGGCGTCAGGTGCCTGTTTTGAATGTGGAGAAATGGGTCATCGTGTGAGAGACTGTCCGAAGTCAAGGATTGATGATGGTAAGAAAAACGGGAGCACCTCGGGCTCTGCACAGGGAAGCAACGTCAGGAGGACACAGATGAGGCAGGGTAGGGTTTTCGCGCTAGTGCCAGGAGACACCCAGAATGCTGAGACAGTAGTGTCAGGTATACTCCCAATCTGCTCTCAAGATGCATACATATTGATTGATTTGGGTTCTACGCATTCATTTGTATCTGCTAAGTTTGCCGAGAAGTTGAATAGAGAACAAGAACCCCTTGATTATGTGTTGCGTGTATCTGCTCCATCTGGGAGAACTATGATTGTTACATCTATTTATAGGGCGTGTGTTGTTGTGATTGGGGGTGTAGAATTATTAGTTGATTTGATGCCGTTAAACATGACCCACTTTGACGTCATATTAGGAATGGACTGGTTAGTAATGAATCATGCATCTATTAATTGTGTTTCAAAGAATGTCACGTTGAAACCCCCAACCCAAGCCGAGGTTATTTTCAGGGTAAAGGGGTAGTGTCTCCACCTTACTTGATTTCGTCCATTAAGGCCTATAAGCTAATTCAGAAAGGGTGTCATGGCTACTTGTGTAGTATACTGAGTGACCAGAATGGAAATGTTAATCTAGCCGATATCCCAGTTGTTAATGAATTCCCCGATGTCTTTCCAAATGAATTGCCTGGCCACTTAGTCGTTAGGGAAATAGAGTTTACTGTGGACATCATGTCGGGAACACAGCCGATCTCCAAAACACCCTATAGAATGGCCCCAGCCGAACTTAAGGAATTGAAAGTGCAACTACAAGAATTGTTGGATAAGGGTTTTGTTAGGCCGAGCACTTCACCGTGGGGAGCACCAGTCCTGTTTGTTAAGAAAAATGATGGCACACTTCGTCTTTGCATTGACTACAGAGAACTTAACAAGGTAACCATTAAGAATAAGTACCCGTTGCCTAGGATTGACGATTTGTTAGATCAACTACAAGGAGCACGAGTCTTTTCAAAAATTGATCTTAGGTCGGGCTACCACCAACTCAAGGTTAAAGCTGAGGATGTTGAGAAGACTGCTTTTCGGACAAGGTATGGCCACTACGAATTTCTAGTAATGCCTTTTGGGGTGACTAATGCCCCGGCAGCATTCATGGACTTAATGAACAGAGTCTTCAAGCCATATCTAGATGAATTCGTGGTTGTTTTTATTGACGACATATTGATCTACTCCAAGAGCACAATCGAGCATGAGAGTCATCTGAGACTTGCCCTACAGACCTTGAGGGATAGGAAGTTGTATGCTAAGTTGAGTAAGTGTGAGTTTTGGCTTTCCAGCATTTCATTTTTGGGGCATGTCATTAACGAAGAGGGTATCTCTGTTGATCCCAGCAAGATTGAAGCCGTTGTAAATTGGCCGACGCCGACCAACGTGTCCGAGGTTCGTAGTTTTCTAGGCTTGGCAGGTTATTACAGAAAGTTTGTAAAGGACTTCTCAAGGATTGCAGTACCATTGACACAGTTAACTCAGAAAGGAGTGACATACGAATGGACCGAAGATAGAGAGGCAGCCTTCCAGGAGTTGAAAACGAGGTTAGTTACAGCACCAGTTCTTGTACTTCCATCAGGTAACGAGGAATTTCAGATTTATAGTGATGCTTCACATAAGGGTTTGGGTTGTGTATTAATGCAAGAGGGCAAGGTCATAGCATATGCATCTCGCCAGTTAAAACCTCACGAGAAGAATTATCCTACCCATGATCTAGAGCTAGCAGCCGTAGTATTCGCTTTGAAGATTTGGCGTCATTACTTGTATGGAGCTTCTTGCCAAGTTTTCACGGATCACAAGAGTTTGAAGTACTTATTTACTCAGAAGGAACTAAATTTGAGACAGAGAAGATGGCTGGAGTTATTGAAGGACTACGACATGCAGATTCAGTACCACCCGGGCAAAGCCAACTCGGTAGCCGATGCATTAAGCAGGAGGTCAATGGGAAGTTTGGCATGTTTAGCTATGATCTCAACGGAGCCGACTATCGTTGAAGAAGTAAAGGCAAGGCAAATAGAGGATAAATTCCTGAAGAAAGTAGCCGACGAGATTATCACCAAGCCGAGATCAGGTTACACCTTTGAGAATGGAGTGCTTAAGTTTGAAAGAAGATTGTGCGTGGCCGACGTCCCTGAGCTAAAAGGGAAGATTCTGCAAGGATCTCATGGTTCCAGAATTGCTGTTCATCTAGGGAACACTAAGATGTATCAAGATGTGAAGCAAACCTTTTGGTGGCCGAATATGAAGAGAGAAATAGCTGAGTTCGTATCCCAATGCTTGCAATGTCAACAAGTGAAAGCAGAACATCAGAGACCAGCGGGACTTCTTCAACCCTTGCCGATTCCTGAATGGAAATGGGAACATATCTCTATGGATTTTGTGATTGGTTTGCCGAGGACGCAGAAGGGAATGGATTCAATTTGGGTCATAATTGACAGATTAACCAAGTCAGCACACTTCTTGCCGGTTCAGACTACCTTCAATGTTGAGCGACTAGCTGTACTGTATGTGAACGAGATTGTGAGACTTCATGGAGTGCCAATGTCCATTGTGTCAGACCGAGATCCGAAGTTTGTTTCCAGATTTTGGCAAAGCCTACAAAGAGCCTTGGGAACCGAGTTAAAGTTTAGCACAGCTTTTCACCCCCAAACCGATGGGCAAACAGAACGAACGATTCAGACACTTGAAGATATGCTTAGACTATGTGTGTTAGATTTCAAGGGAAGTTGGGAAGCACATCTACCGTTGGTAGAATTCGCTTACAATAACAGTTATCAAACTAGCATTGGCATGGCGCCGTACGAAGCTTTGTATGGAAGGAAGTGCAGATCGCTGATATGCTGGACTGAAGTAGGAGATAAAGCTTTGGTTGGTCCCGAACTAGTTGAGGTTACAACCAGGAAGATTAAGCTCATTCGACAAAGGATCAGAACTGCCCAGAGTCGGCAGAAGAGTTATGCCGATCAGAGAAGAAGAGAGTTGGAATTTGAAGTTGGGGACCATGTATTCTTGAAGGTTTCGCCAGAGAAAGGAGTCTTCAGATTTGGGAAGAAGGGTAAGTTAACACCTCGTTACATCAGGCCGTTTGAGATTCTTGAGAAAGTTAATACAACTGCCTACCGACTTGCTTTACCACCTGAACTAAGTCAAGTTCACAATGTGTTCCATATTTCGATGTTGAGGAAGTATATTCGGGATTCCCTACATGTGATTGATCGTTTTGGGATTGTGGTTGATGAAGGTTTGAGTTACGAAGAGAGGCCGATGCGTATTATCGATAGGCAAGTAAGACAATTGAGAAATAAAGCCATACCGATGGTGAAGATTGAATGGAAGGAGCATTACGGCAAGGATGCTACATGGGAAATGGAAACAGAAATGAAAGACCAATACCCGGAATTATTTTTGAATCAAGGTAACTCAAGTTTGGGGACCAAACTTCTTTAAGGGGGGTAGGATGTAGTGACCCTCACACTGCCCTGACCATACTCATATGCATTTTACATGATTTTGCTCTGATTAAGCTTGCATTTCAAATCTTCGCTTGTCTTGCATAAGTGTTACTTGAATGCTATGTTCCTTATTGGTGTGTGTGTGTTTCAGCCGAGGTCATCTTGAGCCTAGGTCGCCCCTTTGATACTCTTACACTTAGGACCATCTTGGGATCTCTCTGGTTGGCCTTCACCTGCACCCTGACATATTGGCCGAGATATCATTATCTAGGCCGAGGTGTTCATCATCAAGGCCGAGATGTGTACTATCTGGGCCGAGATGTTACCCTTGAACCCAAGTGATCTTGCCCTAGACTGGCACGACCTAGACCGAGGTGTGGCACATCTAGGCCGAGGTGTGGCACAGCTGGGCCAAGTGTTGTCCTTTCTGGCCGAGGTCATTGTTCCCTTGCTTGCCGAAGTCTTGTCGTTAGCCGATGTCATTACTCGCCGGAGTCCCTTACCACCTAGCTTGTTGAACACACCTTGTCATAGTCTTGTCTTTTCAATCAGTCACCTTTTCAAGTTGAGCCAACCAACCATTGCCACGTGTCTGAGCTGAATGTTAAGTCAGCCGGCAGAGAGAGAAATGTATCATTTTGTATCATATCCTTGTTCTTGAGAAGAGAGGAGCTCTAGTAGAAGAAGGAGGAGTTTTAGAGTGAGAAAGTGGATTTGCAAGCTTGATTCTTAGAGTTCAAACCGTTAGATTCTTGATTTGAGGTTAGAATCTTGATATACTCTTGTTGTTCTTATTGATCATCTAGCTGCATTGCACGATTGAATCTGTTCTGCATGCCATGCATTGATTTAAAGTTGGTTTTAGAAAGAGAAAGTTAGTGTTCATAAGTTCTTGAAGGAAAGCCTCGTTTGATCCGAAAGTTTGCAACAAGTTACACGTTTTTGTGTTTGTTTTCGTAAGATCCTTAAGTATGGGTACCCAGGTCCATGTTTTCAAACTCCTAGCATGAAATCTCAGATTTTATAGTAATAAGTTATGATCTTTGCATTCATTTCCTTCATGTTCTTCATGTTCATGTTCTTTATGTTCTTGAGCAGAGGGAAAACCCAGATTTTTCCCGACTTCATTTCCTTGGATGTGGCCAACGGGACCTCACCTCGGCGAGGAGGTGTGGGACCTCGGCCAAGACCTGGTTGGTGCCCAGCATGTTTCCCCGAGATGTGAAACAGTGTTTGTTTTGATTTGACTTAGTTTTGGCGGATGCCGAGGTCATCTTGTATGCATGAGAAGATTGTTAAAAGTACATTCAATAGACTTGCCATGTGTTTGTAGGACTTGGACTCGCCCTGACCCCGACGTTCGACGAACTATGTGAGTGGTATTTTAATAAAGATATGTTATAAAGCTTTGATAAAACCTTGTTTTGCTTTGTTCGGATATTACTTACAAGCATGAATGATTATCCCTATCTTGCGTATCAAACATTGTATCTTGCTTTGATGACATTCTTGGAAGTCCGTATGTGCTAGGGGACTATAAGCATTTGTAGCACAAAGTTTGGAAGTCCGTATGTGCTAGGGGACTATAAGCATTTGTAGCACAAAGTTTGGAAGTCCGTATGTGCTAGGGGACTATAAGCATTTGTAGCACAAGTCCTTAGTGTCCGGGGACTATAATGCAACGACACCATTGTTTTGAGATCTCGCTTGTCTTGCCTTGCCACTGACGGTTTTACCGCGTGGGTTTGTTTGTCCGGAATGTCATCTCTTGTATTATATCGATGTTAGTAAGCATCCCTTGAAGCTTTGAAAGATTTGATAGATGGACTTGATTTATTCCTTGTATTGCTTGGTTAAAAGATCTCGGATATCATTCATGTAAACCCCTTTATTATTTATACCATTCACTGAGTATCCAAGCTCACCCTCTCTATATATATGTAGGTGATGAGCAAGACGGCGGCGACGCCTAGATGCCTTTTGCCGATATGTGTTGCCGACGTGTTTTGGATTATGTTTTGCAACATCTTGAAGATTATGCTTCTTAGTTTTATTTCGTTGTATTTTGTATTTGATGGCTGAGAAGCCTTTTGGTCAAGATGCATTTTTGTACTTCATTTGTTGTATTAAAGCTATGCAATGATGTATGACATTTCATTTAACTTATGCACTGCTCTTATGGACCACTCAGCTTTTAATTTATTGCTTCCGCATTTGTAAGCCCCATATGTATACTCTGACTCGCGTGTGAATTTTTGGAGGTGGCCTTTGGTAATCTCGAATTACTGGCCATCATGACACCATTCTACTAGGGGCGGAATGGGGACGTGATACTGGTGCTCTGAAATAGGGCTGGATTCGGATTTTCTCCATGACTTTGTAAACCGGGATTCGGAATACGGTTGTGACTGCCTGTGCAGCCCTCAGTCCTATCTCTTGCTTGTTGGATCCATTGTTACCTCGGTCTCACTTCGGCGAGCTATTTCCTTTCTCTTGTTTTGTTTCCTTAGTCCCTGGCGTGTCTTCCTCGGCTCTGGCATATTTCTCAATTCTGGCCATGAGCTCTTCCATGCTTTTTGGCAATGTCTTTGCCAATGACTTTCGTAGTGGATAATCATCTTTTAAGCTGTTCTTGAAAGACACGACCGCCACCTCTTGGTTACACTCGGGTATTCGGTTGAATACCTTATAATACCTTTTGGCATAGGCTCTCAAGCTTTCGTCCTTGCTGATTTTCAAAGCCATTAGGGCGTCTACCCTTAGCTGCTGTAGTTTGTTTGTCACAAACCTGGCCATAAACATCTCGGCCAGGCCTTCCCAGGTTTTCACAGTTCCTTTCGGCAACTTGTGAAACCAGTTTGATGCAATTTCTCCGAAGGATGAGGGGAACACCTTGCAAAAGCAACGGCTTGCTCCTGGTGTATAACGCCATTGAGTTCAGGTACAAGCCGACGTGAAAGTTGGGGTTCGACTTCCCATCGTAGATCTGGAATCTTGGCATGCTAAACCACTTCGGGGCTTCGAATTTGTCCAATTCTACCGAGAATGGTGTTCTCGGCTTGACCGGGGAGGTTACCTCAGCATCTTGTTGCCTTCTCTGTAGGTAATCCCTTAGGTCCTCCTTGGTGCAACCAAGAGCTCGGCTATCTCCTGACTTCAGCCTTTTAGGTGCACTACTCTCAGCTTCGTTGTGAGCCCTCTTCGACCTTTCTCCATTAGTTGCGTCGAAGCACAACTCCTGCCTTTGAACATGCCGATGTTCTTTGGGGTCTGCTTCCTTGGTGCGATGTGTCCTTTGAGATTCTTCCCTTCTCGACTCTCCTCGCCCGACCTCTCTTGAAGACCGATGAGAGTGTTTTTCGCTCCTGGTGTGCTGGGGGGTTATAGGTATTGTTTTCTGCCCTCCCTTCTAGGCATTGGCCGCTGGAATCGGCGTGTCCTGCAGCGGGGATAGTGGCTGCATGACGTTGTTTTGCATCATGAAATTGACGACCGATTGCAAGTTTGCCAATTTGTTTGCCATCATCTTCATCTCATCGTCCCTCCGTAGGCATCTATCCTTCCATACCTGAAGGTCGTCCTCGTTGTAATACCCGCTTTGGTCCGTTTTCTTTGGTACGTCGCCTTCCTGGCCGACGTTCTTTCCTCCGTGATTCTGATCACGAGTCTCTTCGTTGCAGTTGTCTTCTTCGACGTCAAGGTCAATAGGTTTCCCACTCCCAATAGGAGTGTCATCCCTAATCTTCTCTTTCTATCCGTTGTTAGCCATCTATTCTCCTTTCTTTTCCACAGACGGCGCCAAATTGTATGTGTCAATTTTCGACCACACTGCCAAATTAGTACTTAGCTAGAGAGCACTGGCAGAATAGATTAGTCCCGAACAACCTGCAACAGAAAGAAGAGATTTCGGTGGTGGTTCGTCCATCCAGGAGCACTCCGATGATCAAGTCAGTTATCTCTCAAAGATACCAAAAGAGCTTAACTCACTATTCAGAATATAAATTGCATACCTTAGACCCATAGGAGTGCCTCCCTTTTATAGCCAATACAATCCTAGTCCCAATAAAAGCCTAGCTCTATTGGACTTAGGATTATTGCTAATCTTGGACTCCCAGTAGGATTGGAATAAACTCTCTAAGAGTCTTATCCTTACCCAAACTGAAGTCTCATTCAATCCAGGACTCTTGTCCTTTATCTGCTTATCCCGAACTCCGATATCTTCGGAGATAACCTTGGCCTATCCGAGATAACCTCGGCGTCATGATCAGGACACGTGGCACATCGGCTGACACTTCGGCGTCAACTTGGCCACGTGTTGGTACTCAGAAAATATATCCCCACATATATTGTGGGGATATATTTTCTGAGTGCCAACACGTGGCAAGGTGACACCGACGTGTCAGCCGAGGTGCCACGTGTCCTGGTTGTTATGCCAAGGTCATCTCGGATAGGCCGAAGATATTGGAATCCGAGATAAGCGGATAGGGGTAAGAGTCCTAAAGTGAAGAGGAAACTCAACTTGGATATGGGACAAGAGTCCTAGATTAGGAGAAGACTTCAGTTTAGGTAAAGATAAACTCTTAGGGAGTTTATCCTAATCCCACTAGGAGTCCCAGATTAGCAGTAATCCTAAGTCCATTGGAGTTAGGCTCTCATTGGGACTAGGATTGAGTTGGCTATAAATAAGAGGCACCCCCATGGGTCTAAGGTATGTTTTTTATGCTCAAGCTTGTGAGTTGAATAGATGATTGATTATCTTTGAGAGATATTGAGTACTGACTTGATCGTCGGAGTACCCCCGGGTGGAAGAACCACCGCCGGAGCCTTCTCTTTCTCTTACAGGTCAGCAAGGTGCCATCTATTCTGCCAGTGTTCTCCAGTTGAATTACTAAGCGGGCAGTGTGGTCGGAAAATCACTCACACAATTTGGCACCGTCTGTGGGAAAGAAAGAAGAATAGATGGCCAATGACGGACAGAAGGATCAGATTGGAGACAACACCCCTGCTAGGAGTGGGAGACCTATCGACCTGGATGTTGAAGGGGACGACCGCAACACAGAAACTCGTGGCCAGAGTCACGGAGTGAAAGACGCCGGCCAGGAAGGTGACGCACCAAAGACAACAGATCGAAGCAGATACTACAACGAAGATGACCTCCAGGTATGGAAGGATAGATACCTGCGGAGGAACGAAGACCCTTCCGGAAGGGATGCAAAGACAGGGGGCATGAGCGCTCTCAAGGAGATGACATTCAAGTATAGAAGAGCTCAGCCTAAATGAGCAGATCCTGGATTCCAGATCCTGGACCCGAGAAGACATGATCTCGGCCTAGATGAGTAGGCCCGAGAAGACGAGAGCTCAGCCTAAGAGAGCAGATCCCGGATTCCAAACCCCGGATCCTAGAAGACATGATCTCGGCCTAGATGAGTAGGCCCGAGAAGAGAATAGCTCATCCTGAGTGAGTGGATCCAAGATTCCAGAAGACAAGAGCTCGGTACTTAAATCCGAGAAGAGAAGAGCTCAGTGAGCAAATCTCAGGTCCCAGAAGATAAAAAAGAAACGCACAAGATCGGACTAAAGTTAGCCAAGATGAAAACCTTTTATAAAGTCTACAAAGGAGTATGTGGAAACTATGCAGGGAGCAGATCCCTTGCCCACAGAACCATATAATAGGGATTCTGGTGACCCTACGTACAAAAGGATGCAGAGGCTTATAAGAGCATAAGAAAGGAAACGGCTCGCCGAAGCGAGGCCGAGGTAACAATGGATCCAACAAGCACGGGGCAGAGAGAAGACAAATTCCTTATCTTCACTTGTTGAAATTTGTAGCAATTTACAAGTTGAAGTTAAGCTGAGATTATTCCTTATCTTCACTTGTTGAAATTTGAAGCAATTTACAAGTTGAAGTTAAGCTGAGAGTGTTCCTTATCTTCACTTGTTGAAATTTGTAACAATTTACAAGTTGAAGTTAAGCTGAGATTATTCCTTATCTTCACTTGTTGAAATTTGTAACAATTTACAAGTTGAAGTTAAGCTGAGAGTGTTCCTTATCTTCACTTGTTGAAATTTGTAGCAATTTACAAGTTAAAGATAAGCTGAGATTATTGTTTCTCTTCGCTTGTTGAAATTTGTAGCAATTTACAAGTCGGAGTGGAGCCGAGATTATTGTTAATCTTCACTTGTTGAAATTTGTAGAAATTTACAAGTTGGAGATAGACCGAGATCATTATTTGACACTTGTTGAAATTTGTAACAATTTACAAGGTGACGTTAAGCCGACATATGATCATCTGTTAAAATTTGCAGCAATTTACAAGCTAAAGTAAAAGCTAAATTCATTGTCCAGACATTTGTTAAGATTACAGAAAAGTTTATAAGTTGAAAATTAGAACAGTATATGTTTTACACTTGTTGAGATTTATGAAAGGTTTACAGGTCAATATCTTGCCGAAAGTAAAATTTGCGGTTTTTATACCCGAGGTATGAAACCCCGAGAAGATTGCACAAAGAAGGAAGAGTATGTAAAACATGCAAAAAATTCTAAGTATAGAATCATACAAAGAAGACAAAGGTACAAGAATTCAAAGAAAGATAGTTGTATTAAAGCATTCAACAGAAACAAGAGGCACATCGGTCATGTAAAGAAACTTATACTGTCCAAAGAAGCAAAAAGGTACAAGAGTACAAACTGCAATGATGCTTAACCAAAGTTAAGCCGAGATGATGTTTAACCGAAGTTAAACGGAGATGATGCTTAACCGAAGTTAAGCCGAGATGATGCTTAACCGAAATTAAACGGAGATGATGCTTAACCGAAGTCAAGCCGAGATGATGTTTAACACTTATTGAAATTCTGAGAGAATTTACAAGTTAAAGAGTGCACAAGATAAATGTCGGCAAAAGATTCGCCGGAGTCAAACGTCGTTTTGATTAGAACAGAACCACTAAAGTACACGCCAGAAGTGGTGACCAGAATTGTAAAAGGAATAAATGCTTCAAGAAACAGGGATGATAGTTTGCAAAGGCCAAAAGAAAGAGGGTCTAAAGGGGTGAATTAAATACCAGAAGTTTTAATACATCGGCGAAAGAGGAACACATCGGGTCTGCGACTACGCACGAAGCCAACTTCCCTAAATATGATCCTAAGTGTGACTTATGTTCACATTAGGGGGCAGGGAGAAGGTGCAGGGGGAAGGAATGATAATTAAGGAGTAAGGAATGCTAACACTTGTTGAAATTTTTGAGCAATTTACAAGATTGACTTCGATTAAGCAACTAGCTTGTTAAGAGCTGAGAAGGTTGGGAAATATGAAGCATGTATAAAAGAAGGCAAGTACAAAAATGAAGACCTTAAAGAACTAGGGACTGAAAGCAAGAACGTCGGACTGATCTGCTTCGACGAACGACGATGGTTCAGCCTCGGCAGTCAATTAGAGGAGCTTCTCTACCGTTATCTCGGCATCAATTTCAAGAAGGAAGCAAACTACTCGGCATCAGCGGCAGATTGTGTCTCACCCCCAGAAGACAGTTGGAAAGAACTTCTCAGCAGCCTTTTCAACCTCGAGCTCAACATCGATCTCCTGAAGAGTTTGATCAAAGCTCTTCTCGGCGATTAACACCTCAGAGTTTGAAGGCAAGGATTGAAAGCAAGAATTTGGAAAAAGACACAGAAAACAGAAACAATAATGTAATTCGTAAATCGAAAATGGTGATGAAGCTATCAGGAAATCAAGACAAAAAGATTGCATAGGTGTGTCAAGCCAATAACAGTGGCAGAAATCAGCAGATATATGAACAGTGTGTATTCAAGAAGATAATTTGGAAACAACGGGTAAAACAGCAATGGTGGTTAACAATGAAGCAGAGCTTCTTAGAAAGGAACAAGAAATAAAACCAGGAGGAACAGTGGCTTACCAGAAAGAGGGAAGTCGGAATGAGAATTGCCGGAGTCTGACGACGGATGCGAAAGTAACAGAATGACATAAGCTTCACCGGAGGAGAGGAACGAAGCCAGTTGCAGAGCCTGAAAGCTTGGAACAATGGCGGATTTGAGGAAAAGAGCTAGAAAGAGAAAATTCAGAGTCAAGAAGACAACAAAGTTCATGAATAAAGCCAAGTGCACAGGCACTAAGTAAAGTATGTGAAGAACAAGAAAGTAATGACCCAGGCATGATGCTAGCAACAGAAAGTAGATATGGCGAGAACAGTGCCAGGCATTCAAACAGTAAAACAAATCGAAATAGAAGGCAACAGATGGCAAGTAAACAGATTCGGAAGAGTTATGAAAGATTAAGCTTAATAACAAGTAAGGAATTTATGAGCCTACCAAGTGAAATGAACGCCGATATGAATATCGCCGGAGTTAGATAGATGACTGAGAATCGAGAACCCACTAGAAAATGTGAATGGAGCAGTTGCAAAGCTCTTGGAGTTTACGAATTAATGGAACCAGAACCTCGGGTAGGAGGTGCGATCTCAAGTAGCTTGGAGAGCCTGAAACTTGATACTTGACACCAGTGGACAGAAAAGTCCAGGGAACTTTGAGATCGGCAAGTTTTATCTTGGACAGAGGGGCACAAATGAAGGAACAGTGTAGGTTCCATCACCTCAGGATACCGAGGTAATAGAACCTAGGGGGCAATTGTGGAGATATATTTTCTGAGTACCAACACGTGGCAAGGTGACGCCGACGTGTCAGGCGAGGTGCCACGTGTCCTGGTTGTTATGCCGAGGTCATCTCGGATAGGCCGAGGTTACCTCCGAAGATATCGGAATCCGAGATAAGCAGATAGGGGTAAGAGTCCTAAAGTGAAGAGGGAACTCAACCTGGATATGGGACAAGAGTCCTAGATTGGGAGAAGACTTCAGTTTAGGTAAAGATAAACTCTTAAGGAATTTATCCTAATCCCACTGGGAGTTCCAGATTAGCAGTAATCCTGAGTCCATTGGAGTTAGGCTCTCATTGGGACTAGGATTGAGTTGGCTATAAATAAGATGCACCCCCATGGGTCTAAGGTATGTTTTTTATGCTCAAGCTTGTGAGTTGAATAGATGATTGATTATCTTTGAGAGATATTGAGTACTGACTTGATCGTCGGAGTACCCCCGGGTGGAAGAACCACCGCCGGAGCCTTCTCTTTCTCTTGCAGGTCAGCAAGGTGCCATCTATTCTGCCAGTGTTCTCCAGCTGAATTACTAAGCAGGCAGTGTGGTCGGAAAATCACTCACTCAATATATATATATATATATATGAAGGTCTACACAACTAATATGAATGTCCCTCAAATATTTAATTAAAATTTATAGATATGTAATTAGAGGATTGATTTAAGAAATTGGTTAAAAACTGACTTTTTGACTCTTTTTAAATTTTTTTTGTCTTTTTGTATGTAAAAAATATGAGACATGATGTGACCTAAAGTAAGTTAAAAGTCAAAAATCAACTGTTAGCTAGATTCCCAAATTGTCCCGAAATCCAGTTTACTTGAAGACAGTTTATAAATGAAAGGGTAGTTACAAAATGAAGGATAATTTAGGTTTCAACACACCAAGTTCAGCCTATACTTTATATATATATAGGTCTCCTTTGGAAAGTTGTCTATTTTAGTAGGTTATTTTAATTTTTGACTATTTTAATAGATTAAAATTTTTATGTTTCGAAAGATGATTGAAATTTTTTTTGTAGTTGGATATAATTTTGTAAGAAAAAAAGTAAAATGATTATGAGTTTGATGTAACATTTAATTTTATTAACTATTTTAACTTATTTTGTCTTTTTTTTTTTTGTAAATTTTAATCCAAAAAAAAGCTAAAACACCACTTGCCATATACTAGTAGAAAAAACACACATATTGTTTGCCAAATCAATAAATATATATATATACAAAAATGACAATAAATTATAGAAAAAATGAAAAAAAGAAAGAAAGAGTTGTTATAACTGATTTGTAAGTGGGAAATTACATTTTTTTAATATTAGTAAAAAGTAAAATTAATGATAAAAATATTACTGTAATTTATAAATAAATAAAACAAACCAAAATATAGGTGGTGATTTATAATTTATCCAACAAAAATAATTTATTGATTCTATCATCATCATCAAGATAACGAAATACCTGGATCTGATCCCCAAGATTGATGACAAATGCATTTGGGACAGGATCAACGGCTACCCATTTCCCATCTTTGATGACGTGGAGGCCAATCACCCCTTGTGATTGCATGAGGATTGTGACCGCATTGAAATCAGTGTGAACAGGCAGCCCCAAGGTGAGTTCAGGGTCTGGACATGGTGGATAGTAATTTGCTTGTGTGACTAGCCTTGGATTCTCACCTATCCTTGTCTCTAAGCAATCCTTATCTAGTCCAAGGCCATTTGATATCAAGCTCAAGAGCCTACTCATTAATACACCAATCTCCTTTGCATATTCAGCAACGACCCCTCTAAATCATTCCATAGATTAAAAAAAAAAAATTAAAATTAAGCATATGCTCATATGTCATAAAGTAGAAAAAAGATGTGGTTAATTACACTGGGTATTCCTGTATTTTCACTCTAATCTAACTTTGGTCTATTTTTTTTTTTTAATTGTAATAGTCAATTTATACACTTTAAATCAAGTTGTAATATTACTCTTCCGTCTATCTACAATTAATAAGACTGACGGAACTTATCATGTCAGTTAAATGTGATATTATTTTCATCTTACTAGTGCTTTTATACTTTCATCATCTCATTTTAATTCTTATGTTTATACTAAAATCTCATTTTAATTTTTTCACTTTTAATTTTTGTCAATCTCATTAGTTATAGGTGGTAAAGAAGTCACATTGTAATTTGACGAAAAATATAAAAAATTCATTATCACAAATAAAAATAAAAATAAAAATAAAAATAAAAATAAAAATAAAAAGATCAAAATGAGATTAGAGTAAAAAATATAAAAATATTAAGTGTAATTGATTCAAGAGATCCCAAATAAATAAATAAATAAAAGTCCACAAGATAAGGATGAGACTCATTAATTATCCACCAATATCCTTTTGCATATTCACCAACAACCTATTAAAAGGTGTTTTTAGAAAGTTTGTTAAAAGTTGATTTTTTATTTTTTATTTTTTATTTTTTATTTTTATTTTTTGTTTTGTATGTAAAAAAACGTGAAAAGTGATGTAATTTTTAAAGAGTTAAAAGTTAAAAATTAATTTTTATCTAACTTTCCAAATTTGTTCCTAAATCGAGTGGGGTTAGTGATGTGACATTTATAACATGTGTCTCAAATTTATTTTGATGATTCGAATTATTTATATTATAAATTTTGTCAAATAGATCATCTATTAAAAAAATTAGATTATTTGGACATCTATAACGCATAATAAAATCACATTTATTTTTTATAATAAAAAAAAGCAGTAGCATAATTTTAATAATTTTTTTAAAAATAATTAAAACTGATCATAGGCCTACACATGTTTGATTAATCTCAAATTTTTATGTAAATAATATATTTAACGAATCCTCCAGTATAAATAATTTAGATTATTAAAAATATATTTAAGATAAACCTGCTGGTGGGCTGTGACAACTTCTTGTCCCAGCACCCACCCTCTCTCCCTCCCAATCATTCAAATCATCGATAAACTTCAAACCGAAGCAAGCTTTAAGTTTCATAGATAAAAAATTAAAATTAAGTATCATTTTGGGAACATAACAAAAAGTCATGTTTTTAAACAAAATGTCCAAAAACGCAAGTGTCAAAAACGTCAAAAAATTGGTTTGGCAAGTGCTAAAAACACAGGTGTAAAATTACAAATTAGGACCTATGAAAAAAAAATAAAAAAATAAATTTCTTATGTTGGGTAAAGGATATTTGGGTCATTTTAATTTGATTTGACACCATAAATAAATATTAAACTAAAAAGCAAAAAGTCAACTTTTTACTAACTTCCCAAATCACTTTCTAAAAAGCTTGGTAAAAAGCCAAAAGCCAGATTTTTACCAACTTTCCAAAACATCCCTAAATATACTTATGGATTGTTTTGAAAAGATAGTTAAAATCTGATTTTTTAAATTTTTTTTTAAAATATAAAAAATATAAGAGATGATGTGACTCAAAATAAATTAAAAGTTGAAAATTACTTTTAAGAAATAGCTTTATTGACTTTTGACTTATTTAAATTATATCACCTCTTTATTTTTTATACATCTTTTTATAATAAATAAAAATTAATTTACTTACGTTATGTTTGAAGAGAGGATTTGGAGAGAGATTTAAAAAGAAAAAAAGAAAAAACATGTAAAATTAAATAAAATATAAATATATTTTATTTATATTTCATCCATTTTTTCTTTCTTTCTTTCCATGAAATGAGCTCATTGGACTTAGATATCACCTCCCCAATCCGATTAAAAACTAGAGAAAGCCCAGTTCTAGTTGTTATTTTGTCTTATCAATTAAATATTAATTCATTTTGTATTCTAATCTTTTAAATTTTTTTTTTTTTTTTTCTTTGAACCAGAATCTTTTAATTTATTTTAATGTCAATCTTTTATTAAGATTTTGTTATTAAAAAATACAACAACAAAAAAATGAAATCTAAAATATTCATATAAGAGTTGACTAATTTACATACTATTACTGGTAAAAAATATGTATACTCATCTAGCTCACACGCCACTTTTCCGTCATCTTATTGGAGAGGGAAAAAATAGCGAATTTTGAGGGAAAAAAAATTGCAAATTTTAGTTGATAGAGATGAAGCGACAACCGAGAATAAAATGTAATTTGCCCTAAAAAAAATGATAGCAACAGGAGAGAAGTACCTATATTGAGGAGGATTTTGAGGTAAGAGATGGGTGAACTCATCAACAGGATGCCAAGGGTGAGCAAAGGTTTCACTCCACATAGTCACCTTCTCTTCTCCTTTCCCCTTAATATGGTAGTTAGAGACCCTCACTGGTTTTGTTTTATCATCTGTGAATAGAGTTCCTCTTTCTTGTGCTGGCAAATCAAAGAAATCAGAAACAGCATTCATCATTCTTGTGCACAATTCCTCTGAAACTCCATGGTTGATGACTTGAAAGAACCCGTATTCTTCGCAAGCCTGCGATACTTTCTTGATCAAAGACTCTGGATCTTCGTTCATGTTGATGATGGGAATTGAATCCAAAGATGGTACTTGTGATAGGAATGGCCTTTTGTCCTCTGGGAGTATGAAATTTGGGGAGGAGAGAGACAAAGGAGTGTAGCCATTTGCTAACTTGAAAGTTGCAGTGTCCATAATAAAATGATGATGATGATGATGATGAGAAGATTGAAGAAAGGTTTGGGCTATTGATGGAACAAATGGTTAGCCAGAGATTTGTGAAAGGAAGCAAGCACACACCCCTATCAAATTTAAAACACTTGGTTTGGTAGATATGTGATCAAAGCTGTTTGGGAAGAAAGGGTTGAGGCTATTATAGCCTCAAATTACAAATAATTCAAAAAGTTTTGCTTTTCAAAGTTTTGCTTTTCGAAGTTTTTCAAAAATAAAAATAAAAAAAATAAAAATAATAGGCTGCAGCTGCCGACAGTGTAGGCTGACAAATTGTTACATCAACTGGTAAATTACGATTTTATCCTTTTATATCAATTTAAAAAATTATAATCTTAAGGATAAATTTGTCATTTTAACTTCAAACATCATTTCAATACATTTTTCAATACAACAACTCAAATAAAAATCTATCTCATCTTCCCAAACACAAAAACGAAAATAGCCTACTAAAATAATCAAAAAATTAAAAAACTTCTAAAATAGCCACTTCTCAACGAGGCCATTATATGTGGCATGGGTCTCCCTGTCCCATTTAAAATAATTGTCTCTATACATATTTTTCTTCTGAATTTATAATATTATTGATATATGATTGGATAGTTTTCAAATCACAAAGATAATTACATGCTTGTTAACAAATATGATCAATTTTAGTATAATTATGAATTACAAAAATATATGATGATTTATTGAACTGTGTTATTTATGAGCCCCGGCTTGGTTTTTTCATTGGGCTAAATAATTATATATGGACAAGAAAAAAAAATCAAAAAAGTCAAAATGTCAAAAAAAAAGTTTGTCATTCACAAGGCAAAAAATCAAAAAAACTAAACAAGAAAATTAAACAATCAAAAAAGTCTCAGATTAAAAAAGTTAAAAAAAATAAAAAATCAACTAAAAAAGTTATTACCAAACGAACTCTGAATATCAAAAAATTATAAATTTTTATAGTCAACAAAATAGAATAACAAAAAAAATTGATGCCATTACAAAAAGGAATCTAACATTCACTTTTTCTTAGAATTGTGTATAATAAAATTTTCCTTTTCTTTATACATTCATGCAAACTCAAAATCAATGTGACGTTGTGGGTTCTAAAAGTCAAGTAAGGACACAAAATTCTCACTTCACTTCCTAATATTTCAGTCTTTCGGAACAAGAATTGAATAATAAGTGACGGGAATTAGGTGATGTGTTCATGAAATTTCTAAAATCACTAACAACTTTTTAAAACTGAATAGGAAGTGTGTTATTATTTTAATATTGATTTTTCATATTTTAATTAATATTGTGACATTTATATATAAAAAGGCACAATTTTTGCTTTACTGACTTAAACCCAGAACAAGATCTCAAGCAAAGCTTCGTTTCAATCCCACACCAAAAATAGCCTTCGAGTGAATAAGTATGTTAACATGACTCAACATGTTGAGATCATTTTTAATGATTTGTCATTAGAGTTACTAAAGTTATAGTATAGTATTTGTCTGTGAAAAGTAGTATTCCAATAATTGAATATGGCAGCTGCCAAATGTCATGTTTTAAAAAAAATTTGATCATTACTGTTTGGGTAAATTACACTTTGTCCTCTTTATGTTTGGTCATTCTCTCATTTTAGTTCTTAACATTTTTTTTATTTTTTTATTTTTTCTATTTTGGCACTTTATGTTTTAATTTTTTCCCATTTATTCCTAAAGTTAACTTTTATTCCAAATTAGACAAAATATATATATATATATATCATGGTATATATTATTATATTAGAATTTTAGTTTGCGTCAAATGTGTTAAATTATATCACGTATAATAAAAAAAATTTGTCTAATTTTTAATAAAAATTAGCTTTAAGAATAAATTGAAAAAAAGATTGAAACATAAAAAGCCAAAGTAAGAAAAAATAAACTTTAAGGTTCAAAATGGGAAATAAGTCAAACATAAATGGGACAGAAAAAAAATTTCACTACAAAAATTAAAAAAACAAAAAATCACTAAAAATAAAAAAATCATAACCCCATAGTATTTGCCAAGTGTACTGAAGAAAAAAAATCAATAAAAAAATAATTCACAAACCAATATTATAACCTTATGCCCATCAAATTGGGATGTGGCGGTGGTTTTTTTATTTTTTTTAAATTTTTTTTTTTAATGATGAGGTATCTGCATCATCTTACGCATACTTTGACTAATCCCTACACTCATACAAAATGCTCCCTCCATAAGATCTGAAGAGAGCACATCTCCAGACCCCAAGCCAAGACAAAATTTGGCATTTTAAAAACTCGATTTCCATTTCGGTTGTAGGTGTAACCAACCTGCTCACATCTCAAATGAATCAGGGGATAACAAGTTAGGCTCTTAGCCATCAATTATGTAATTATAAGTCATATATCAATTCACTGGTTACAAACCATGAGTACAAGGTGAGTTGAAATTTATACAGATTAAAGCAAGATATGGCAAAACATCACACAACATATGCGGAGTTGGGATAATGGCAATTCACCATCAAGCCGCAAAACACGTCAACAACACATGCTTCATTACAAACTAATAACTATACAGACGAGGAAAGATTTTTAAATCACATCTCTTGATTCAAAGACGGGTCCGTGGAATTGTGCTCCCTTTTAACACACATGTTCTCAATGCCCACCACACAGTCTTCGAATGTTTATTTGCTTGAAGCATGCTGTTCGGATCTTCTGCTTCTATGATGTTAATCCACCTCTTTAACATGAAATCCCTCACAGCTTCAACCCCCTTGCTCACAATCTCCTTTGAAGGAATTACAATTGGGTTTTGATCCAAGTTGAGCTTGTTTAGATTTTCAAGCCAGCCAAACGTGTCAGGAAGAGCTCGGATTTGGTTGTTGCTGAGATCAAGATCCCTGAGGTTAAGCAGTTCACCAAAACTTTCTGGAAGCACCGTGAAAGAACTAAAATTTTTACTTAGGTTCAAGACCTCAAGATTTGCTAATCTCCCAATCGCATATGGCACGCCAGAGAGCTTGTTGAAATGAGCATCCAAATATGTCAAAGACCACATTTCACAAATCGATGGTGGTAAGGTCTGGATCTTATTCAGGTGAATTGAGAGCTTTCTAAGATTCACCAGTCCATACCAAACATTTGATGGCAAATACGTTATATTGTTAAAGCTTGTATCCAACTCCACCAGTGAACTGGAATCGAGTAGAAACCAATATCAAATTGATGAGAAATCAAACTGAAACGTATACATATATAATTAACAAATATACATAAAAAGTAAATAATAGATTTACCGGCAGCGACCAATGCTTTGAGGAAGAGAGGTGAGCTTATTCCCCGACACATTCAAGACCTTCAGATTAATCAACAATCCAATAGAGTCTGGCAAGGACTTCAAAAGGTTGGATGAAACATTAAGCTCCTGTAATTTCTTTAGTCCTGCAATTGAATCGGGGATGCTCTGCATCCCATACAAAACTTGCATGTTAGGAACAATGTCAGGATCAAAATCCAAACAATGGATAATCGATTAAACGAGATCATGGTTACATATCAGCACTGAATTCGAAGTTTCTGACCAGTAAAAACCATGTTTTAAAAAATTTCTTAGTTACCTGAAAAATAACTACTACAAAATTTTGCTGTAGATTACTAGACCATAAGATATTTTTATGCATCCATAACAGAAAATTTAACTATTATTTGGCTGGTATATTTTATGAAAAAATAATAAATAAATAAAATACTCAATGCAGTTAGAAACTTGAACCAAAATGCTCAAAATGCAGTTCCAGCAAGACACGTAATCGACATGCCCTCGGAATTCCAAAAACAGCAAGTGGAGCAACAATAAATAGCCCAGCACTTTAAACATGTTTGATTAGTAGGATTATAGCATATGATTGGGATTATTAGTCCATGGACTCACAATCCTACGTTTGATTGCATATTTTCTTAACTGGATTACATATACGTTGGACATTCAATCCAATGAAATTAACGAATTTTTAATATTAAGAGAAGTTGGTGATCATAATTTCAAGTATGAAAGAAAAAATATATATATATAAGAAATGATTATCTCACTAATTTAATTGAATAACTAATCATACATTAATTCATGAGATTATTTATCCTCTCACTATTAATCTTTGATAATCAAACAAGACCTTTGTTCACTAATTTTCACTCAGTTTTACCAAAACAAAACCCCACACCAACATATGCAGTTGTAACCAAAAAAGTGAAGCTTCAAAGCAATTTATGATTTCATTTGAATACATAATGAACAGATATACACATCACCAAATGCCTAACTGTATCAGCAATTCAGCATATGCAGTTGACTATGTTTCTGTGTTAATCGTCCAATTATATTTGCACATATATATATATATATATATAGATTGACTACTTAAACCTAACCAAAAATATACAATAAAATGCCCTCTAAACCTCACAAATAAGCTAAATATCATTACAAACATCAGCTCCTAATAACCTTGCAAGTTGTCTGATAGTCACCATACAGATACATACACAATGCAGCATTAAGTCCATCAAAGAACTTGTCCAGTACAAAAGCATTATCAAAGAATTTGGGCAAATTGTGAAATGCCATCATCAAAGGATCCATCCAATAGCAGCCATGGTAGTGCCGGCACAAGTACACCAAAAAAGCCAGCCAACATAAATAGGGATGGCAATTTCTCCCTGCCCCACCCTGCAAGGTTTTTCCTCCCCCGCCCTGTTCTACACTTCCCTCGGCCCAATTATATTTATTAAATATAATAGGACTAAAATACTAAAATTTATTTTTATTTCTTTATTTCTCATCTCACATCTTTTAACTCTCATCTCTATAAATTCATTATCCGTAATAATATATATACCATATCACCTCTCTTATTTATAGTTCCTGCCACCTCTCCGCCCCACCCCATAACTACATAAAATCTTCTAAGCTCAAATTGAAGTGGGAATTTTTGTGTTTCACTCCAAAGGTATAATTTTTATTTTATTTTTTTTCGTTCTATAACATGTGAAATTCAAATTCATACCAGAATCAAGAAACATTGATTGCACTAACTAGAATTGCACCACATGAATCTTCTAAGCTCAAATTGCAGTGGGAATTTTTGTGTTTCACCACTTGTTCCAAAGGTATAATTTTTTTTTTTTTTTTTTTTTTTCATCTATAATATGTGAAATTCAAATTCATACCAGAATCAAGAAACATTGATTGCACTAACTAGATTTGCATAAAGAAAATCCAAAATTCAGAACAACATGAGTATTATTATTATTATTTTTAATGGAATTGGTACTTACTAACCTCTAAGTGATTATGAGATAGGTCAAGAGTGATTAAGCCATGAATCCTCCCAAATTCTTCGGGAAGAATCCTCAATTTACACCAGGAAAGCTCAACTCTCTTGATTCCTCTAGTCGTCGATCCCTCTTCCAAAACCCTAACGACTCTTCTCCTCACGTCTTCATTCTCATCGTCCTCAAGATCAACTCTCTCAAATTCCTCTTCGCAAAAGTTGTGCCCCTCCTCCGATTCAATCACGGTCGACATCTTCGGATACGATTGGTGCAATTGCTGAGAAAGCAACGCCTCGCCGTCGCCGGATTACGATGTCGCCGGTCGGCGACCTCGGTTCCGGTGTCCAGAGCTGAGGGTTCAAACGGAGATCGCGATCGGACGATTGTGGGGGACGAGGCGCGTTCTCTCAATTGCGGATTTTGGGTGAAATAAGCTTCGGAATCATCCATTGTTGGCTTTGGCAGTTGTTGCTTTTGACCCGTTATAGCCGGCCACGTACATAACTGAACCCCATCACCATAATTCAGGTTATATTTATCATTTTTCCCCCTCTCTTAATTTTGAGAAGTTATTGTGGTTGGTGCCCCGGACGGTTGTGATTGGCGGAGAATGTCATATTTATGGTTGTTTGGAATGATTTAAATAAATGTATTTTTTATTTTTTTATAAAAAAACGTGAAATATAAATTAAGGCCTTGTTTGGGAAGACTAAATAAGTGCACTTTTTGTCTTTTTGGACAAAAAAATTGAGGTTGAAAATATGGATGTTTGGGTTAACTTTTTGACTTTTTATGGAAAAATGTGTAATAAAAAATTGTGAAAATTGGTTTTTAGAGGAAAATTTGAATTGGGAGTTGTGCAGCCGTAATTGTTGACTTTTGGTGAATAGTGTTAACTTTTTAACTTTTTGAGTAACTTTTTGACTTTTTAGATTATTTGGGAGTACCCAAACAAGGCCTAAGTTTGAAGTGATGTGATAGAGAGATGTGATTTAAATGAGATAATGTGACTTAAATAAGATAGTGACTTTTTGACTTTTTAAATTTTTTATATTATGCCAAACTACACCTTATAATTTTATATTAGGAATAAAAAAGAATATGATAATTTGTGATTGGATAAGAGAATAACCACGTAGTACTTAGACCAAGAAATAATTTTTCCTTATTTTGACTATAAATTGTTAACTGTATCTTATAAGGACCTCCATTATAATTACTCATAATTATAGAGACTTCCTCAAAGATTTAGAAGCAAAAATAGTACAGATTCCTACATCCATCTAAATATTTGATAAAAATTTTAATATACCTAACATTACTTTTTAAAAGTCATTGTTCTTTTTGTTAGAATTGTATAATAATTACGGATGAATCTAATTGCACATAACATCTATTTTTTTTCACCTCAATTCAGGTCCTCCATTCTCAAATAAGCCTAAAATATTTTCTTCTTCTCAAAATTTCAACCTTAATAATAGTCCTCATTGTCATCTACCTCCGCAACAACCACTACCACCACCTTCCTAGCCCCGTCGTCCCTCACTCCGAGGGGCGGAGCTAACAAGGGGTCAGGGGGTCACGTGCCCCTCGTGTTTTGCAAAAAAAAATTTTAATTTTTTTTTGAGCAAATATAAAGAAAATATTTTAAATAAAAAAATTTATAAAAATATTATTTTAAATGTCAATGACATTTTTAAAATAATAAGAATAATAATGGTTATTTTGATTGAAAATAAAGTGATTACGATATTATTATCTATAAAAATTTCAATATAATGGTGATATCTATCACTATTGACATGCAAACATAATTAATCTCAATGAAAATATAGAATTTATTGAATTGTTAGTTACATTTGACATGTAGCGTTCATTCTCCATCGGTTTCTTTACTATTTGTTAGTAATATCACATATTAATGATGACATGATATAACTATTATATTGAATTTTTATACATATTTTGTATAAAAAATTACTTTATCATTATATAATTTATTTTAAAACTTTATATCCATGACTTTTTTTAATATTGTCCATGATAAATTAATTACAAATAATATTTAGCTTATTTGGTTCTAGTTTTTGGAAAACATTTTTCAAAAAATTATACATTTTTATTTTCCGTATTTTAATGTTTTCAATAAAATTTTTTTAATATTTTAAGCAATTTTTTTTTAATTTTTAGACACACCTAACATAAATATATTTAAAAAGTATAATATTTGTGAAAAATAATCCTTAAAAAATACACTAAATACCAAAAAAATATAAAAATAATATGAAAATTCAGTAAATTTTTCATATTTTTGTGTATTTATTAAATTTTTTAAATATTTTTTCACAAATATTTTACTATTTGGATACATATCTAAGTAATGTGCATTTAAAAAAGTAAAAAAAAATATTTAAAATTTAAAAAATATTCACTAAAACCAAAAAAATATGAAAAATAAAAAACTTAATTTTCAGAAACTGAATTCAGAAAAATAAAACCAAACACACTATTTTTTTTTTTTTTTTATCTTTCTTAAAGTTAATGGTAAAAATTTATGTTAAATATTTTTATAAAAAATTTTAATATTGTAATTAATAAGTGCCCCCTCTAATTTAATTTCTTGGCTCCGCCACTGCTTACTCCAACACCTTCACCAACCAATCTCACTCTCATGATAAGCCTCATCTCTAAGACCGGCCCTGAATAAGCAAAATAATTTTCCGAGAACCTTTTAGATATTCATACAAAAAATAAATAAATAAAAATCATCATGTTTAGTTTAGAGTTTTCAAAAATAATTTTTTGAGTTTGCAATTCGTATTTTTTTAAATATTTTTTGTATTTGGTAATTTGTTTTTAAAAAAAAAATCACAAATATTATACTTTTTAATTGTATCTATATTATGTGTATCTACAAAATATTTTTGAAAATTGCGTAAAATATTCAAAATTTCACTAAAAAGGACACATAATTGGGCCATAAAGAGAGTTATAAGAAAATAAAAAATAAAAAAAAAGGCCAAATAGAATTGGGCTAACGACTAATACATATGCATATATTTTATTTTTTATTTTTAACAACTAACACTTATAAATATTTTTAAATTGAGCCTTTTATCAATTGAGCCAAACTAAATTTTTTGAGCTATTTAAATTGGCCTAAATTAATAAAACAAAATTGGGCCAATTTGAATTTTTAATATAATAAAAAACTAATGAATTTGGAAGTTTTGTTTGGGCCTAATTTTTTAGATCTTAGGCACAGGCCTTACTAGGCTTAGCCTAGAGTTGGCCATGTTCATCTCCTCTTCATTCTTCTTCCAGTTGTTCAAACCCTAGATTTAGAAATCAAGACTTTCTCTCTCTCTCTCTCTCTTTCTCTCTCTCGTAAGTGGCAGTCGCAAGGGATAATAAGTCACGGGGGCAAAGGATGGTGGAATAATAGGGTTTGAGGGGTTGCGATGGTGGTTGATAAGGTGGATAGTAATGGTGGTAACTAAGGATAGCCGGGGGAGATTGGAGGTAATGGTGGGGTAGCTAGTAGTGTTAGTAAGAATGGTTAATGGTTATTGAGAAATGGAGTGATTTGGTTAATGCACAAAAATGTAATTTGTTTAAGGAAGAAAAAACGTAATTAAAAGTTAGAATGATAGTGTGTACTAAGAAGAATAGTGATATACAAATAGAAGTTTTCGATATTATAGTTAACTGATCATGTAAATTTATGCAATTACCCTTTCACAAAATTAAAATTTCACCTCCAATAAAATGCTATTATTCTTTCTTAAATGATTCATATCTTTAAAACCAAATACCACTTATTGTCATTCATCTTTCTCCTTATTGTCGCATTAAGCGATACACAACTTTTTGTCTTATCCACCCACCATATACATACCAAACACATTTCCTCTTTTATCTCCTTCCACTTCCACCTCTACTGCTATTGTCGTCACTAACAAAGCCATCACCATCGTCTCCGTCAAATCCCCTTACTTCAAATCTCGACCATCAGTCCACTATGTCTTTTTCACTTTAGTTGGCCACAAAAAAAAGCCCTTTGCTACCACCTTCTCTTTATCCATTGGTGCAATCCACTTACGATGGTAGAATTGCTCAAGTTTTTTTTGTTTTTTTGTTTTTGATAATCGAATGTTCGGATCAGTTTATCTGCACTTCAACTAATTTCGAGAAATCAATCCCACCGTTTATTTGCAAGGGTCCTATTTAAAGTCAAAGCAAACGCTTTGTATAAACATGACTCCAAGAAACTTATTACTACTAGTAGATATTTAACCTAAGACCGGGAGGGAGCATACCCCAAGCCCCAAGTTTTTAATGGCTCAAGTTGGAAAAGGGATATTTATTTATGGTACGACAAAAGTTGGAAAAGGGATATTTATTTATGGTACGGCAACAATAACATTTATCCAAAAAATATATATAATGGAGAACCTCTAGCATACCATAAAGACAAGTGTGCGTGTTGATTTTCGACCACACAACTAAATGGGGAACTCAGTTGGAGAGCACTGGCAGAATAGATTAGCCCGAACAACCTGTTGCAGAAAGATAAGAATCTGGCGGTGGTTCGTCCACCCGGGGGTACTTCGATAATCAAGTTAGTATATCTCTCAAAGATAACAAATAGTGTTTAACTCACTAGCCAGAATAAGAGCATCCGTATCAGCCTCTTCAAATTTTTAGTCAAATTATAACCCAAAATTCACTTTTGCTATTTTAACTAGTCACTTTTTTAGTATTCAGTGCATCAAACTCTTTATTCTAACTCAATCTTATTAAAATATTAATTTCTTATTGTATTTGTTGTTATTTCTTTTTTTATTAAATTGGTGAGATGCCACCCCAACAATTCTTAAAAAAAAAAAAAAAAAAAAAAAAAAAAAAAAAAAAAAAAAAATTGCCGTTGATTGGTCGACCGGTTAAGCTAATTTTGGGCATTTTTTTTCTTCTTTTACAGGCACTCACAGGACATCCGGGTGGATGACCAATTTAAAGAATTTGGCCCAGCTTTGCTCTAGAAAATATAATCAAAAATCATGTAACTAACGAACAGTGCCTCAACAAATTTGTTGAGGCAGTGTAGCAAAATTAACAAAAAGTTAATTTATAAAAAAATTGTTGAGATTGATGGAGGAACAATTTTGTGATTTACTAGCTATATTTTACCTTTTTGTTATTTTGGCAATGTTGATGCGGATGCTCTAATAAAAAGCCTACCTTAGACTCACGAAGGTGCCTTACTTTTATAGCCAGCATTAACTTGATCCCTGTAAAAGCCTAGCTTCAATGAATTTTAGCTCAATACTCATCTTGGACTCCCAGTTAGATAGAGATAAACTCCCTCAGAGTTTTATCTTTATTCAGACTAAAATACTCCCCTGTTCTACGACTGTTGTCCCTTATCTGTTCATCCCAGATTCCGATATCTCCGCAAATAACCTCAGCCTAGCCGAGATTACTTCGGTATTAGAACCAGGCCACGTGACATCTCGACTGACACTTCGGCGTTACCTTGACCACGTGCTGTCATTTACAAAATATGTCCCTACAACAAGTATTATTCCATTCTTTACCCAAAAAAATAATTGAAAAAAATAAAGGGCTTTTTATTGATAAATCTCATTTAGAAATATTCTAACGCAAGAAATTCATGAACGAATTTGTTAACCCACTTAGTCTCATGTATTTGTACTTTTATTCCATAAAGTCCTTGTTCTTGATTTACATTATTTTCTTAGACTCTTATGCCCCTATATTTAATATTGATATTTAATGTTGATATTTAATGTTTGGGGAGGAGAGAGAAGGAAAAGGACCAAGGCATAGAAAATTTCGTACACAAATTAAATAATATTGATATTATTATTTTATATTATTATAAAATGTGAATATATTTTTAATTGATAACACATTAAAAATAATGTGAACATTCTTTCTCATCTGATGTGAACGTTCACAACGCCTTTCCGAAAAATTCTTTCTCATCTAATGTAGTGATGTGAACGTTCACAACATGTGAACCTTCTTATTTTTAATTGACAACACATTAAAATAACGTTTATTATATTTTTAATTAACAACACATTCTTAATCACAACATGTAGTGATATGAATATTCACAACATGTGAACATTCTCTTTCATCTAACATAGTAATGTGAACGTTCACATTCGTATGTTTTAGTATGAATATTCACATCATGCAATTAACATAATGACAAAATTTCATTTCAAATTAATGTGAATATAATGATGTGAATATTCATTTCAATTACATGATGTGAATATTCACATCATGTAATTGACAACACAATGACAAAAATTGATTTCAAATTAAAATGAATATAATGATAGTCAATATTTTGATACATGAGAACTACCAAAACATAATGACAATCAACATTAAATATCAACATTAATAGGAGTATGAGAGATTGAGGGTGTTTTGATTTTTTTACCTCAAATAGAACCTAATAAAATAATCAAAAATAATATGAATTTGATAGAATAAAACTCTTAGAAAAAAAATTTATCAAAAAAACTCCCAAAAATATAAAACTTCTCTGTTATCTACAAAGATAACAATGATCAATTAACTTCTTCTTTTTTTTCTTTTTTTTTTTTTCCTTTCTTCTAATATTGTTTTTGTTTTTTTGTAATGATCGGCATGGTCTCATCATCTAATCCTATGAATTTAATATGCAATGTGACCTCATCGGATGAGAGCTGTCCCTGTATTAAATTCATTTGGAGTTGTACTAATGTTTATTTATTAGTATATCTTTGTTATTAACTTAATTCAAACTTTTGACCTGGCTTTTTATCCTCGTTGAATATTTAAATCATTTAAAACCCGTCGGGCATTTTGTCATCTAATTTCCACTTGCTTATTCAATTCAAATTTGTAATTTGGACGGTGTTGGTGGCTCGGTTATTGTCGAAAATTTTTTAATCTATCATTCACGTCGGATGAGTGTATAAATATCAATTCGTATTTATCTGTCGAATCGAAAGAGGCAGATTAAAGTGATTAGTGAATGGATATAAATTGATTTGACAGTTTAAATTTTTATAAATTTTAAATATAATACAACTTGTCAACATATTTTTTGAATAACAATCTAAGTCAATATAACAAAAAAATTATTAAATAAATTGTCAAATATTAATAATAAATAAATATAAAAAAACCATACATTATCAAAATTATTTCATTACTTTTTTTATTTTAAAACTATTTAATTTAATTTTTTTTAAAATGAATTAAGCGTTATTTTTTCCAAACAAAAATACTAAATATCAACCCTTGTCATTTGATAAAAGGATTTTTAAATTGAAAATAAAGTGAAAACACAAATAGAATATTTAAACAAATTGAAAATACAAACTCTTACAAATTATTTTGGGTGCTCGTGGTTTGAGGGTTCGGTTCCAGCTAAAGGAATCTCAAATCTGTCATCCGTCTAAAATTAGAAGGATTGAAAAAAAATCAATCCACAACCGTCTGCTCGTCATCACGTATTCGTCCAAGATATGACGGATCAATTTTGATTCGACCGATTTCGACGAATCAAAATATCCGCTACCCACCCCTAATTTGAACCATATCCCCTATTGAATGACATAGAAGTCTTAATTTGGAGAACTACGGATAAAGTCTAGAGTCTAAATTTGTTTAGATATTGTGAACAATAACGTAGCGTTCGGTAACGTTTACATTTTTTATTTATATTTACAAAAATTTTATAAATTAGTTTTTATTTATTTTTAGAAAAACATAAATTACAAACGCGTTTGGTTTGAACAAAATGTTTAAAAACATGAAGTAAAAAATATGTTTATTCAGGCTTAAAATATTTATATTTATTTTTATTATTTATGACAATGGGATCACACACATTATAAATGGAAAAAAATTAATTAAAAAAAATTATTTGAAAAAAAAATTGAAAATAAATTATTTGAAAAAATATATATTTAAAAAAAATTAATTGAAAAAAAAAAATTTGAAAATTGAAAACGTAAACTCATTTTTTGAATTTACGTTTTTTCCTCAAATTTATAAACTGAAACAACCATTTATAAATCAAAAAAATTATTAAACAAGTTTTTATGATAGTTTTTTAAATTTTTGTAAATATAAACTAAAAACTGAAAATGAAATGGTTACCAAACATGTCAAATAACACTTAATTGGTTTATTTTTATTTTTTGGTGGAATCAACCAATGAGGTGTTGTAGATTGTTCATATGTGCTTAATGGAATGAAACGGTGACTCATTAGGTTTTGTTATGGAATGATCGGTCTCCTATGTTGGTATTTTAATCATAATAATACAAAAAAAAATATGTAAAATAAATTACATAAAAATGACAAAACAAATTTTTTTTTTCTTGGGTTAAAGGATGAAATACAGAATAAATAATATAACTAAATACAAAAATAAATTAGATTACATTATTAAAAGAACAAATTATTAACATGGATAACTAAAAATTAGAACTCGTCAAGGTAAACTAAATTCTAAAAAATTAAAGAACAAATACTAAGAAAAGAAGCAAATCGAAGTCTGTGTGATACCATAGTGTCCTTTAAACAGATTCACCGCTTCTCGATGGGTACTGGAGGTGTGTCGGCGTCTGCCTCTTAAGATACGACAGTCAAAACCAGCTAATGCAGAAGCATCTTCTGAATAGGTTTGGCGAACTTGACAATGACTGTACTCTCTCTAACAAGAACAAAAAAAGGGGTTAACAAAAGAAGACAAGAAAAAAAAAAATTGGTGTAAAATAAACATCTCTAACTTTTTATCTCAAAAGACCATCTCCATTTTTCATCAAAAATCTCTCTAAAATTCTTCCTCCAAGTTGCAGGGGAAAGATCTCTATTTATACAAGTAGAGTAATCCCAGCCATGAAGGCTATACATCAATAAGGCCATAAAATACCATTAACCAAGGCCATCAACTCTAGCTAGTAGGACTAGAACTACAAAGGTTGAAAACTTATGACCACTAATATAGTCATTAACTCTATCATCAAAATATGAGAGTTACAAAGGTCTAAATCTCTCATGTGCTTAATATATATAAAAATATATATACATATATATATATAGAATGATATTTGAATAAACCAACTAGATGGGTTACAAAATAGATATTAATGTTGGGTCACAACCCAATCCAAACTCAATTCTCAAACACATGTACAAGTTAAGCCCAACACAACATAGTTTAGCCTAAATTTAAGATTAAGGCCTCGTTTGGGAACCCTCATTTTTAGCCAAAAAGTCAAAAAGTTACTAGGCCCCGTTTGGGAACTTACTTTTTTAGCCAAAAAGTCAAAAAGTTACTAAATTAGCCAAAAAGCCAACAACTCATACCAAAAAGTCAAAAATTCTCTTTTCTCTCTACTTTTTGCACATCTTTTCGTAATTAGCCAAAAAGTCATCCCAAACATACAAGTTTTTTTTACCTACCTTTTTAGCCAAATAGCCAAAAAGTTACTAAATTAGCCTATTCCCAAACGAGGGACCCATACCAAAAAGTCAAAGATTCTCTTTTCTCTCTACTTTTTGCACATCTTTTTGTAAAAAGCCAAAAAATCATCCCAAACATACTAGTTTTTTTTAGCTCATATTTAGCCAAATAGCCAAAAAGTTACTAAATTAGGCTGTTCCCAAACGAGGCATAAGTCTAAGTCCAAGACTATTTAAACCCAACTTTATTGATGCCTATTTTATGAGACAATTCTCATTCACAACTCAATGATTTATTCTCATTATTTTTATATTGCAATCTTCTCACTTAAGATAATATAAAACCACTCAGACCCAACTCAACCGGCGGTTGAATCTCACTTTAATTTTGAATTAAAGTTGCCGAAAATCTATTATTTTCCCACACCCTAAAATAGTAAAAAATAATTTCATTTGTAATGCATTTGTTATTATTTTTTTAGTTTAATCAAAGACGAGAATGAATATTTTGATAGAATCATCATTTCATTCCATTTTATTTTAATAAACCAAACACTACCTAATTATCAATTAGTTAAAATTGACCCGTCTTATTTAATGAAAATTAACTTCATGACTTTTCAATTGAAATGGACAAACCAATTGAGTTGAGTTCTCTTGAAGACAACGGATTTGGACCCAAAATTCGTGTATAAAAAAATATTTTTAAAAGAAAAAAGTAATTTATAAATCATATTTATTCTACATGTGAAGCTCCATCGTATAAAAGTGGAATTTAAATCACATATTATTTTGTGAGATAAATTTTCATATATTAATTTGGAAGAGTTATGTGTCGGTCCTTTGGACTATACTTAATTCACAAGAAGTCTTGATAATTTAGTCTATCTTTCATTTTATCCCTTACAATCAGTTGAGTAATTTTACCCTAAACCAAATGCATCCCTCTCTCCCTTTCTCTCTCCTTTCTATTCTGTCATTGGCACACCATTTCCTCCTCCTCCATTACCATATATGTTGCTCAACTCAACCACCATCTTCATCTATCATTGTCAACAACACTCGGCTTAACCAACACTGTTGTTCTTCTCCTTTCTCGCCTAACACCACCGTCCTTCTCCCTCGTTGCCATCACCATTGCTCGTGCCCCATTATTTATCTGCTGGCTTCAACATCGCAATTCTCCATCATCGATCTACCACATCTTCAACATCGTTGTTGCCACCATCTTCCTCCATCACCGATTTGGAATGCAAAGTATCCAATCAATGCATTGAAATGTGTTATTGATCTTCTACAGACGTGTAATTGATCTGATAAATTTGTTACTTAATTCAGTGATAAATTTATCACTCAATAATTTATGAATGATAAATTTATCAGATTATAGATTTGTTGGTGTAAGTGTGTGTATTTTATCAATAGAATGACAGAGCACATACAAAATAAATAAATTTATCAATGCTTCATAATAAAATGTTGTAATGCCTCTCTTTCTCCCAAATCAAGTTTGTTATTTGTAAATTTTTTAACAAATTCAACAGTAATAAATTTATTACTGCAACTCTGGCTAAGATTTGTTGCATGATAAATTTATCGCTGAATCTGACTTTTGATTCTTTGTCTTGATTTGTAACAGTGTAAAATGATGAGAATTATTCTCTGATAATAGCTTCTCATCTCTCTCCTTCATTCTCTTTATTTTTTTTCCCTATCTTTTTCTCTCATCGCCACCAGATCTGAATAGGTGGTTGTGGTAGTGACGTGTTGGAGATGAAAAATGGCCAAAAAAATTATTGTCGGAGGTCGAAAGTAGTTGCTGGAGGTCAGTAATGGTCGTGGAAGGTCAGAGGTGGTCGCTGGCTGTTGAAAGTGATGATTGGTGGCCAAATCATAGTTCACAATTTAGAGTTCAAAAACAAAACGAGAAACTAAAAATAAATAAATAAATAAAACAAAACCAAACAGAGATAAAAACGAGAAAGAAAATTATAATAAGACTTACTGGTACTGAGAGGGTAATTTATATTTGAATTGGGCCGTTTTATGGGTTGTGTTAAGATGGGCTGCGGACAAGAAGTAGTCCGGTCCAATATGAGAAGCTTGCCACTAGGCGAAGTAGAGGGCTTAGTTCGGACACCGCTATTGGGTTAGCTTGGTCCGGAGTGTGGTTAAGTCACCAAGTAGAGGAAGTTAGCTCGGTCACGCCATTCGGGACCGAGGTATGACGAATTTGTACAGTAAAGCCTAGCTCTGATTAGCCCGATCCAAGCTTGTTACGGATAGCTTGGTCTCACCAGATAAAACCGAGGTACAAGTTGTGAAGATAGAACCGAGCTAGCTACAGTTCGGTCGTTTCTGCCCGTTTAGTATGGTAGTGTTATCTCGTTCGTATGGTTGACCTACCGAGGTAAAACCATCTCACTTGGTTTAAGCAGTGAGGGGAGTGTTGAAGGATAAGCATTGTCTTTCAAGAGTATGAATCCTAGGAGGACTCTGCATGGAGGAGTAAAAGTCCTACTAGGATTGTGCCACACGGAACCTATAAAAGCTCGCAAACATCACCTATGGAGGGGTAACGCAACTTTGATTCCCGAATACACAGAGTTTTTGTCTATTTGTCTTGTTTACTGACTTAGGCATCGGAGAAGTCTCCGGCATACACCCGCCGGCTAGCTCACGTTTGTATTTTCAGGTAGTAGAACGACGTCGTACGGAGGAGCGCAGAATTGATCAACAGGATTATACGAGAAGGTTTATTTCTTTCCCGTACAATTGGCGCCGTCTGTGGGAAACTCAGACAAGAACAAAACCTCTTGATCAAGCTTTTCCTCTTAAGAATCAATGGCGCACAATGAAGATTTACCACAATCCGCCATCGACGGACAAACACCAGAAGGGAGTGTGAGGCGCGAAGGTCTACCTCTCATCCCACCTATGGCGGATTTGGAGCCACAACGACAGAATCCCAGGAGGGATACAAGGGGAAAAAGGCGGACTAATAGCCCTCGTCACTCTCGTTCACGGAGTCCAAAGAGACAAAGGCGGAGGATTGACCCTCAAGCCTTGGAAAATCGCGTCAAGGAACAGGACGAGTTGATACGACGAATGGCGGCGGACATGGAATCTCTAAAACGCCAGATGAAGGGAAAACAAGTGGTGATAGGAGAGGGGCACATAAGCAAGACGCCCCCTCACCACTCGGAAGATCGTGGTAGGAATACCACACCCTCGCAAGCAGAGAGTAAAAGCCTCAGGACAGGCGATACTCAATCCAGGTCTTCCAGAACTCGTCACTCCAGGTCTGAGAGGACGAGATCTGAGAGGTCATACACGGAAGGGAGCACCTACTGGCCCTCGCATACGCACCAAACAAGGTCCAGACAAACAGAGTTGCCCAGATCGTCCGACCTACGAACCGTACTAGAAGAGAAGGCATGATGGAAGGAGGACGCCAGGGCACGCGATCCGCATAGAGTTTCTGCCTTACAGCGGTTGGCTCCTCGGATGCACGGAAGCGTCGAGGTTGGAATGCCAATACCGCGCCCTGCCTACGAACCAACGGACAAGGCATTGGCGAGGCTGCAGACCTCACCGTTCGTTCCGGCAATAGAGAACGCACCCCTACCATCAGGCTTCCTTCAGCCCAAATTTACTATATATGAGGGGAAGACGGACCCCTACTCACACTTGAGCCACTTTCACCAGGTCATGGCTGTATACCGGCAAAACGAGGCCTTGATATGCATCCTCTTCCCATCTAGCCTTGGTGACCTAGGCTTGACTTGGTTCGAGAAACTTCCAGAAGGCAGCATAGCCTCTTCGGCGCAATTGGCGGAGGTGTTCGTAACAAGGTTCCGAACAAACACTAAAACCCCGGTGGAGATCGACCAGCTACTCTCCATCGACATAGGCGACAAAGAGACCCTAAGATCCTATAACAGTCGCTACTGGGAGACCTTTAATCAGATTGCGGACTGCCCCACCAATCTCGCCATTGCACAGTACAAAAGAGGCCTTCTAGTCGGGAACAGACTAAGGGACTCAATCACGATGACACCGCCCCTCACCATAGAAGCCCTGATGGAAAGAGTGCATCAGCACATCAGGGTGGAGGAGGATGGCGCACGTGCCAAAGCAAAATCTGGCACGACCATAGTACCAGAGAAGAAGGCTTCCGCAAAGGTCAACACGGTAGATCGTCCGAACAGAAACGGATGTGGCAGGCGAGACAACGGAGAGGACCAGGATAAAAGATGGTTGAGAGTCCGCACTGCCATAACCACGGTCTTCAAGAAACCGATCTACTGAATTCTAAGTGAAATAAGAGACGAGCCTTTCGTCAGATGGCCTGCCAAGCTAGGAGAGGCCCAGAAGGACTACGACGAGAGGTCGCGGTGCACCTTCCATAAAGAAAAGGGACACTGCACTGAAAATTGCACGCCATTAAGACAGCACCTGGAAGAGTTAGTGGCAGCAGGTCACTTGGACAAATACATTGAAGGAGGGATGCAACCAGCCTCCCAGGATCATAATAACCCCAATGGGATGCCGATCGACGCACCACCCCAAGGCACTATCAATGTGATACATGGAGTCTTCGAACCTGAGCGTGTATGCGAGCTCAGAGGATCAATCAAGAAGGTTGAGCACTTAAGAGAGGTACTAAGTGCCCAACCTGCCATCAAGAAGGGGAAGACAGAGGCCACGAACGTCATGTCTTTTTCGGATAAAGATTTGGCAAGGATATATTGCCCTCACAATGATGCCCTGGTCGTCACTCTCCGAGTCAAGGATTTTGACGTCAAGCGGATTTTGATTGACCAGGGTAGTTCATGTGAAATCATGTACTATGAAACATTTAAACAATTGAAGCTACAAGACAAAGACTTGGCACCCGCCGTATCTCCCCTAATTAGATTCAACTCCATGCCAGAATGGCCCGTCGGCAAAATAATTCTTCCGGTCAGAGCAGGAAGCGTGACGAAACAAGTGGAGTTCTGGGTGTTGAAAGTCCCCTCCACTTACAACATCATCTTGGGCAGAACATGGCTGCATGCCATGCGATCGGTGGCGTTATCTTACCACCAAGTAATGCGGTTCCCCAACGACACCGGGGTAATTGAGGAAGTCTATGGAGATCAGGTCATGTCGAAGCAATGCTTTGTCACGGTGAATGGCAGCCACGCTGCCAAAGGATACGTTCATTCGGTGGAAGAACCAGAGAGCAATGAACTGTTCGCAGATGTTGGCAAAGCGGCTAGTCAGAAAGCGGTGGAAGACTTGGTAGAGGTAAGAATAGATGAAAAGAACCCGGATAAGTTCTTTTTGCTCGGTTCGTCGTTGTCCAGCACTGAGAAATTAGAGGTCTTGGAATTTTTGACCTCTAACATCGAAATGTTCGCTTGGATACCATACGACATGCTAGGCATTGATCCCAACTTCATCTATCACCAACTCAATGTCTACCCATCTGCCAGACCAATCATTCAACGCACACGCAGATCGGTACTCCACCATGCCGAGATAGTAGCGGAAGAAGTAGGAAACCTGCTGGAGGCAAGAGCAATTAGAGAGGTACACTACCCAAGATGGATCTCCAACACAGTCGTAGTGCCAAAGAAGAATGGCAAGTAGCGTGTCTGCGTCGATTACAAAACAGTCAACAAGGCGTGCCCAAAAGACAACTTTCCTCTACCATGGATAGATCAACTGGTAGACCTAACGGCGGGGCACAACTGACTTAGCTTTTTGGATGTATACAGAGGCTACCACCAAATCGCCATGCGTGAACCAGACCAGGAGGTCACATCCTTTACAACTCCAAGAGGACTGTACTGTTACAAGGTCATGCCCTTTGGCCTAAAGAATGCAGGGGCGACATTCCAACGGATGGTCACCAAGATGTTTGAACCGTTGTTAGGCAGAACAATGGAAGCTTACATCGACGACATGGTGGTCAAGAGCAAGGACGAGAATGACCATCTCAAGGACCTAGGCGAGATGTTTGAGATCCTGAAGAAGCACAAGTTGCGCCGCAATGCGTCTAAGCGTGCATTCGGAGTAGGATCTGGCAAATTCCTAGGTTTCCTAGTGACCAACCGAGGTATCGAAGCAGACCCCTCCCAAATCAAAGCAATCTAGGAGTTGGAGAGAGCAAACTCAGTAAAAGAAGTGCAGCATCTCACCGGCATGGCAGCTGCGCTCAATCGGTTCATAAACAGGTCGTCAGACAGACTACGACCATTCTTCCATGCTTTGAAGGCCAAGTTTGAGTGGGACGAAGAATGCGACCACGCCCTGGAAAGCTTAAAAGAATACATGTCTTCTCCACCACTACTTGTCACCCCAGTACCTGGAGAAGAACTCTTTTTGTACCTGGCAGTCTCCCAGCACGCAATTAGCGCAGTGTTGGTCCACGCAGAAGGAATCCAACATCTACCCATCTATTATGTCAGCAAGACATTACTGGGCGCTGAAGCAAGGTACCTGCCACTGGAAAAACTGGCATTGGCCTTAATAATGGCCTTAAGGAAGTTGTCGCATTACTTTCACGCCCACACCATAGTTGTCCTCATAACCTTTCCATTAAAAGCTTTGTTCGAAAGGGCGAACTTTTCTAGGCGAATTCTGAAGTGGGCAGTAGAGTTGGGGCAATACGACATCAAGTTCCAACCCAGGACCGCAATAAAAGCTCAAGCATTGGCAGATTTTGTCGCAGAATTCACACCAGGAAGTCATCACATCTGCCCAGTCGACCTGACTGAAACAACCGAACTAGGGATGGAAGTTGACGCCGGAATAGCACAATCCCTGGTGCAAGATACTCAGTCAAACCCCAAGGTAGACCAAAGCGAAGCAAGGAAGGAAGAAGCAAACCATGCTACACCAAGTCAAGACTCCCCAACAAATAAAGACTTGGTAAAATCAGATAGCCAGGAGCAAACAGCGAGTATGGACCTTGAAGAAAACACCACCAACATGGAAGATCCCAAGGCATCATCTGATCCCTCCACTTGTTGGAAGTTGTTTGTTGGAGAGATGTGGAAGCTCTTCGTGGATGGAGCATCCAACCGGCATGGAGCAGGACTTGGCATAGTCCTCATCTCTCCAGACGGCCTTGTAGTGGAACAGGCAATCAACCTTGGCTTCCCAGCATCAAACAACGAAGCAGAGTATGAAGCGCTTCTTGCAGGCCTCAAATCAGCACTCTACATGAAGGCCACCGAGCTAATGGTATATAGCGACTCACAGCTGGTGGTAAACCAAATATCTGGCGACTACGAAGCAAAGGACGACAGGATGGCCAAATACCAAGAGTTGGTCAGAACAGAGATCAAGAAATTTGAAGTAGTCAGGATAGAACAAATTGGCAGGGAAGAAAATAACAGAGCGGACGAACTAGCAGGCTTTGCCTCAATGACAGACACTTCCATCCCTCATCCATTGCTGATCGACTACCTGCCTAGACCAAGCATTGAAGACCCTAAAGCAGAAGAGGTATGTTGCGCAGAGCTAGACCCCTCTTGGATGGATCCCATCATTCTGTTCCTGAAAGATGGCACCTTACCGGAAGGAAAGAAAGAAGCCAACAGAATAAGAGCGAAGTCGCAGCGATTTTGGCTCTCCCCATCTTTGGCATTGTACAAAAAGTCGTTCTCAGGACCCTACCTAAAGTGTGTTCATCCCAGCAAAGTGGAAGCATTCTTATTCGAAATACATGAGGGCGTATGCGGAAGTCATCAAGGAGGAAGATCACTGGCATACAGGGCAATTTCGCAAGGATATTGGTGGCCATACATACAAGCAGATTCAGAGAAATATGTCAAAAAATGCGAAAAGTGTCAAAAGTTTGCACACCAAATACACCAACCTGCCCGAGAACTTCTACCTCTCACTAGCCCATGGCCCTTCGCAATATGGGGCTTAGACATAGTAGGGCCACTTCTAACAGCACCAGGCAACAGGAAGTTCTTTCTTGCAGCAACTGACTACTTCACAAAGTGGGTGGAAGCAGAAGCCTTGGCCTCCATCAAGGAAAAAGATGTGAAGAAGTTTGTTTGGCAAAACATCATCACTCGATTTGGCATACCAAAAGCATTAATCTCAGACAACGGCACTCAGTTCGACGGCAGAATTTTCAAAGGCTTTTGTGAAGAGTACAAGATAGAGTTCTACAATTCTACACCGGCATATCCCCAAGCAAATGATCAGGCAGAAGCATCAAACAAGGTCGTCTTAGATGGATTGAAGAAAAGGTTAGAGAAAGCAAAAGGCAAGTGGGCAGAAGAACTCCCTTATGTTTTATGGCCTTACCGCACCACACCTCGGCGATCGACAGGAGAAATACCATTCTCCTTAGCTTAGGGCATGGAGGCAGTAATACCACTGGAAGTTGGCCTCCCCACGATTCGAAGCGAAAACTTTGATCCAGACTTAAACGGCGAAGCCATAGCATTGGAACTTGACCTTGCGGAAGAAAGAAGAGACAGAGCATTGGTTTACATCGCCTCCTACCAACAAGAACTGTCCAGAAAGTATAATAAAACAGTGCATCCAAGACAATTCAAGATCGGAGATTGGGTACTGCGCAAAGTAATGGGAAACACATTGGTACCAGGAGATGACAAGTTAGGGCCTAATTGGGAAGGTCCTTACAAAGTGGTTGGATTAGCAAGCAAAGGGGCATACCATTTAGAAGATGAGGACGGCAAGACAATTCCCAGACCATGGAATACTGCCAATCTCAAATTATTTTATTTTTAGCTTTTTTCTTTTTAATTATGTGTAACTTTTTCCCTTTCTCAATAAAATAAGTAGTGTTCTTTTCAGTATAAGCATTTTTCGCTGTAAAAGTTTGTTTTAGTAAATTAGTGAGTTAGGGGTAGAAAAAACACTTTATTCTAAGTTGGCTGAAAAACCAACTTAGAGGTTGGCTGGATTAAACCAACACCCCTCCTAAGCCCAAGATAAGGATCCAGGCTGCAGGACGTTTGGCCGGAATAACCAAACACTTTATTCTAAGTTGGTTGGAAAAACCAACTTAGAAGTTGGCTGGATTAAACCAACACCCCTCGTAAGCCCAGGATAAGGATCCAGGCTGCAGGACGTTTGGCCGGAATAACCAAACACTTTATTCTAAGTTGGCTGGAAAAACTAACTTAGAGGTTGGCTGGATTAAACCAACTTTTTGTACTCTTCAGCCGAAGTAAGGGTATGGCTGAAGAGTGGTTGGCTAGATTAAACCAACTCTGGTTACTTTTCAGCCGAAGTAAGGGTATGGCTGAAGAGTGGTTGGCTGTATTAAACCAACTCTTGTTACTCTTCAGCCGAAGTAAGTATGTCGGCTGAAGAGTGGTTGGCTGGATTAAACCAACTCTTAGTACTCTTCAGCCGAAATAAGTATATCGGCTAAAAGAGTGGTTGGCTAGTAAGCCTACTCAGATTGCCTAAAAATATTTCAAATTGCAGTTAGAAAGCAAGCATTCAAACCGAGATCACAGTTGAGCAAAAGAGTTCATTGTAAAATTCATTACAAGTGCAAGCATACAAATCAAAAACCGGAATAAGAGTTGAGCACAAAAGAAGATTTTCATTGAAGTAAAAAACAGGTACACAGGAGGGGCCGCAGCCCGGTTACAAGTCCAAGAAAGAAAAAATTACAGAATTAGTTAAAAAGATCTTCGAGATCGGCTTCAATATCAACACCGACTCCGGTTTCAGAGGTTAGAGCAGTCTCGGTTTGAAGCCCGGTCTCTGTTGGAAGCACGTTTTCGGTCGTCAAGTCATCAACCACTAGCTCCAACCGAGCTGATTGATCATTGACAGGCTCATTAACAACCGGAGTCTCAGTTTGCTCATCTTCTTCTTCATCGTCAGACGCTTCGAGAAATTGCTTCTAGAGGTCGGCAGCATACTCCACCAGTGAGGCTGGAATGAAATACTGTGGAGCATTGTAGACCTCGGTGTCGGGCCCACAACTGAGCTGCTCCACAGCACCCCTCCAGCCCCATTTGAAGAACAAGTCCTTCGCAGCTTCACATTGCTGGATGTATGCAGCCTCGCCTTCCTTGAAACCCTTCAGCTCGGCGTCTTCAGCTTTTTTCTTCAGAACTGTTATTTCGGCGTCTTTAGCACCTTCAATCTGTGCCATCTCCCACAAATATTTATCTTTCATCTCGGTAAGAGCTCGCTGTTTGTCACTGTTAGCCGAGGCAACTAGTCCGGTTAGACGAGTTACCTCGGCCTCCAGCTCGGCCGTCTTTGCTTGTGATTGTTTTAATTCAGCAGTCTTGGCTTCGGCTTCCGCCATTGCCTGCCTTGTGGTTTTCCTCAGCTCCAACACTCGCCTGTGTATGATATTGTTTTTCTGAATGGCCTGTAAAAGAATTGTTTCTTTTTAGCCGAGCTGAAACTTGAAAAAATTAGAAAGATCGAAAAAAGCTACTTACCAGAATCATTGATTTCGTTAATGACCGGATGGACTTCAGTTCGGTGTTCAGTTGATTGTAGTGGTGCTCCATGTCTTTTGGAAGACACACACTCTTGGCCAGATTGAAGGCCAGTACGTGATCATTCTCTGCGACCACCGAGTCGGTTTCCTGGATATCTCGGTTCTGGAAAGTGAGCTTTGGAGCCCATTTGGAGGAGCCAGCTCGGTCAGAGTGCTTCGGTTGAGGGCTTGGTTGAGGGCTGGGTGGAAGAATGGTCTCATCCTCGTCAATAAGGTGTTGCTCGGTTTGGCTAGTCCGGGCACGCTTGTTCGCCCGAGATGTCGAAGGCTGTTGAGAGGGAAGAGCCACCACGGTTTCTGTTGTTTGGTTCGGTGGCGGTACTTCGGCTCTATTTGTTTCGGTCAGAAGTGCCCTTACTCTGCTCCTTTTTGCCATTTCTTGTTCAGCTGTCAGATGGACTAGGTTTATTTGTGGCAAGGTTGGGTCCGATTCAGGGGCGTCCTCTAACAGAAAGTCGGTCACTCTGGCTTTTCGGCGGCCACTATATCTGTAGGTCGGCTCAACGTTCAGTAGCTTTGGCCAACTTCTCTCTTTGAGTCGTAGTGCGGCGCGAAATGTGTCTAGGTTGGGATGACTGTATAATGGCAGAAGATGGGCTGAATCTGCATGAAGAAGACAACAGTTAGTTCGGTTCGAAAGGTGAAACCGAAATAAAACGAAACATGCAAAGAAACCGAAGTAACTATACCAGGTGTTCCTTTTTTCCAATTTATACGTCGGCCAGGAATCTGGGCTTGGTGATCTTCAAAATTCCCAGACACCCAGAAAAAATCGTCATCGTTTAAGTCTTTATCCGGTGTATCTTTTATTATCTTTTCTCGGTGACGGCATATTCTTAAATAGTAGACCCACCCATCCTCTTTTGATCCTAACGAATATTGGTGGAACAGTTTGACTAGACCGAGGTTGAGACCGGCTTGGCGGTTTAGTTCGGCTATTCCCATTATTATACGGTATGAATTGGTGGAAAGCTGGGTTGGGCATATTTTGGTTTGTCTAAGGAATTCACAGATCAAGGGTTGGACTGGAAATCTTAGTCCAGTTTCTATTATTGATAACAGGGTAAAAGGTACATAGCCTTCTTTTCCCCATGGTGTGATGTCTTTCTTGGCTAGGGTAAGGTGGACATCGTCAGGGATATTGTACTCCCTTCGGAATTCGGCCATACCACCAGGTGTTTCTACCAAAAACCTATACTTCCCCATTTATTTTATAAGTTATGAATAAATTAGATCGGCCGAAAATTTGTGCTCAGTAGCTCGGTTGAGCGTTCAGAGGAGTGCCTGGGCAACCTAAGTCTGCAAAGTGGAAAACAGAGGTGTTAAGCACAGCTCGTTGGACCGTGCTACAAAGTAAAGGCAAGATAAAAGAAGCCCTACTTCGGCTAGGTGGGGTACTACATGTTTTTATCTCGGTGTCAACAAGGTGCTTGGTAGCTCGGTTGAGAAAGGGATCTGTTAGCTCGGTCTGGGCGAGCAATCTAATATCTCGGTCAATGAGGGGGTTTTGTTAGACCGGTTGAGCCTTTAGGGGCAGCTTTCTGAGTTCGGTTTAAAAACTAAGAAAGTTGGCTTAGCCCCGAAGACTTAGCCCGGTCGAAATTAAGGCTCTCAAGTATACGAAGTTTAGACTTAGCTCGGTTAGTTTATTATCTCGGCTAAAACAAAGGTGGTTTGGTTTTTTAAGAGCTACAAGTATAGTGCGAGTTTTAGTTCGGTTGTGAGGTGTGCCTAGGCCTCCCAACACAAACTACCTCTTAGTTCGGTTACGTGGTTATTTTGAATCAAAATCAGTGTTCCACCGGTTTCATAGATTCAAGTGGTTCTTATGAGAATTTTTCCGGAAAAACGCAAAGCAAAGCAAATAGAAGTAAAGTGTTTTGCATAAACACGAAAAACAGTATGTTATGAATTAAGTAAACACGAAAACAAAAGAAATCAAAAGGATTTGTAATGCTTACCAGAGGAAGAGGAAAGAACTGGAGATTGGAGCTGTAGCAGCAATGAAGAACACGAGCCTAGGAGTTGAAGGAGCCCAAGAACGAGAGAAAGTGAAGCGAGTGAATCCTAAACTTTGAGATTTGTTTTGTGAAAAGAGAGGGATGAAGAGGCGGGAACTGTTCAAATTTTGCGAAGTACGAGGGCGACGTGACAGCTAAGATTGGCCAAACGGAGTGTGCCACGTGTCATGGGAAGGAGAAGCGATTCAGTTACTGTGATTGAAGAGACGTGTTGACCGGGCAGGCACAGCTCGGCTTAAGATAGCTCGGCTGGAAAGGCTAAAGGGTTTTTTTTAGCTCGGCTGGAAAGGCTTCAAACCTTAGCTCGGCTGGAAAGGCTAAAGAGTTTAGCTCGGTCGTAAGACTGAGGATTTTTAGTTCGACTGAGAGACACGTAATCCCTATCATGCTGTGCAGATGGAATTAAGAGGCAATTGAGAGGGTAATTTATATTTGAATTGGGCCGTTTTATGGGCTGTGTTAAGATGGGCTGCGGACAAGAAGTAGTCCGGTCCAATATGAGAAGCTTGCCACTAGGCGAAGTAGAGGGCTTAGTTCGGACACCGCTATTGGGTTAGCTCGGTCCGTTGTGTGGTTAAGTCACCAAGTAGAGGAAATTAGCTCGGTCACGCCATTCGGGACCGAGGTATAGCGACTTTGTACAGTAAAGCCTAGCTCTGATTAGCCCGGTCCAAGCTTGTTACGGATAGCTTGGTCTCACCAGATAAAACCAAGGTACAAGTTGTGAAGATAGAACCGAGCTAGCTACAATTCGGTCGTTTCTGCCCGTTTAGTATGGCAGTGTTATCTCGTTCGTATGGTTGACCTACCGAGGTAAAACCATCTCACTTGGTTTAAGCAGTGAGGGGAGTGTTGAAGGATAAGTATTGTCTTTCAGGAGTATGAATCCTAGGAGGACTCTGCATGGAGGAGTAAAAGTCCTACTAGGATTGTGCCACACGAAACCTATAAAAGCTTGCAAACATCACCTATGGAGGGGTAATGCAACTTTGATTCCCGAATACACAGAGCTTTTGTCTATTTGTCTTGTTTACTAACTTAGGCATCAGAGAGGTTTCCGGCATACACCCGCCGGCTAGCTCAGGTTTGTATTTTCAGGTAGTAGAACGACGCCGTACGGAGGAGCGCAGAATTGATCAACAGGATTATACGAGAAATGTTTATTTCTTTCCCGTATAGATACATAAAAATATAAAACAATACCTAATAGATAATAACTTAATAAAGTAGGACCGACTGATAGATTATCCTATAAATTTTGAGTAATTCACCTTATTCTTTTGATTTTGCCCATGAAATAGGCCCGATGTGAACTCACGTTAAATTTGAAATAGACATGTTGGCCTTGTTTGGTTTGTTTTTCAGAAAAATTTTTGGAAAAAATTCTCTATAAACAAATTTTTAAGAGTAATCAAATCAAACAAGCTTTTCAAAAAAAAATCTCAAAATTTTGTTTGGTTACCTACTTTTCAAAATCACTCTCTTTCTCTCATACACATCAAATCAATCACTTTTTTTAAAACTCTCTACCCAAAACAAATTTTCAAAACCATTTCTGAAAAAAAGAAAACCAAACAAATTTTCGTACTTTTTATCTCAAAACCAAACACACCCGTTATATATGATCTATTTTTAGCAGATAGACCCAGGCCATCAATAAACACCAATATTGGGGTGTTTGGGAATTTTTTTAAAATTTTTTTTTAGCTAAAATAATACTAAAAGACAATATAAGCTAAAATAGTCAATAATACAAAATATCACATAAAACTCATAATCATTTCATTTTTTTCTCACAAACATCACATTCAACAACAAAAAAATCCAACGATCTTCCCAAATACAAAAATTTTAACCTCCTAAAATAATTAAAAACTAAAATAACAATTTCCCAAACACTCACATTATATACATACAATAAATGTAATAGTGTCAGCCTTTGTGTATTCGTAAGACTCTTAATTAATTTATTTATTTACAATCCTTAAAAAATAAATAAATAAATGCAATATCACCTAACAGATAAGACTCAAATCCAAATTCACACCCGGTAAGCCAATCAATCATTCAACATTTCACGAATATGACACTCCTAATCTACCCTTAATAAGGTGGAAGAGAGAATAAAGAGTGATAGAGAGAAGTGTGCTTCACATAATCTATTTCATGTCATTAGAGATATAAATTGATGGTGCCAAATTAGTGTTCCCAAACATTTCTCGTAAGCCAATATCCTCCAGAGCAGTCGAGGCATGTGGTAGTAAAACAGTTGCCACTGTCTTGGTCCTTTCTTTCATTCAGCCCTTGCCTTCTCTTCAAACTGTCCAAGCCCATTTCCTCCAATTCAGATGCACTGTTCTTCGCATATACTCCACGGCACCGCCTATTCATTCCTTTCTGGTATACACACCATCATAGTAGGCTCGTAGTTGCAGAAATTGACTAATAACCTACAACGCCTGTCTTAGGCAATAGAATATCGCAGTGGGATCCATGATGTTGCCATCTCTGATGTCAATCCATTGCATGAAATCAATGCCTTAGTAGTGTGTTCCCATCGCTTTGTCAAAAGAAAAAACTTGAATCGAAAGCGCATATGGTCCTGACTCCTGGAAGGTATATACTTTTCCCATCAGAGAAAGCAAAGTCGAACAATAACTCCAATCTTATATTGCTTTCAGCCCCATATCACTATTTGCCTTGAGAAGACTTGTTGCCATCACTCACTGTTCAAAAACAAAAATCAGTCCTAGGCAAAAATGAATAAATCAACTCAATGACTAATTTTTATACAAATATCTTCGTCAATTTTTATATTTGAAAGTTATATTGAAGTTTTTCACTGCATTGACTCGAAACAAAAATCTCATCTTAGTGACACCTAAGTAATTGTCGCTTATGACCATTTGAATTACAATACGGGTTTGATAGGATCACAACTTACCTACACCATTTTGTATATAAGGAAAAGAAAAAGTTAGGGATCATGAAATTTTTTTCATGAAAATGATCATGAAAGAGTTATGATCTTTGGATTACTTTGATTAGTGTGTGTTGCTTTATTCTAAGTGTAATCCAAGGGTTACAGAGTTTTCATGATTATTTTCATAAATTTTTTTCATGATACCTAACATTACCCATAATAAAAAATTATAACACTAAAAGATATGTATAAAGAATAATGTGATTGTATTAAATATTATTATTTTAAATAGTAGTGATATGTCTACCACATTATTTTTGTAAAAAAATTATGTATACATATGATTTTTTTTTTAAAAATAAATTAATTAAAACATTGTGCCATTAAAAGGAAATCTATTCATAAAACTAATAAAAAATTCTATATAAATATACTATAATTCCAAAATAATATGGACATTACATTAAATAATTGTAAGACAAAATAAGGGACAACCAAACATAATGGTTTTTTCAAAAATATTTTTCAGAAAATTTTACTTTCTTGTTTTTCGTGTTTTTTTATTTTTAGTGAATTTTTTTAATATTTTAAACAATTTTTTATTTTTATTTTTTAGACATACCTAACATAAATATACCTAAAAAATAAAAAATTTATGAAAAAAACCTTTTAAAAATTCACTAAATATCAAAAATATAAAAAAAATAAGAGAATTCAGTACATTTTTTATATTTTTATGTATTTATTAATTTTTTAAATATTTTTTCATAAATTTTTTACTTTTTAGATACATCTAAGTAAGGTACATCTAAAAAAATAAAAAAAATATTTAAAATTTTAAAAATATTCACTAAAAACAAAAAAATACGAAAATCAAAAAATTTAATTTTTAAAAAACTTAATCCAAAAACCTCAAATCAAACATGTATTTTCAGTTTCAAAAGTTGAAATAGTTAGCAAAAAGGAATCTACCAAAACCAAATTGATGATCCTATGCAAAAACAGAGAAGAACAACATGAAAGCTTAAACAAGGATTAAAAAAAAAAGAAAAAAAAAAAGCGTTCTCATAATAACTTACAAAATGCTAGTAGTCATCCTGAGATGCCCAACACCCATTACTTGGTTCCATCTTGAGAAGAAACTTGGAATCTCTTCCTTTACCTGTAAATAAAATGGCATTACAAAAAATAAAAATAAATAAATAATAATAATAATTAGAAAACTATATACATCAACATAAAATACATGTACACCATTAAAGCATAACAGACAAATATAAAATAAAATGGTGACAGAACATGAAAATGAATTGAATCCAAAAAAATAAAAAAAGACATGAAAATGAATGATGCTTGTACAGGTAGGCAATGGTGGGTTCAACAAACGAGATAAATAACGGAGTGGACAGATTACGATGGCACGCAATACGTAGAATCTGACAAAACAGAGTAATCATTTCCGTCACGACACCAAAAGAGTAACGGCGATTAATTAATGAAACGGTAACGGAGAATTGAGAAGAGAGAGAAAGAGAGAAAATGCTCTGCAACAATGGCGTCCAAAAGACAAAGAACATCGAATGGTCCAAATCTGAGTACTGGACTGATTAATTTCATTAATTTCACGCCATGGATCAAAATTTCAAAAAAAAAAAAAAAAAGAGAAGCCAAATTTACAGTTCATTTCGAATCTTACACAAATCATCTCGATCTTTTTTTGTTTTTTTTTTTTTAATGTTGAATATAGTTGCCTATCTTATATATATATATATTTGTTCAATGAAATTTAGTCCAAGTACTGCACCAAAACTTAGCGGAGCTATTGCCAATGGTTTCCATGATGAAGATGATAAGCATAGTGAGGATGATGAATCTTTCCAGCTGCAGATGCAGATGCAGATGCAGATTTAGATTTCTCATAGCACAAGGGATACAGTACCGGCTTCCATATCTGGTGGATGCACCGATTCGAGGCGGCGATCGGAAATCTAGAAGACGAACCAGCGGCGGCGGAGGAAGGAGGAGGAGAGAGTTTTTTGGCGGATTTGGGCAGCGAGAGAAAGGCTCTGATCTTGAGAGGTGGTGAGGAGGCTCGATCGTATTCTTCGATGAGATTGGAGAGATCTTCATCGGAGGTGATCGATACCAAAGCGTCAAGATCTTCAGTCGGAAGCTGACACCGCAGACTCACCGACGTACCACCGCATAACTCTCCCATCTTCAGCATTAGCTCTGTAAATTCACCACACCACAAACCATCTCACTCTCCACAACCTCCATAAATAAATATTTATCATAAATTATATTTTTTATGCTTTAATTTAAAAACAAAATTATTCATACATAAAATTCATTATAAAATATATATATATATATAAATAAAAATAAAAACTTTACAAGATGTAACAATACTATTATTATAAATAAATATATTTTTAATATTATTTTGTTTTGAAATGAATTATTCATATATTGTATTATTATGTATGAAAATCATGTATGAATTTTTTTATTGTAGTATTACTCGATTTTTACTTAAAATTATTTTTGTTAAAAATCATAGGAGTGCCTAACATAAATAAGTAAAAATTAAATGACAAGAAAAGCGTCATTTGTTATAAATAAATAATAATAATAATAAAAATTCAATTGTCCTTAAAAAATACTAATATTAGAATTTTCCGTCCAAATTTTTAGTATGTGGCAAACTTTTTTAATTTTTTTTTCTGTTTTGTTTATAAAGATTTTTTTTTTTTAAATTTACAAAAATCTTTTCTTTTAGATCCTATTATCAATCTGAAAACTAAATAAAAACATAAAAAAAACAAGTTAAAAAGTTAATTTTGTAAATTCTTTTATTCAAATATTTTAAATTAGACATAAATTAAAAATAATTCATTTTAAATAAAAAAATATTTAAAATGAATCTTAATTGTTGTAATTAAAATATAAAATAAAAATAAAATTTGAGTAAAAATAAAAAAATAAAAAATATAATTTGCATATATATATATATATATAGAAAAATAATATAAAAATCTACTTCTTAATCCATTTTCTAAATTTAGTGAGGTATCAAAAAAATATAAAAACTTTTCTTGATACATCGTGAGATTAAGGTCTCATTTGTCAATTATATATTTTAATTAAAAAATTATTATAAATTATCACATCATTTTCTTTAATTTTTTAACATATTTTTTTATAAAAAATTAAAAATTATTAAAATAATATATTCTTAAACGAAGCTTAAATTTAATTTTTAAATCTGAATAACAATATATATATATATATATGACAAAAGCACAAATGAACCAACCGGCAAAGGAGATGGAGCGGTCAACGGCGAGGACGCGTGTTTCGCCACCGTGGTAACGGAGCTTGCCGTCAGGATAACGGGGGAGGATCTTGCCGCCGTAACTGCAGAGGAACTTGATGGTGGCGGCGGCGTTGGGTTTGAGGGTGAGGTTTTGCTGAGTGTTGAGAGAAGGTCCGACCATGATTCAAGAGAAATGGGGTCCACGTGTTTCAGATTTATGAGAAAAACGAAGAAGAGAGAGACTACTTCAGAGGAAAGGAGAGAGAGACGAGAAAGAGAGGTGAAGATGCTTTGGATTAGCCTCTCTCTTCAAGCCTAAACAAGGTACCCTTAAGGCATTATTTATAGAGATTTTGCGGGAGGAGGCTAACGCTTTGTTTGGCATGTTAGCTATTTTAATTAATTATTTAGTTTTTTTTTAATTATTATTTTTTGGTCTTGTTTGTTATATATCTTAGTTAAAAATTTTAAAAATTATTATATGTTATCATATTATTCCCTCTACTTTTTTATATATATTTTTTATAAAAATTTAAAAAATTATTAAAATGATTTGTTCTTAAACGAGGCTTTAGGTTGACTAAAATAGTTATGATTAGGAAGATGGTTAATTTTTTTTTTTTTCATACCTGATTTGATGATTGTAAAAGAAAAATAAATAATGCTATATGTACTAATTAATGTACTAACAGTGATGTGACATAATTTTAAAAGTTTGGATATTTATAATTTGTATAATAAATGAGATCAATAATAATGATATAACACTAGTTAGTACACTAATATGTACACTAATTGATACATGTAACACCATCGAAAAAAAAGAATAGTGACAGAGCGCTCTAACACTAGAGCTGCGTCAAAAAAAAAAGAAAAGAAAAGAGCAAGCCAAATATCATCATGTAAGACTCACCATTAGAACTCTATTAGAACTTTCAAACATTATTGAAAGAAAAAATAACATAATTATAAATTAAATGTAATATCTCGTATTACTGATTATTTTGGATGGTTTTGCGAAGTAGGTTGAGCTAATTTTATAGTTTTTTTGACTTTTTTTTAAAATAAACGTATAAAAAAATAGATAAATGATATGATTAAAAAAGATGAAAAAATAAAAAATTAACTTTTAAACTCTTATCAAAAGAGATCTCTTACTTATTTTGTCTTTATTTGACTACTTTAACTCTAAAAAAAAAAAATAAAAAAAAATTCTTGATAAGCTGGGGCCTAAGGCGGTGAGTGTTTTCAAGCTGGATGCAGATTGAGACCAAATATTTTGTATAATTGAGATCAGATAGTGTCATTTTGAGAACATAGTAGAAAGTCACCTTTTTGGATAAAATGTCTCTAAAAACGTAATTGTCAAAAACGCAACAAAATTCTTTTTGAGAAGTGTCAAAAACGCAGTCCTAAAATTACAAATTAGGGCCTATGAAAAAAAAATAAAAAAATAATAGCTTGTTTGGTTTGTGTTTCAGAAACATGTTTTGGAAAAAAAAAGTACGAAAACATGTTTGGTTTGGTGTTTTGGGAAATTTGTTTTGGAAAATTGTTTTGAGAGAGAGTTTTGGAAAAAGTGATTGATTTGATGTGTGTGTGAGAGAGATTTGTTTGGAAAATTTGTTTGGTTTGTGTGTTTTGGGAAATTTTTTTGGGAAAATTTGTTTGGTAGAGAAAATTTCTGAAATTTGTTTGTAGAGAAAATTTCTGAAATTTTTTTCCCAAACACTAACCAAACAAGCCCTTATGTTGGGTAAGGGTATTTTGGTCATTTTAATTTGATTTGACACTATAAATAAATATTAAACTAAAAAGCAAAAAGTCAGCTTTTTACCAACTTCCCAAATCACTTCAAAAAAAGCCAAAAAACTTGATAAAAAGTCAAAAACTAACTTTTTACCAACTTTCCAAAATAACCCTAATATTGAAGAATAATGTGCAGGACCCCCTTTTTAAAACCCCCTTTGGACCCCCTCTTGATTTGAGGGGGTGCCAATCACCACTGAATATTGAATACATATTACATGAGATTTATGTGGATTTGATACATAAAAATATTTAATAATTAATTTGAAACTTTTTTTTGATGTGATAAGATTTGAATTTGATATGATGGAATCGGTCGTGATTGGTAGCTCGAGTCGGAGGGCTCGAAAATTGGCTCGAAAAAGTGAGGAGCGGAGGAGGAGGAGGGAGAGGCTGGAGGAGGGGCGGAGGCGGAGGAGGGGAAGGGAAGGGAAGGGCCGGACTGGAGGGGGCCATTAATATAGGGGGAGGAGGAGGAGGAGGCAGAGGCGACGGCCGGAGGCGGAGGCGACGGTGGTCGCCGGTGCTGCGACGAGCAGGCGGAGGCGACGGTGGTCGGCGACGGCGGAGGGCTGCCTCTCTCTCTCTCTCTCCATCTCCTCTCCCTCTGTTTCAAACGAAGAAGAAGAAGAAGACCAGCATGAGGAAGAAGAAGAAGAAGAAGAAGAAGAAGAAAAAAAAAAAAAAAAAAAAAAAAAAGCCCAAAACGACGTCGTTTTGGGCTGTCGAGCCGTTTCGAGCCGCGTGGTTTCGAGCTACCACGCATTTTCCATGATGGAATACTCATAATCTACAAATTTTATATTTATATGGGTAATTTACATTCATCTTTCTTGAGTTTATAAAAAATATAATAATTATTATATTGAGTTTATTTTATATTTTAATTCACATAATACATAAGTTGTTTTGAGAACTGATTTTTTAATAATTTTTAAATTTTTATAAAAAGACATGAAAAAAATAAAAGAAGATAAGAGTTGACTTTTTTTGTTATAATTTTTTAATTTTTTAGTAAAATTTTGAGTTCAAAATAGGCCTTAATCTTATTTTTATTAATAATTTTTTAATTATATGAATAAAAAAATATATTTTTATTATTTTTATACTGAAATGTATATATATATATTTTTTTATATTATTTATATTAGTTTCAATCATTTTAATCTTATTAAAAAAATTATATTAAAATCATAAAATTACGTTTATTTTTTTGAAACTTTATGAAAAATCAATTTAATTTATCTAATAAATAAATACACTATGTTAACTCCGCTGCATGTCAAACTCTTTATATAAAATAAAAAGTAATATTAGATATCAAGAATTAAATATCATGAAATTAATTCAAAAGTAATTGCATAACATATAATAAAACATTATAAACTAACCTAAGAGTAGAGAATTTTCATTAAAAAATTTCTGTAATACCTAACATTATTGTAAAATAAGAGATTTATCATGAATTAGAATGGTAGAAATTAGAGTTTAGTGGGACCTAAAGCTTGACGTCAGTTACGGAGATTACCATATACCCCATGGACCACCTAGGCTATAGGAAATTTCAAAATTTCTTTTTAAACAGAAATTTTCAAATTTTAACAAAAATGTCTAAGACTCCCTTTTTTTCCACCCCCTTTGACCCCCTCTCTTTCTTATTGGTTGAATTTTCTTTTTCTTTTTTTTTTTTGTTTCCCTTGTACTCCAATCACCACCTGCCACATGTGTGTGGGGGTGGTGGGGATGGTGATTGGAGAGAGTCTCCATCACTCCTCAAATTTTAAATCAACAATGATAGAGATCACTAATTTTGGAGCTCTAAAAAGACCACTAATGACATGGCACTCAATAAAAAAAGAAAAAAAATACAACACCAAGACCAAAATATCAAATCATTCATGGTGGGGCCTACTGCCACATCATTAGTGGTAGCACTAATTAGTGCTCCCACTCATTTTCCATTTTAAATCACTTGAATAGGAAAACTCTCTATTGAAAATATCAAAAAATGGTAGGACAACATTTTTTTTTTTTGGGGGTGTTTTGGGGGGGGGGGGGGGGGGGGGGGGGGGGGGGGGGGGGGGGTGGTTTACACGTTAGAAAAACAAAAGTTAAGCTGATACAAATTCTACATGCTAAATGATTTTTATTTTAAGTATAAGATTCACGTGAAAGAGGAATTTATTTGGTATGTCAAATTTTGTATGCCTATTTCTTTACTCTTTAAAAAAATTCAAAATTCAAATTAATGCTTATATAAATTGATCAAAAAAAAATGTGTATCAAATTTGAAACACAAAAACTAGTACGTTTTATATGGATCAATGTACTTGTTACTTGATTCTTTACTCATTTCCTCCAAAGAATTGCAGAATTTTCAATAGCACTTATTTCTATTTATTTCTCAATGATATTTGATGATCAAATCTATTGCAATGAGACTCTTTTATTTCATATAATTGATTCAGATTATATTTCATTAAATTCAATCTTTACTCTGGTAAAAAATAAAAAATAAAAATAAAAAAACACTCAATATATATATATATATATATTTTACAAATCTAAAAACATTTTTTATATTTATTTTCATCAAACTAATTTCTTCATAAAAAAAATCTAAATATTCAACCAAACAAGATAATTATTTTTATAAATAAAAATCAGCTTTACAAGATTTTCGAACTTTGTTGTAGCTTTCAACCGCTCCCATTGGTCCACATTCGTGATTATCACATTTTACTATTGTTTTTTCTTTTGAAACATTATGGTTGCGTTTGGTAGAACTTTGTAATTATGATTTGAGAGTATGAATTGTATTTTGAGTTTGTGAATTTTAAAATTATGATTTGAGTGTGAAAAATTTATTTGGTGAAAGAGTTTTGAAAATAGTTTTGAATTGAGTGGAGAATTTTTGATGTGACATTTGATATTTGATAAAAAAACTTACTAACTAAACATACAACTCAAAATTCTATTAAAACACATAAAAAAATTTTAAAAATTTTAAAATATTTAGAAAATATTTTTTTCGAATATATAAAAATTAACATATCAATTGAAAAAAAAAAAAAAAAAAATTTACACTGTTTTGGTCAACCGGCCAGACTACCGGTGGGACGTCTGGTTAGGCCAAATTTCGATTTTTTTTTTTTTTTGGTTGAAAAACACGCTCTCAAACAGAATTTTTGCCAAAAAAAAAAATAATAATAATAATAAATATATCTGATAGCACAATAATAATAATAATAATAACTAATTATATTACATAATTATACGTATTAAAATATAATTTAATTGGGCATTGATATATCAAAAATATGTTACATAAGTATATGTGTTAAAATATAATTTAATTAGGCACTGATATATCAAAAAGAGCCGTGCTACGTAGCTCGAAAGAGCGTCTCCCCTAATCCCCTGAAACGAGAAACGACGTCGTTTCGACGTTTTTGAATTTTTTTTTTTTTTTTTTCCGGTTCAATCAGAGAAGAAGAAGCAGACGATGGGAAGAAAGGAAGAAGAGAAGAAAAAAGAAAGAAGAAGAGAAGAAGAAGAAGGGAAGAAGGCAGAGGCGGAGGAAGAAGGCAGAGGCGGAGGCGACGTCGGCCAGGCGGAGCTGCGACGATCGGACGATCGGCCGGAATGCAGGGGCCTCTGTGTGTGTGTGTGTCTCCATTCTCTCTTCTCTCTTCTCTCCCTCGCTTTCCCTTTTTCTCTTTCCCTCTCCCTCTCCCTCTTCCCCCTGCGTTTGAGCTCGAAAATGGTCGAAAATGGCAGGAAAAAAAAAAGAAAAAAAAAGAAAAAAAAGCCTTGTTTTGGGCATTAGGAGGATTAAGGGGACAAGTTTTGAGCTCTCAAACATTTTCCAATAAAAAATATGGATAATATATTACTTGGGGCCAAATTAACGTAACAATTAAATTGGAGGAAAGTTCGGGGCTATGAGGAATTCAACGAAACCTGTGCAATTCGTTGGACGAGTGAAACCTAAGCCATCTATGGTGTCTAGGACTAGGGGGAGGTGATTCATCAATTTAGAGACACCAATACAGGATGAGTCATCACCCAGGCCATGTGTATACAAAGGAAGGCATGTGAAGTCAGCAGGGGTTAAAAAAAAAAAAAAAAGGTGGGGGCCTTCAGGAGGCAGCATAAACAGAAAATTGATTATCACTCCAGTAGCCTTTATTCTATTTTGTATTGTGATTGTGGTTACTTACCTACATAATTTTTAGATTTTAGTTTTTTACTATTTAAATAATTTGTTATTCAAATTAAGTTATATTTAATGTTTTAGTTTAAACAATTATTTATGATTATTTTATACCCCTATGTTTTTGACATAATATTTCTCACTCTGCTGTGTGCTTATAGTTGTTATCCCTTTCAGGTGATGAAATATAAGGAAAGATTACGACCTCGTATAGTGGACCAGTACGGAACTTGTTGCCGACATTTCCATTTTATTTTTATTTTTTTTTCTTACTTTTTCTTCGTTATTGTCGACCACCGAATAATAAAATAATAAAAGTCAATGGATGAATTTCTTTTTTATTTAAATCGTAGGATAATGAATGAAGTTTATTATCTATTTAATTATTCCCTTACTTTTATTTCGCTTCTGCTTGGGCCACTTAATTTGTTCAATCAAAATTAATAAGTTGCGATTCTAGCCCTAAGCATCCGGAGGTTGGGTGGTGATAGAAACTATTTTTCAGTAGACTTTTTTAATGAATGAAAAAAATGTTTAAAATATCTAGACTTTTAGAAACTCCTTAAATTTTTTTAAATTTTTTTTAATGAAAATTCAAATTAAAATACTACAGACAAAAAAAAAAAAAAAGAATTAAAATATTTGTTTTCACAGCTTTGTGAAACTTAAGCCACTTAAGCCACTATTAATTTAAAGTTTACCATGTTAATTGCAGTTGAGATACAATATTGTGCAGGCCCTGCAGGAGTATCCATTTTTTAAAAATGGACTAAGTCAAGTTCATCAAATTATCATGTTTTGTAATGCAGAATATCCAATTTTTAAGTTGCCAATTCTACTTTTATAATGGAGGAACATATGGCCTCTTTGAAGATAGAAGAATAATTAATGGGTGAAGATAATAGCAACTCAATTTATTCTTTCGACTCTCACATATAAAATAAAAAATATGAAAGTCTTATAATTTTATTTTGTTATAAAATTTTAATTTTATCATCACCATTCATCTTTTCATTTTGATACGAGTGGGTATTTGCTGCTCGCCACCCCATCCCAACCCAACCCAACCCAACCCAACCCAACCCAAACTCTTCCAACCACCTTAGCCTTCCTAATATTAGTTCCTCCCTAACCTCTTTCAATCCCCTGCCCCTTCACACTATGATGCCAACCCAGCTCTCTTCACCCTCCATCAGTGGGGGTAGATATATCAACTAGTGGCTATGGAATGGGAAGGAAAGGGACAAGTGGTGGTGACTGAAGCTGGGGCTAGCGGGGCGGGAGCTGGTTTAGGTAGGTGGGTGGGTGGGTGGGGTGGGATAGGGTTAGGATTTGATAGAGTAAGAATTATTTTAGTACTAAGTGAGGGTGTTCAATAAAATTTTACAAAATTTTAAATTATTGGCGAAGTCCAAAGAAATTTTAAAAATTATGTGGATTCTATTAATAGCATCTAATTATGAGGTGGAGGTGCTAGCTAGCTCTTTAAGTTCATCTAATAACATACATTAATAGTTATTCCAATATTCATTAATTCTTTATGTAAGCATCATTTAAAAGAGAGCTTGTTGCAACTATGAAAATGGTTTCATATCCAACCCCAAAGAGAAGGTAGTAGGCACATGGGTGGCTGCAAGGTTTATTCGGTTATGAGTCATTTTAGACATTGGCCATTTTGTCCTTTTCAATTGCTTTGCTCAAAAAGAATATCTTTCATGCATACTAAAGTAAGACTCCACTAATCATTATACTAAAGTTAATATAATTAATATATTACAGTATCAAAATGTTATATTTTGATAATGTTATTTTACTACTGTAATTTTCATTTGGGCACATTTTGATCATTATTCATTTCTTTCTATTAGATGCCTCAATTTCACTTTTAGATTATTAGATTAAAACCTTATTTTAAGTAAAACTGAGTTGACACAAATGACATTATTAAATTTGATATTAAATTTTATAATATTACTTTTTTTTGGCCAATCTTTTAATATGGCGGATAAGTTTTTTGAGGTTAATTACATTTAGCAACTCTGTACTTTTATTAAAATCTCACTTTAGTCTTTTTACTTTCAATATTTTTTTGGTTAACGAGTAAACTCCCCCAGCCTATCCTCCGCCGATTTCGGAATCAATTATCTAATGTCGGTTAACCGGAGTAGGATGATGGGCAAATCTTGGGTGTGTGCATAGACTCCACAACGCACACACCATTTCAGTCAGAGAGTGTAGGAGTCAGGATTCGACTCCACACTCAAGCCCTGGATATGGGTCGCCCAACACTTAAAGGGTCGTTCTTAAACCACTGCACCAAACCCCTGGGAGTTGGCCCTGGGAAGTGTGGAAACCTAGGACCTCAGGGCTTATGCCCTCAAAGCCTTACCAAAGTGGCACAACCCCTTGGGTTTTCACTTTCAATTGTAATAATTAACTTCTATACTTTCGGCCAAATTACAATGTCACCCTTCGATTCATCTCCAGTTAACAAAGTTGAGAAAACTTGTCATCTAAATCATATGTGACGTTTTTTTTTTTTTTTTTTGGTCTCGTTAGCACTCTCGCATTTTTATTAAAATCTCATTTTAGTTCATATACTTCTACAAAATCTCACTTTAGTTCTTCAATTTTTTATTTTTGTTAGCTTTATTAATAGTAAATGGATGGGAACATAAAATTATAAATTGGCTTAAATTCAAGGGATTGACTATTATAAGTGAAAATGAGAAAATAAAAATGAAATTTTGATGAAAATAAAATAGTACTAAATATAATTTATCCATTTTTTCGAGTAAAACTGCTATAACTTAGTGATAACAATTCATTAGAATTGCTCTAACATGTGAACATGTTGATACATATATTATGCATTTCATGATATATTCTCTCCTCATATTATTGTAGGCCATAATTGAGCAGGAGGAATCTTAGCTACTAATTCATATCAACTGTTACATAGTATAATAACAACCCATTTGCCTTTTCTTACACAAATGAATATAAAAAATAAAAAATAAAAAAAAAAATTTGGACAAGTGATTATCACTTTAGTTATTCAAATGGTTAATTATGAGAGTGGAAGGTAGGTTTGTTAATGAAGCATTTTCTTTTCTATCATGATTTTTAATATTATATTTGAATTTTGAATTTTTTAAGAGAAAAGACAGAAAATTTTGAAATTATTTTTTTGTGTTTTGTGTTTTTTTTTTTTGGGGGGGGGGGGGGGGTTTGAAATAGAAGAAAATGAATATATATTCATTGTTTTTTTTTTTTCTTTAGTTAACCATCAATAGATATGTACAATTAATTTTATTTTCATTGTATTTTACTTTTTATTAACAAATTTAAGATTTAAACATAAAATTTGATTGCTTTTTGAGGATAATTTGGGAGCTTTAGGTTAATATTCCACTAATAGTTGTCATTTTAATTGATGGGTGATGATTGAGACCCCCTCCAATCACCACCCCCCACCACCCCCACAGACACGTGGCAGGTGGTGATTGGAGGAGAAGGAATAAAAAAAAAAGAAAGAAAGAAAAAGTAACCAATCAAGTGAAGAGGGGGTCAAGGGGGTGGAAAAAAAAGGGGGTCCAAGTCATTATTCTTAATTGATTATGGCCTCATTTGGAGACTATATATTGTAGTTAAAAAGTCAAAATATTACTATAAATTGTCACATCATTTTCTTTATTTTTTATATATTTTTTTAATAAAAAATAAAAAAATTACTATAATAACGAGGCGATGCAACAATCCAATAAAACACTTCCATCAAAATGCAATGTGGCCCCCACTTGGAACATGGTATGTGCTCATGTGGTTCCCACTCTCAAAATGGAGGGCCCTAGGCGTTGCATGTCCAAACCCAATTTTGTTCACATCTCATTTGTCCTTTTTTTTGGGAAATTTTGTAATTAAAGATATTAACATCACTCGGTGTCATAATTAAATTATTTTAGTTGTAATTATAATGAATTATAACCAAAAGGATCAAGATCTTTATAATCATAACTAAATTAATAATTATAATAAATTATAATTAATATTGGCCTATTTTGGGAAGATGGTAAAAATCAACTTTTTTGCTTTTAACCAAGCTTTTTGGGAGTGATTTGAGAAGTTGGTAAAAAATTACTTTTTTGTTTGGGTTAATATTTATTTATGGTGTCACATCACACTAAAATGACTAAAATACCCTCACCCAACTAAAAAAATTACTTTGTACCCAAACTTACTTTTTTGTGAATATTGAGGGTAATTATGTAATTTGTCAACTTACTTTTTCAACTTCCCAAACCAAAAGAAAAACGCAACCTGCTATTTGATCAAAAACGCAAACCTTGCGTTTTTCACCCATTCCCAAAATAGGACATTATAATGAGTTATAACTAAAGTCATAAAATATTATAAGGCCAAGTTTGGCATCCTAATATAAGTGCACTTATTTCATCTTTTTATCTTTTTTGGGTCACATCAATCAACATCTCCTCTCTACTTTTTCTACACATAATACAAGAAAAGTCAAAAAGTGCACTTATTCTAAACTTCCCAAACTTGGCCTTAAAGACACATAATACACTTTCTCTTTTATTTTTCATATGAACTATAGAATTTTGTCCTTTTTTTCCATTTTATTTGGCTTTTGTCCAAAGGGATTGGGGCTATCCACCTTTATCTCCTATCCTTTTAAATATAGAGAACAACCATGAACTTTGAGGTTCATTCACATACATATGGTACTTGAAATGTAGAAACATGCAATGAGGGCGATCTCATGACATTACTTCTCACAAGTTTTCTTTTTAATTAATTTATCTAGGCAAAAATAAATAAATACACATATACCGTGTTATTATTTTTATTTTTATCTAGAACTTATAAAAAAAATTAATATATATATGTATATTTATATATAACTTATAAACGCTCAACCTCATGATGGCTTTTTCTAAATAAAAATAGCAGGTTCAAATAAAAAGAAAAATAAAACAAAGAGGTTGGCCCAATAAATGAAGTGTGCTTTTATTGGGGTAAGATAAGATTCAAATTTTATCTCTGCATTACACAAATTTTCCTTTTCATCTCCCTTTATGGATTGTAAAAATTAAAAAATAAAAAGAAAGAAAGTTTATCCAAGTTATAACATTTTATGTTTGAAAACTAATGAGGTTAGCTGATTCGGCCAAATTCCTACACCTTAATAAGAGGTTAGTAATTCAAATCTGCTTACGTGTAGGTTCTTTTTCTATGTGTATTTCTTGGGATTACTCTTTTTCATTTTGAATCTTTTTATATTAATGTTGTGTTATATTTAATATCATACATGAATAAATATGTATGTTGAGCCTTTTAAGAAATTCTACTATACACACTCCTCTTGGGATGTGTACCATATACCTCTCAGTTATGATGTTTGTGATCTTTAGTTATAATCTATTGTGGTGTTAGTTATGACTTGATTATACATCCGCATTGTGATATTAGTTATGACTCATTGTGGTGTTAGTAATGACATTATTTTAATTATGATCCAAAATGTATTTGGTTATACTTTATCTAATATTTGGTTCTAACTTCATTTTTTTTTTTTAGTTATGACTTTCAAAAGATTCAATTATGACATTTATGATAATTAATTCCATAAATGTTATAATTTGTGTATGATACACACATTTTGAAAATATGTACCATAACTTAACCCGAGCCTTTTTTGTTTCATAATCTTTGTGCAAGAAAAAGAATTTGAAGTGGAGGCAGCAAAGATTATATGGAATGAAATGGCACTTTTAAACATTGTTTGATGGGTATATTTTTCCTATTTGGGAGAATAACACTTTGAAAAGTTGGAGTTAGAATTGGGGTGATTTTATTTGTATTCAAATAACACCTTAGTATGTTTACTTAAAAATTTAAAATTTTAATTTCTATTATATTTAAATGTAAGTTTACTAATAATGATGATACACATTAAATCTTCAAATAAAATGTTATTTTTTTCTCATGGTATACCCAAACCATTTATACATATTCTTCATATTTAACTCTCTTCATCTTCTTCACCAAGTTTCAAAAAAAAAAAATTTCATCATATTCCTCATTCAAAAATTTCAATCCATCTCAAAACTCATCATTATCACCAACATCATTATTTATTCTCCTCTTTCTCTCTCTCTACAAATCCACAAACCTTTCCTGTATGCGAACAAAAGAAATAGCTTTAATAAGAAATTTGAGAGGGTAATTTATGCATAAAGTTAGGCCGAGCTAAGACCACCTGTAAGAATGGATTGAGCTAGGTCCATTCTTGGTCATTGCGCTGCGTTGTGGGCCGAGGCACTAGATGGAGTGGCTCGGTCCTAGGCCGGGCAGATATTTGGCCAAAGCTTGGGCCAGGTTAATTATGTGTGATCCAAGAGGGACCAGGGTATGATCGGGGTAGAGGATTGAACTGATTTCAGCCCGATGGAGCGTCCTTTTCATTGTCCAGCTCAAGGTAAGGTTGCTTTAGTTCGGTTAATCGTGTTACCAGCTTGGGTAAAAGAGTTGTAACCATCTCACTTGGTTGGCAGTGAGTAAGGTGTTATCAGGATAGGTGTTATCCTTGAGAGTGTGATTTTTAGGAGGACTCTTATAAGGAGAGTTGGAGTCCTACTAGGATTGTGCCAGGTGGAATCTATGAAAGCTCATGACAGGACCTATGTACAGGTATCACAATTCTTACTCTAAAAGACACAGAGCTTATTATCTATTGTCTAGTTGCTGACTTAGGCATTAGAAAGGTTTCTGGCACACACCTGTCGGCTAGCTCATGTTTGAATTTTCAAGTAGCAAAGCGACAACGTTTAGGAGGAGTGTCAATTTGATCAACAAGATTATACGAGAAAATTATTATGTACTCGTACAATTGGCGCCGTCTGTGGAAAAAAAACACAAAGAACAAACCTTTTGATTGAGTTTCTTTTTTAGTTGAAATCTATGGCGCACAATGAAGACTTGTCACATTCTGTTATTGATGGGCAAACCCTGGAAGGGGGCGGGAGGCGCGAAGGTTTACCTTTTATCCTGCTCATGGCAGAATTAGATCCTCAACGACGGAACCCACGGAGAGACACATGAGAAAGACAGGGCTTGAGTCCTCGTCACTTTCAAAGCTCTGACAGACAGAGGCGAAGGATGGATCCTCAGGTTCTGGAGGATCGCGTAAGGGAGAAAGACGAATTGATAAGAAGGATGGTGGTAGACATGGAGATGTTGAAACGCCAGATAAAAGGCATATGGGTGGCAGAAGAAGAGAGGCGTAAAGGCAGCGCGTACTCTTGCCACTCAGAAGATCGTGACAGGCAAGACACACCGTCACAAGCTGAGAGTAGAAGCCTCAAGACAGGTGACACACAATCAAGGACTTCTAGGACTCGTTTTTTCCAGGTTTGAGAGAACGAGGACAAAAAGGTCTTTGACCGAGGAAAGCAGTTATCGGCCCTCACATTCGCACCAAACGACATCTAGACACACGGAGTAAAAATAGTAGGTTCAAATCAAAAGACAAATAAAACAAAGAGGTTGGCCCCAATAAATGAAGTGTTCTTTTATTGGGGTAAGACAAGATTCAAATTTTATCTCTGCATTACACAATTTCTCCTTTTCATATCTCCCTTTATGGATTGTAAAAATTAAAAAATAAAAAGAGAGAGTTTTTCCAAGTTATAACATTTTATGTTCGATTCAGCCAAAATTCCTACACCTCAATAAGAGGTCAATAATTTAAATTTCCTCACGTGTAGATTCTTTTTTCATGTGTATTTCATGGGATTTCTCTTTTTCATTTTGAATCATTTTATATTAATTATGTGTTATATTTAATATCATACATGAATAAATATGAATGTTGAGCCTTTTGAGAAATTCTACTATACACACCCCTCCTGGGATGTGTACTATATGCCTCTTAGTTATAACGTTTGTAATCTTTAGTTATAACTTATTATGGTATTAATTATGACTTGATTATAACTTAGTTATATACATTGTGATATTAGTTATAACTCATTGTGATGTTAGTTATGACATTATTTTGATTATGATATAAAAGGTCTTTGGTTATACTTTATATGATATTTGGTTATGACTCAATTTTATTTATTTATTATTTATTTATTTTTTTTTTTAGTTATGACCTTCAAAAGATTCAATTATAACATTTATAATAATTAATTTTATAAATATTATAATTTGTATATCATACACACATTTTGAAAGTATCTACCATAACATAACCGGAGCCCTTTTTGTTTCATAATCTCTGTGCAAGAAAAAGAATTTGAAGTGGAGGCAGCAAAGATTATATGGAATGAAAGGGCACTTTTTAACATTGTTTGATGGGTATATTTTCCCTAGTTGGGAGAATAAACACTTTGAAAAGCTGCAGTTAGAATTAGAGTGATTCTATTTATATTCAAATAATAATTTAGTACGTTTAATTAAAATTTTAAAATTTCAATTTTTATTATATTTTAATGTAATTTTACTAATAACAATACATATTAAACCTTAAAATAAAATATTATTTTTTTTTCATGGTACACCCAAATTATTTATATATATTCTTCATATTTAACTCTCTTTATCTTCTTTACCAAGTTTTAATTTTTTCTTTTTTTTTTATATCTTCTTCCTCACTCAAAAATTTTAATCCCTCAACTTACCATTATCACTAACATCATTATTTATTCTCATCTCTCTCTACAAACCCACAAACCTTCCCTGTATGTGAAGAAATGAAATTGCTCTAATGAAAAATCTATTCAAGAATTTTTGAAAGGATTTTTTCTTCTTCTTCTTTTTTTTTTTCAAAATTACAGAATAAATCTTATTAATAAAAGATGGAAAAACCATCAAGAATAGCAAATATCTTTATCTAAAAAGAAGGTTTGAACTCCCATATAAGAGTACCAGACAAAGGGGGTGTTTGGTAGGGCTTTTTTGAGCCAGCTTATAGCTTCTGGCTTTTAAAAAGTTATTTTGGACTGTTTGGTTAAACTTATTTCAAACAGCTTCTGATTCTAACAGCTTATTTTAAGTCAAAAAAGCTGATTCTGAGAAGCTGCTCACCCCTTGCTTCTGATTATCAGCTTCTGCTGTTGACATATTAATTCACACTTATACTCTTAGATTTTTTTATTTTTTATTTTTTTAAAAATAGAAAAAGACCCAAATGGACTATAAAATATTATTATTATTTTTTATAAAAAATGTAGATAAATAGTGAATAATAAAAAATAAAAATTAATTGAAAAAGCTACTTCACAGCTTATTTAACAAACACTACTGAGCAACTTAAATCTATAATCCAACAGCTATACCAAACAGGTTAACAGCTTCTGATTAAAGTCATAATCTATAATCTATTAAGCTATAAGCTATAATCTGTTTTAACAGCTACACCAAACAGCACCAAACTCAGCCCACGTCTTGCCAAACAGTGTCCTACACCATTAGTCCACCTTCTTAGAAAACTCAACTCACATCACCTGGAATTATTCATCAAGCATCTAATATCATTAATGAGTCTATCCACATTTGCAACCATCATTGTCTCTTTGATATCATACAAATGACCTGCTATGCATCACCCTTAAGGATAATATTCTAAGGCTGTAGTTCCAGTGCAAAACGTAAGCTCTCTCGTGCAACCAAAACTTCAATAATGATAGGATCAAAATTCGTCCGCAGATTCACAATTCTAGCAGCTATGAAATTGCTATGGGAATTTAGGGTTTTTGATATGTTTATTACTTGGGTATATCTTGAAGGGTAATTTTTTTTTTTTTAAAAATGATATATTAAGAGTAATAATTTTAAATAATTTAATAATATATATTGAAAAATTAAATGTATTTAATAATTTTTTGGATGCAAATAGAATCCTACGGGTTAAAATCCACAAACCCATAATTGGTTGTACACGTGGTAGGAGGCCGACTTGGACAATTGTAGTGGGGGAATTGTTTGATTGTGAGGGTGGGCCGACCCATCTAATACGCAACCATCCAAGTTGGGCTGATAGGGTTGGGGAGGGTCGGTTGTACTTTTGTGGGATTTTTGTAAAGCTTGTGTGACCACCATTCGTTCCTACAGGAAGGATTCACTCGGTTTGATTTGGAGTTTTTTTTAATTAATATTTTTTTTTTTAATTTTTAGCAAATATTTTTAATGTTTTCATTAATTTTTTTCCCCACTTTTTAGCACTATTTAATTTAGATATACTTAAAAGTTATAAAATTTATGTAATTTTCTTTTTAAAATTCAATCAATACAACAAAATATGAAATCGTACAAAATTGTTATATATTTTTTTTGTATTCAATGAATTTTTAAAAGATTTTTACACAAATTTTATACTTTTTAAATATATTTAGATTAAATATATTTAAAAAGTTAAAAAAAATTGATTAAAATATTAAATAAATAAATGAATTAAAAACCTAAAAATTGTCTTCAAAATCTCCAAACCAAATAGAGTGATTACTATCTACATTTAACAGGTGATGTGGTTAGGGGTTTTAAAAATAAAATTATTAAATATTTTACACAATATTTACATTGATATGGGACACATGTGACACGTCCATGTAATTCTGTAGAATATTTAATAATTTTTTTGGCAAAAAATGATAAAGATCTAAATGAATTATAAAATAGAGAGGGACTACATATCCAAAACAATTCAGTCAGAATTTATCCAAAAATAATAATCAATAATTTAAATTCATTTCATTTATGTACCCATACTTCAATGATTTTATCTTCACTACACAAATCAATTCTAGGCCAATTCTGGCATCATAAATCTGGGTTCCTAACTTTTTCCTATAGAATATTGTACTAAATATTCACATGGGTATATGTCTTACACTCATATAAGTATTTGATAAAATATTTGATAATTTACTTGAAGAATCTAATATTGCTTTTCTTTTGAGATTTCTAGAATTTTTATTAGAAAAAAAAAAAGAAAAGAAGAAAAGTGCACCCATTGGTGATTTGATAAGCAATGCTAAGAATTCTAAATGAATTATTAAATATTATACACAATACTCACAGATATATGAAATTTATCTGGCGTACAAGAATCTCTCACTTATATAAATATTTGATACTGTGATAGAAAACTTTAAATGTAGAACTTTAAATAGAACTCTATAAAACTGGCATTGAAAAAAAAAAAAAAAAAAAAAATCAAAATATCACATTATAAATGAATCCTACCTCATTAGAGCTCTTAAAAAAAAAAAAAAAATCATATCATAAATGAGTCCTACCTCATTAGAGCTCTCCTTTCGAAACTCCAAAATATTTTTCTATTTGATACAATGTTTAATAATTTATTTGAGGTGTGCAATTTTTGGTGATTTGATTTGACCCTTTAATTTTTTTTTTTTTTTTTTTTTTTTTGGAGGGGGGGGGGTGGCGGCGGCGGCTAAAATGCTTGGTGGAGAAAAATTGTACAAATGACAAGTAATACCTAACGGGAAATTGATGTTTGAGTTAAAAATAATTCTTTTTCGATTAACTTGTTAATTAAATAAGTGAAATTCAAAATTTAAATTTTATTATAGAGTGTTTTAATTTTGAGGATGTGTTTGCTGGAGTGGAGTCAACTAACCGGTAACATGTGGCGCAGCATTTATTTATTTTTTTTTTGTTATTACATGAAAATCTTTTTACTGTCTCGCAAGTTCAAGACAGTATCTTTTATAAAAATTACCAATTTTGAACTTAAATCTAAGATCTTAATCCCCAAGCTTTTACCAAGATGCCAAACACCATTGGGTTAGTGGAGCTGCTTCTTAAAACAATCTACTATTTAACTTCGTAAATTTATATGTTTATTATGGATATGTTTGATATAAATTTTTTGGGTTAAAATGGTCATAAAAAGATAAAATAGGTTAAAAAGTCAATAAGATAAAATGTTACATTCAAACTATAATCATTTCATTTTATCCTTTACAAAAATCAAAAGACCAAAAAATTCATTCCAAACGAATAGCTTCAACGATTTTTTTTAATTTCTTATTTTACTATGTTCAACCCTACTTCCAGGTTAAAATAGTCAAAAAGTAAAAAAGCAACTCATATCCCAAACAAAGGCTATGTAATGTTACAAGATTTCAAAACCTATTCATCTTGTTTGATTTCAGTTTTCTAAATTCAACTTTTTAGAAATTGAGTTTTTTGTTTTTTCATATATATTTTTTATATTTTTAGTGAATATGTTTAAAATTTTAATCAAATTTTTTTTAAAAAAATTTAGATGCACATAACCTAAATGTATTTAAAAAAGTAAAATATTTATAAAAAATTAATAAATACACAAGAATATGAAAATGTACTAAATTTTAATATTTTTTTATTTATATTTTTGATATTTAGTGAATTTTTTTAAAAAAATCACAAATATTATACTTTTTAAGTATATTTATGTTAAATGTATATAAAAATTAAAAAATTGCTTAAAATATTTTTAAAAAAATACAGTGAATGTAACACCTTAAATATTTAATTAATACCACAACTAATAATAATAATAATAATAATAGTAGTAGTAGGTGTGATAGTAAAATAAATAATAAATTTTCTGCTGATATGCGATAAAGTGTAATTTAATTAAAAATTATATATATTATAAAAAAAATGATATATAATTAGTTTAAAAATTGAGCCAAATTAAAATTAAATCAAGGTTTGATTTAATTAAAAAAAAAAAAAAAAGGGATAATTACAGCGGCCTGTCACCACCCTAGCATTGGGTGGTGACTATGCACTTATAACATAGGTGAGTTGTGGGGGAATATGAGAATAGGGTTACCTGTGAGGACATGTGGCCAAATTAAAAATTGCCCCATATCAAGAAGGAATAAGTCATGCATCATTCTCCTCTATAAATAGTTCGCACCTGTGGCTGAGCTCGAATGAGAAGAAAATATCCTTACGGGTAATAACGAGGCCGTTATAAAAAAAAAAAATAAAGGCTAAGGGTTAATATTAAAATGAGTTATATCATATCTTGAGTGATTATAATATATTTTACGTATATTTTACATTATCATAAATTATTTTACGTAATTTATGTTTTATAAATTATATTAATATTTTAATTACGTTAATTATTTTCTGAATTCTATTTGCTTAAATTGAAATACATGGATATGTTTGTTTAACTTTTAAAAATTATTTGACAATAGTTTTATAAACAATTATGTTTTTAAGTACCACCATGGGAATCTCATGTCTTGAGGGACTTAAATAACCATGGGCCTCTATTTGGCTACTTTGTGGTCCTCTGTTTGTCATGAATCTATTGACCTCTGTTGTGATTGTCACTCTTGTGACCTCTGTTCTGTTCTGTTCTGTATTGTGGTTATGGTTATTTATTTATATAATTTTCGTATTTCAATTTCTGCCACTTTGGATAATTTGTTTATTCAAATTAAGTAATGTAAATGTTTTAGTTTAACTAACTATCCATGGTTATTTTGTATTCCCTATACTCTTGGCATAATATTTCTCACTCTGCTGTGTGCTTATAGCTGTTACCCTTTCAGGTGACGAGATGTAAGGAAGACCCGTAACCTCATATAGTGGAACCCATACAAGAATTGATGCTGATTCGTTATTTTATTTTTTTTCCTTTTCTTCCTTTCTTTTTTTTTTTTTTTACTGAGGGCCAGTCATTGAATAAAAAAATAAATAAAAGCCCTATAGATGTACCTTTTTTTTTTTTTAATCAAAATAGTCGAATGAAGTTAATTTTCTATTTAATTATTTTCGTACTTCCATTTTGCCTCCGCCTGCGCTACTTAATTTGTTACGATTAGAATTACTTAGTAAGTTGCGATTCCAACCCTAAGTCCCTGGGGTTGGGTTGGGTTGGGTTGTGACAAAGATGGTATCAGAGCAATGGTTAGAAATAACAAATAAAACAAATTGAGAAATAAATATTTACCTGCGACGTTAATCCTTTTTTGTAAAATCTCACGTTTATTCTGATGATGTAGGAATGTTCGAGATTAACCTTGATGAGGCATTTTGGGAGGAGCGTGGGCTATTAATTTGGAGGATATTTTAGCAGAGTACCTCGCCTCCACCTCACCGGAAGGATGGGGAGACTCAGAGGATATAGTTAGGAGATTACACCCTAGCCTTGCCTAATTGATAGGTTGGCCAATATATATATACAGACTGATCCTACTGATGTACCCTACTTACTGTGGAGGTAGAGTTGTGCTTACATGCGCGGACATTTTCTCAAACCCACCCATGTCCTCGGGCTTGCCCCAGGATATGACTGCCTACACTACATCGTTAGCCCTTTACCCCCAGATTTTGTGGCAAGAAGGCGGAATGTGTACCCCGAGGACTACATTTTTACCAAGTCCCTAACCCGTTGGAAATTATTAATATTCAAAATGTTGATTTTAGTAATGACCTATCATATATTGAGCAACCGGGATGGATCGTCGATCGAACATTTTGGGGCTACATACAGTCTGTCCTCCTTTACACCGTCCAGGCCGCATGGGTTTGTTTTGGTGTGGTACAGTTAGGATGAGAATTTAAACTTTTTATGCAATATTACTTTCATGGTTGTTTGACCCACCACTCTAGATCTTGGAGAAGAAAATTCTTTTGTAAGCTAACCATAATGAGTTCTGATCATTTTTGTTGTTTTATTGTACTAAAGAGATGAGACACTAACAAAGTTTTTGACTTTTGGAATAAGGATGTAATATTATATTTGTATAAATAGCAAAGTTGGTATTTTATATATATTGTGCTATGTATGCTTATATATGCTGCGTTATCACTGTAATGCCTCATTTATTACTTTGTAGCATTGCCAATAACGGTAACGGAAGTGAGTAATCAGTCAGTGGCACCGAATCGATGGAAAGAATCATGGAAAGAGCAGTCACTAGCTTTTTGCAAGCCTTGCAGACTAACATAAACAATGGGATGCCAAAACGGCAAAAGAGCCGGTTACCATAAAACAATTCCAAGATCTGAAACCCACCACATTTACCGGCGGTCCAGACCTAATGGTAGCAGATGCTTGGGTTAAAGACATGGAAAATATTTTTCGTGCCCTACCCTGTACCGAAAGATAGAAGGTTACTTTCGCCACTTTCACTTTTAAAGATAATACGCATGAATGGTGGCTTCTCACTCTGGAAAAATAAGAAATTGCGACTTAGACAAGATTCTTGGAAGTATTTTACGAAAAGTACTTCCCAAATTCGTTAAAGGAACAGAAGGTGTCGGAATTCATACATCTAAAGCAAGGAACCATGACGGTGGCCGAATACGAGAGCAAGTTAACACAACTCGCTTGATTTGTGACATATGTCATCCCCACCGAAGCTCGAAAAGCAAGGAAACTCGAAGCAAGATTGGATGTTGAAATCAAAGATAGGCTTGAGGTTTTGAAACTACCAACCTATGCAGAAGTGGTAGACCAAGCATATATTGCAGAAAAAGAAATTAAAGCCTTCCATTCTGGGGAACCAAGCTAAAAAAAGCAATTCTGGGAAAGAGACAATAGAAGATTCGATGTTGCGCCTCCCAAGAAGGTGAATACAGGTACAACTAGCTCAGGCAATCAAGGTTCTACTAACCCCAGAAGTGGCACCATTCCAACTTGCCCTACGTGTAGAAGGGCTCATTGTGGACAATGCCATCGAGATACGGGAGCAGGGTTTAAATGCGGTCAAGTTGGCCACTTGCTGAGGGATTGTCCAAAGCTTATCAATCCTATAGCCAGGCCCTCTGGACCAGTCAGAAAACCAGTAGGACCTGGAGGAGAGAGGAAGGACCAAAAACATTAAGGAAGGGCTTTTACCTTGGTACTTGGAAAACCAGAAGTTATCGAAAACGTTGTGTCAGGTAAACTTTCTGTCTATGGTCATTTAGCTTATGTTCTTATTGATTCTGGTTCAACTCATTCTTTTGTTGCACCATCATTTGCTGTCAAGTTGGCATCAACACTCGAATCCTTAGGATATATATTGTCTATGTCTTTTCCTTCTGGTAAGTCCGCCCTTAATACTGATGTGTACAAATCTTGTGTTATATCCTTAAAAGGCAAAACCTTATACGTAGACTTGATTTCCCTTCGTATTGGTCACTTTGATATAATCCTAGGAATGGATTGGCTGGTGGCCAACCACGCCTCTATTGATTGTAAAGCCAAATAGGTCTCTCTTCAGTTACCAAACCAACTCGAGCTTGTCTTTGATAGGACTGAAGTTTCTAACCCTTCCAGTTTTATATCCTCCATGACAGCACAACAACTTCTAAGAAAGGATTGTTGTAGTTATATTTGTTATGTGATTGATATACAAAAAGAGGCCCCCACCGTTGATACAATCCACGTGGTTAGAGAATTCCCAAATATCTTTCCTGAAGATCTACCTGGTACCCCAATTGACCGGGAAATCGAATTCACCATTGAAAATCAACCTAGCACATGACCCATATCGAAGGCTCCTTATCATATGTTGATGACAGAATTGAAAGAGCTGAAGACTCAACTCCAGGAACTACTGGACAAAAGGCTTCATTCGACTTAGTACCTCGCTTTGGGGAGCTCCAGTACTATTCGTAAAGAAAAAGGATGGCACAATGAGATTATGCGTTGATTACTAAGAGCTGAACAAAGTCATTATCAAGAATTGGTACCCTCTGCCACGAGTCAATGACTTGTTCGATCAACTTCAAGGTGCCCAAGTATTCTCGAAAATTGACTTGCATTCCAACTACCATAAACTAAAAGTTAAAATAGAAAGCATCGAAAAGACTGCCTTCCGAACCCGTTACGAGCACTACGAGTTTCTCGTCATGCCATTTGGCATCACAAATGCTCCAGTAGCCTTCATGGATCTCATGAACCGAGTGTTCAAACCCTATCTCGACGAGTTCGTTATAGTCTTCATTGATGACATTCTCATATACTCCAAGTCACCGAAAGACCATGAGCAGCACTTGCGAATAGTTCTATAAACACTACGTGATCACAAACTCTATGCCAAGTTGAAGAAATGCGAATTCTGGATCATTAGTGTACACTTCCTCAGCCACGTCATTAACAAAGATGACATCTCGGTTGACCCTCAAAAAGTTGGAGCAATCATGGACTGGCCACGACCTACTAATGTGTCAGAAATACAAAGTTTCTTGGGTCTAGCTGGCTATTATCGACGCTTCGTGCAAAATTTCTCATTAATAACATCACCCTTGACCCAACTAACTCAGAAGAACACACCCTTTGAATAGACTGACAAACAGGAGCGTTACTTCCAAGAGTTAAAAAGTAGACTAGTGTCAGCTCCCATATTAGCACTCCTTGTGGGAATAAATGGGTTCGTCATTTATAGTGATGCTTCATATAATGGTTTGGGTTACGTTCTTATGCAAAACAAAAAAGTCATTGCTTATGCCTCGTGACAATTAAAGACTCACGAGAGAAACTACCCAACCCATGATCTAGAATTGGCTGCGGTGATCTTCGCCCTCAAGATTTGGCGTTATTATCTCTACAGTGCAACTTACGAGATTTACATTGATCACAAGAGTCTTAAATATCTGTTTACACAGAAAAAACTGAATATGAGGCAACGGCGGTGGCTAGAATTTATGAAAAACTACGATGTAAAGATCCATTACCATCCAAGCAAAGCTAACGTGGTGGTAGATGCATTGAGCCGAAAGACGACTAGAAGTTTGGCATGTATGATCGTTCCCCGCAAGATCAATGGACTACTCGCCAATATAACCGTGGAACCCGCATTGATTGAAGAAATTAAAGCGCGCCAATGTGAAGATAAACTTTTGAAGAAAAAGTACGAGGAGCAAAGGAGTACGACTGATCCTGATTTCACTATGAGCAATAGGATACTAAAATTTTGAAATCGAATTTGCATACTGTAGCTCGACTTTTTCGCGCCCTCCTTTCGGAGAGCTCAAATTGGTCTTACAGTTCGAACTCCTGCCACGGTTCTGAATCTAGTCTCACAAGTGTAATGTGAAACTGATAAACATCAAAGAGTCCAATCCGGCAAATCATTTTTGGAAAATCAGATTTTTAATGAAATAATGCTAAAATTGGACTGCTTTGCCAGATTACAGAGTCGCTACCTAAATATTTTATTTTTGGAAAATTTAGGAAACCCTGACTCGCGCTAAAGGCCACGTGTCTGTCATCACCAAAGTTGCCTCGGCTTGGGAGCTTGGGTACGAAAGGGAAAGGTCCTGAAATGAGCACCCCCGTTCGCCTGATCAAAAATCAGCCTCTATTAATCATGATATATTGTTTTATAAACCTCATGTGTTCTTATTCTGATTATTAGCTAACTTTGCTATGTGATGCGCACGCATACAAGTATAGACTAAGTCGCAAGACTTGGAACAATTCAACTCATGTTTGAATTTGCCACCCTCAAGTGGGCTAAAACGTGGATTTGCCATCAAATATGATGGGTTTAAAACATGATTTGCCACTTCGCAAAGCGGGCTTAAAACACACATTTGTTGAATCATTCCAATTCAAGCAATAAAGCCTTCATCCACAGGCATTCATGCAGTTTAGCAAATAAGCACATAGCCTCATGGCAAGCATGCGAAACATGGCAATATGGCAATCACACTCATGCAAGTATGCTAAAGCGTAAAAGCTCACCGAGTACTCCAAGCCAAAACAAAAACTAGTTAGAAAAATGCATGATCCTAACTATATTAAGATGCCTAATGCAACACATGCAATAATGCAATTAATAGGCTCGGCTACCTAATCATGGTATTTTCAACACTTTGATAGCATGTTTTGAAACACGTATTCAAAGAATTATTGAAATTACGATGCAGTTTGAATGATGCGCCGAGCCTCGGTGCATGCAAGACAAATGAATGGATGCAAACATGCAAGCATAAGGTATGCTAATAAAAAATGTCCCTAAACTAACCATCGAAAGCGGTTAAATAAAGGGAGAAAGACGTGGGGTTGGAAGACATGCACACACGCACGCACACTTATTACAACATTGTGCCCTCGCAAAGGAGGGTCCGAATGAATAAGCTAAGCTATACTTAGCTAAGCTATACTAAGCTAAGCTGATTATTACAAAATGAAACTAATTAACTATTCTAGCTAATTAATTATTACAAACCGAATTGAATAATTAGCTACGCTAAGCTAATTAAGTACAACATTTGAATTGAATAAGTAGCTATGCTAACTAACTAATAAAGCGATTAAACGGCCTCGAGGGATGAGGGTTGCATGCATGCTCGGTTGCTCCACCCGAAAACGCCCTTGCCTTGCCATCGGATGCCTCTGTTTGCACTTGTTTGATCTTTGAAAACTGTACCAACTTCCAGATTGCCTCTGCTTCAACACAGCAACACATTTGTACAAAAATTCACTGATGGCCGGTCGACCACCCCCATTTCTGGACTTCTGCTTTTGCTGCAACAGAGAGCAACAAAGGTAAAGCAAGGCATTTTCAAGAAATGTGTATACTGCTACCCTCCTTATCATCTTTCAAGCTCAAAGGAGTGTAGGATGATGGTTTGAGAACCAAGCTTGCACAAGCTTAATGAATACACAAATAAGACTCGAAACAACCACCACCCTATCATACACGATCAAGGGTGACGGTGACCAAGAAAAGCGGCACGTTTTATCACTTTGAGTATGAAACGTCCTATTTTTCTTTGTGTTTGGATTAACGTCTGATCCAAACACATGCAATGCAACACAACATGCTTAACTTGCTCAAGTTTTACTTGTCATGTTTTATTTACTCATTTTACATTACCGATTAGTCCTTTAATCGATTAAGTCCAAGGTGATTGTCCTCTAATGGAAAGAGGACTTACGCCACAAGTACCTTGAGCATGAAAGAGGCCTCATGCTGTTGGTAATGAACTCCCGAAGGAATTAAACCATTAGGCATGAGGGTCTCAATTCCACACTCAAGCCAACGAGGGGCTCAAAGCCACTTTTAAAACAAAGTAAAGAGTGAAGAATAGAGGGAGGTTGCAGATATTTCAGTGTTGAAATGGCATGTAAAATGACAGTAAATCATGCAAGCAACTCATGCAATACATGTTTAAGAGCCTAACTCATTAAGACCATTACACTATAGCCATGCAATACAAGCCTCAAAGGGCCAAACCAACTCAAAACAGAGTTGAAACTAGTCAAAACAGTGGCTAAAATATGCTGAGACTAAGGCACAAAAGGCTAGAAAAACATGCACACATGCTAGCTTGGAAACAAGACTCAAGACATAACTCTCAAAAGCAATGAAAGAGTGAAACAAATGAGCATGTGACAGAGCTATATACACTGAAATTACATGTAAAAAGACACTACAACATGCAATCATTCCAAGCAAAACATGTTTAGGGGCCTAAAATGCCAAGCTAGTGGAGCCATTTACACTACAACTATACAAAACTAGGCCCACATGACCAAAGCAGCCCAAAACAGAGCTAAATCATGCCAAATCAGAAGTAAACACATGCTGGAAATAAGCTAAGTTAAGCTTCAAAAATATGCTACCATGTGATACTAACTAGGCATGCAAGTGAGACACAAGGAGGGGAGGCTAACCCCTCCATTTTTGGCCTTCAAAACATACTCTTTACCATTGAAATAACTCTGAATTTTAGTGGTTTAAAGGCCCAAAAAGTTTGGTTTTAACATGCTAAAAGATGGTACAAAAAGTTCCACAAACAAGCAACAAGAAGGGTAGACAACCCCTTAGCACAAAATGGCCTCAAACCAACATGTTAAGGCCCAAAAATCAGAACTTTTCGTAGTTGAAAACTAGGTCCAAAACGCTATAAAGAGATGACAAAATAAGTATGTACAAAGAGCTTAAATGAGGTAAGTCTTATACCTTTGATGCACAGCACAAAACAATCACTCTCTTAGGCTCAAACAACCTTCTAACAGCCCAAAATAGGTTCCAAGAGGCCTCAGCTCCAAGGTGGTCCTATTTGGTTAAGGGCTAGTGTGCAAATGTGTAGAGAATTCTAACTATCAAGCATAAAACAAGATGAGAGAGAGAGAATTCTAGAGAGAGGAAGAAATTTGCTCAAAATTATCTAACCCCTCAAAATGGGGAAAGACCCCCCCTATATATAGAAATTCAAGCCAAAGGCTTATATTCATCTCTCCATACACGTGTATGGAGATGACATTCAGTGAACAACAGCTGGCACAGCTGGCTAAGAAAATATCTGAAAAATGAGAAAAATGGCCGTCGGCCACCTCACCTAGTCGACCGACCACTTAAAGTGGTCGACAAGAGGGAAAAGTGGCCGACAAGGCCCCTACTTCTTCCGGGCCAGAGGCACCAAGGTTTGGTCAAAAAACAAGCACAAAACAAAAAGGGTTTAGAGGCTCAAAGACAAGGCGTTCCGCCGAGAACTTCGGGCGCTCAAAACAAGCACAAACAAGTACAATCATCGAGTGCACAAATGATAACGTCTAAGTCTTAAGGTCGGTCAAAAATAGGGTGTCTACAATTGCCCCTTTTTGATAGAACTCGGAAGTCATGAAATGACTAGAGTGAATGTCAAAGCCCAAAGACGACCTATTTTTTACAAGGCCGAAGACTCAGACAAACAAGCAAACAAAACAAAGAACGGTTGCGCCCGCAGGCTGCCTACGTATCCCTTTACAAGGAATCAAACCAGCGTAGTTCTGGGGCAAGATCCAAATGATATACACGATGTAGGACATAACTTATGATTATGCAATGAGGGCTGTAATGAAACATCTAGATGCAAATGTTATGCAAAGAAATGCTACAGCAAACTCGTACATAAGCAAGTAAACATGAACCAAATCATATTTCATCCAGAAAGGATGTAAGAAAATTATACAAACTTACACTACAACAAAAAAGGCCTTTGGTGTCAGACTGATTTTGTCTCTAAACATCAAATTTTCGTCACTAAAGTGATCTGTGACGAAAAAAATTTGTCACCACATTCGTGGCCTATACGTCATCGCTGAAAGTACCTAGTGACGAAAAACAGTTTCGTCGCTTATTTTTGATTTTTGGCGACGAAATGTTTCGTCGCCGAATGTTGAATTTTTCGTCCTCTATAACATCAATTTCGTCACCAAAACTAAATAATATTTTATTTTATTTATTTTTCGCGACAAAATATTTCGTCACCAAATAGATTTTAGTGACGAACGTTTTCCTCACCGATGATATGGATTAAGGTGACAAAAAAGTTCGTCACTAAAATGAGCAGAAAAGAAAATTCTTCAATGACAAAAAACATTTTGTCACCAAATATTTCAATTTAGCGACGAAATATTCAGTAAATGTGACGAAATTATTTGTTTGGTATTATATCATTAGTGACAAAATTATTTGTCATGTTTTTTGAAAACTAATAGTGACATTTTTTTTATTTCGTTACTAATAAAAATTAAAAAATTTGAAAATGAGGACACTATTTTCTTCCGAAATTATTTCTTTTCAGTAACAATTCCCTGCGCATTTCAATAACCTATTCAATAAAATATCTATTACAAATCAATACAAAAATTTGTTCATTTTCATAAACATCACAGTCGTATTTTAGCACTATCCACAAAAATACAATATGAACTGCATGCGGATTATAAACATGTCTCCTAATATACACAAACGTCTACTAATATCCACAAAAATATCATATCAACCGCATGCGGATTACCAAAAACATCTCCTAATATCCAACAACAAAATATGTATACTAATATCAACAAAAATAAAATATCAAGGGCGGATTATCCAACATGCCCTGTAATACCAACAAAAATATAAAATTTAGAACGCAACCAAAATACATGTAAGGTAATATGAACAAAAACACAAAATGAGCTACCATCTGCCCTCTAAATTACCAAACATGTCCATATCAAATCTCGAATCTGCAAAAACATGAAACACAAAAAAGAAAAAAAAAAAAAAAAAATGCAGTTAGACAATTATCATCTTATCCATAAAATATACAATTTAACAAGCATTTTTTTGAATTAGTTTTCAAATTGGGAGTTCGGTGCAAGTTCCGTAAGTTTCCACAACTTACATTGGTCCCTCCCGACGTGTTTGAGGTGTTCCCCGGGCCGTCCCGTGGCTGTTACACGATTTTGGCCCCCGAAGGTCTATTTTCAAGCTTAAGTGTGAAAAAGTGCAATTTTAGACTTGGTTTTCAAACCGGGAGTCCCGTACTAGTTCCGTAAGTTTTCACAACTCACATTGGTCCCTCTCGAGGTGTTTGAGGTGTTCCCCAGGCCGTCTCAGGGCTGTTGCACGATTTTGGCCTCCGATGGCCTATTTTCAAGCTTAAGTGTGAAAAAATGCATTTTTCGACTTAGTTTTCAAACCGGGAGTCTCGTGCTAGTTTCGTAAGCTTCCACAACTCACATTGGTCTCTTCCAAGGTGTTTGAGGTGTTTCCCAGGCCGTCTCGTGGTTGTTGCATGATTTTGGCCCCCGATGGCCTAGTTTGAAGCTTAAGTGTGGAAAAGTGCAATTTTCGAATTAGTTTTCAAACCGGGAGTCCCGTGCTAATTCTGTAAGTTTTCACAACTCACATTGGTCCCTCCCGAGGTGTTTGACGTGTTCCCCGGGCCGTCTCATGACTATTGCACGATTTTGGCCCCCGATGGCCTAGTTGCAAGCCTAAGCGTTACAAAAGTTCATTTTTTGACTTAGTTTTCAAACCGGGAGTCCCATGCTAATTCCGTAAGTTTCCACAACTCACATTGGTCCCTCCCGAGGTATTTGAGGTGTTCCCCAGGCTATCTCGTGGCTGTTGCACGATTTTGGCCTCCGATGACCTATTTTCAAGCTTAAGTGTGAAAAAGTGCATTTTTCGACTTAGTTTTCAAACCAGGAGTCCCATGCTAGTTCCGTAAGTTTCCAAAACTCACATTGGTCCCTCCCGAGGTGTTTGAGGTGTTCGAGGTGTTCCCCGGGCCGTCTCGTGGCTGTTGCACGATTTTGGCCTCCGATGGCCTATTTCCAAGCTCAAGTGTGAAAAAGTTCATTTTTCGACTTAGTTTTCAAACCGGGAGTGCCGTGCTAATTCCGTAAGTTTCCATAACTCACATTGGTCCCTCACGAGGTGTTTGAGGTGTTTCCTGGGCCGTCTCGTGGCTGTTGCACGATTTTGGCCTTCGATGGCCTATTTTCAAGCTTAAGTGTGAAAAAGTGCATTTTTTGACTTGGTTTTCAAACCAGGAGTCCCGTGCTAGTTCTGTAAGTTTCCAAAACTCACATTGATCCCTTTCAAGGTGTTTGAAGTGTTCCCCAGGCCGTCCCGTGCCTATTGCACGATTTTGGCCCCCAAAGGTCTATTTTCAAGCTTAAGTGTGAAAAAGTGCATTTCTGGACTTAGTTTTCAAACTGGGAGTCCCGTGCTAGTTTTGTAAGATTCCACAACTCACATTGGTCCCTACCAAGGTGTTTAAGGTGTTACCCGGGCCGTCTCATGGCTGTTGCACGATTTTGGCCTCTGATGGCCTATTTTCAAGCTTAAGTGTGAAAAAATGCATTTTTCGACTTAGTTTTCAAACCGGGAGTCCCATGCTAGTTTCGTAAGTTTCCACAACTCACATTGGTCCCTCCCGAGGTGTTTGAGGTGTTTCCCGGGCCATCTTGTGGTTGTTGCACGATTTTGGCCTCTGATGGCCTAGTTTGAAGCTTAAGTGTGAAAAAGTGCAATTTTCCACTTAGTTTTAAAACCGGGAGTCCCATGCTAATTCTATAAGTTTCCACAACTCACATTGGTCCCTCTCGAGGTGTTTGACATGTTCCCCAGGCCGTCTCGTGACTATTGCACGATTTTGGCCCCCGATGGCCTAGTTTCAAGCTTAAGCGTTACAAAAGTTCATTTTTTGACTTAGTTTTAAAACCGGGAGTCCCATACTAATTCCGTAAGTTTTCACAACTCACATTGGTCTCTCCCGAGGTGTTTGAGGTGTTCCCCAGGCCGTCTCGTGGCTGTTGCATGATTTTGGCCTCCGATGACCTATTTTCAAGCTTAAGTGTGAAAAAGTACATTTTTCGACTTAGTTTTCAAACCGGGAGTCCCATGCTAGTTCCGTAAGTTTCCACAACTTACACTAGTCCCTCTCGAGGTGTTTGAGATGTTCCCCGGGCCATCTCGTGGCTGTTGCACAATTTTGGCCTCCGATGGGCTATTTTCAAACTTAAGTGTGAAAAAGTTCATTTTTCGACTTAGTTTTCAAACTGGGAGTCCCGTGCTAGTTCCGTAAGTTTCCACAACTCACATTGGTCTCTCTCGAGGTGTTTGAGGTATTCCCCGGGCCGTCTCGTGGCTGTTGCACGATTTTGGCCTCCGATGGCCTATTTTTAAGCTCAAGTGTGAAAAATTACATTTTTGGACTTAGTTTTCAAACCAGAAGTCCCGTGCTAGTTCCGTAAGTTTTCACAAATCACATTGGTCCCTCCCAAGGTGTTTGAGGTGTTACCCGGGCCATCTTGTGGCTGTTGCACCAGTTTGGCCTCCGATGGCCTATTTTTGAAGCTTAAGTGTGAAAAAGTGCATTTTTGGACTTAATTTTCAAACCAGGAGTCCCGCGCTAGTTCCGTAAGTTTCCACAACTCACATTGGTCCCCCCCCCCGAGGTGTTTGTGGTGTTACCAGAGCCGTCTCATGGCTGTTACATGATTTTGGCCTCTGATGGCCTATTTTTCAAGCTTAAGTGTGAAAAAGTACATTTTTGGACTTAGTTTTCAAACCGGGAGTCCCGTGCTAGTTCTGTAAGTTTCCACAACTCACATTGGTCCCTCCCGTGCTGGTTCTGTAAGTTTTCATAACTCACATTAGTCCCTCCCGAGATGTTTGAGGTGTTCCCCAGGCCGTCTCGTGGCTGTTGCACGATTTTGGCCTCCGGTGGCCTATTTTCAAGCTTAGGTGTGAAAAAGTGCATTTTTCGACTTAGTTTTCAAGCCGGGAGTCCCGTGCTAATTCCGTAAGTTTTCACAACTCACATTGGTCCCTCCTGAGGTGTTTGAGGTGTTCCCCTGGCCTTCTCGTGGCTGTTGCACGATTCTAGCCTCCAGTGACCTATTTTCAAGCTTAAGTGTGAAAAAGTGCATTTTTGGACTTAGTTTTCAAACCGGGAGTCCCGTGCTAGTTCTGTAAGTTTCCATAACTCACATTGGTCCCTCCCGAGGTGTTTGAGGTGTTCCCTAGGCCGTCTCATGGTTATTGCACGATTTTGGCCTCCGATGGCCTATTTTCAAGCTTAAGTGTGAAAAAGTGCATTTTTTGACTTGGTTTTCAAACCAGGAGTCCTGTGCTAGTTCCGTAAGTTTTCACAACTCACATTGGTCCCTCTTGAGGTGTTTGAGGTGTTTCTCGGGCCGTCTCATGGCTGTCACACGATTTTGGCCTCTGATGGCCTATTTTCAAGCTTAAGTGTGAAAAATTGCATTTTTTGACTTAATTTTCAAACCGGGAGTCCCATGCTAGTTCCGTAAGTTTCCACAACTCACATTGGTCCCTCTCGAGGTGTTTGAGGTGTTCCCCGAGCCATCTCGTGCCTGTTGCATGATTTTGGCCCCCAAAGGTCTATTTTCAAGCTTGAGTGTGAAAAAGTGCATTTCTGGCCTTAGTTTTCAAACCGGGAGTCCCATGCTAGTTTCATAAGTTTCCATAACTCACATTGGTCCCTCCCAAGGTGTTTGAGGTGTTACCCGGCCTATCTCGTGGCTGTTGCATGATTTTGGCCTCCGATGGCTTATTTTCAAGCTTAAGTGTGAAAAATTACATTTTTGGACTTAGTTTTCAAACCGGAAGTCCCGTGCTAGTTCCGTAAGTTTCCACAACTCACATTGGTCCCCCCCGAGATGTTTGAGGTGTTACTCGGGCTGTCTCGTGGATGTTGCACCAGTTTGGCCTCCGATGGCCTATTTTTGAAGCTTAAAGTGTGAAAAAGTACATTTTTGGACTTAATTTTCAAACCGGGAGTCCCGTGCTAGTTCCGTAAGTTTCCACAACCCACATTGGTCCCTCTCTAGGGTGTTTGTGGTATTACCCAAGCCGTCTCGTGGCTGTTACACGATTTTGGCCTCCGATGGCCTATTTTCAAGCTTAAATGTGAAAAAGTGCATTTTTGGACTTAGTTTTCAAACTGGGAGTCCCGTGCTAGTTCCGTAAGTTTCCACAACTCACATTGGTCCCTCCCGAGATGTTTGAGATGTTCCCCGGGCCATCTCATGGCTGTTACACAATTTTGGCCTTCGATGGCCTATTTTGAAGCTTAAGTGTGAAAAAGTACATTTTTGGACGTAGTTTTCGAACCGAGAGTCCCGTGCTAGTTCCGTAAGTTTCCACAACTTACTTTGGTCCCTCCCGAGGTGTTTGAGGTGTTACCCGGGCCGTCTCGTGGCTGTTACATGATTTAGCCCTCCGATGGCCTATTTTCAAGCTTAAGTGTTGGAAAAGTTCATTTTTTTACTTAGTTTCATGCCTACGTGTTGAAATAGTGCAAATTTCAAAGTTGTTTTCAAATTGGGAGCCACGCGTTTCTTTCGTAAGTTTGCACAACTTATGTTGCTCCGTCTCAAGGTGTTTGTGATATTTCTCCGGATCTTTACATATATATTTCACTATTTTCCTGTGACCTTTCGCCCCTAAATGTCAAAGTTTTTTTTTTATTCTACCCTAGTTGATTAAGAAATTTCTACTAAATTAACATAGAAACATAATATACTAACAAAGCCTACTAATCCAATAAAATAAATTAGTAGAATGCACCGAGTTGTATATCCTGACCAGGATTGATTTTGATCCACATCGATATTTTGTCTTCATTTCATCATATTATTCCCATTAGCTAGTGATTGTTCCTACACAATTGAAACACCAATAAAAACAAGAAAAGATAACATTATTAAGAAGAAACTTAATTTTTGACAATCAACATATATAAAAACATTTTACTTTGAAGCTAGCGAGAGACTTTTGACCAAACATTTTCCAAAAATATAATCTAGCAACTCTGATAACTAAATTTCTCAATAATAATTCTTAGAGCAAACTCCAACCATGCTCTTCATTTTTCACTAGCTAAAGTACAAAAAAAATGAGCTGTTTATTTTACCTAAGTACTTTAGCTATTGTGTGTTCCAACCATACTCTTTATTTTAACTAGTCATTAAACTAACTTAACCAATTTTTTAAATAAAAAACATTATATATTACCGTTGACATAGTTGTTGAGGTGGCATTTATAATAATATATATTTTAACATATTTTAAAATAATGTTAGTTATTTTTTTATTAAAATATATAGTACATGAAATTTTTTTTTTTAATCAACAAAAAATGAAACTTTATTGATGACAATAACATACAATACATATGAGATTTCATCAATAAAGGAGGGGAGTGAGGGGAGTGCACAAAGCTCAATCATGAGCAAGCACAACCACAAAGGTTGGAGAGGAACCAACACAAGCCAAAAGAAGAGGAGAAAAAATTAAGAGACTCAGATCCACACTGCTGCAGCATGTTGCTGTCACAATGCACCAAGCTGCTGCTACTGTTGCTGCTCCTTCTAACCCAAGCACCATCTCACACTACAATCCTTATCACCACCACCCAAGGCCAGACCAAAGAAAAGCCCAGACCTAAACACATTAGACCCTGCTGCTCTGCTGCTGCTATTCTAAGCCAGGCACCTTCTAACCTAATTCATTGACAGAATAAGCCACAGAAGAAGCTGTACACAGAGAGTACATAGTTGAAACTTGTAATAACTAACACTTCAACAAGCATTCACCTTTGTAATTAAACTACTAGTATTTCAAGCATTCATTCATTTCAATTCCAAACATTGTTCAAACTAACAATAACTAGTTCCAAAATAAACTAAATAGAAATAAAATTCTGCTTGCAAGGGGAAATTAAATCCACCAATAATCTAGTTCAAGCATTTAAAAATTAGTTCCAACATAGTTTTAACATAAAGTAACTAGTTCTTACATAAAGTAAATATAACGACCCAACAATAAAATAAGTCAAAAACATAGTTCCAACAACAACTAAATCTTATAATAGTGAGACAATGCCAAAGGAACATGTATACACTTGTATGTGCCAATTAATGAGACATGACACTTGGTACACTGCATGTTATTGATACCCTCAGAATCTTCATGTACGTGCATTTGAAATTGCATGCATGCTCTCTCTCTCTCTCTCTCTCTCTGAACTATCAAAACCTCGATGTGAAGGTCACATATGGGATGATCTGCAATTCAGGCAACACAATTTGGAAGCACAACAAGACTTGATGTGCTCATTAATGGGTCCATTTGGGAAAATTATAATATGGTCCTGAGGCAAAGTGTTTTATTAATTGAAACAGTAAAACTTATTGCGTTGTGTTGATTTTTTGGAGATCAGTGAATATTGTAAAATATTATTCTAAAACCTCCAAATAATGTATATTCAATATTTCATGTCTTGATATGTAGTACAATAATGTATTTGCCAAGCAATGTTGTAAGACTATGTTATAGTTCAGTACTTCTCGCCGATTGTATAATTATGAGAACAATTATTTTTCTCGTCCTGGTTTAGAAGACACAAAAGCAATATTCTAAAAGAACAAAGAAGCTAACTCCAATCAAGACAGGCACACTGTGTGCCTCAAATAATGTCAGTGACATGCAGTCATACAGTGCTGTTATGGTGAAAGCATCCAAAAAAACATGTTTGTCATAAGTAGTGCCAATTGTTTCTATTAATTGAACTTCAAGTTTGAACACTAATCTCTAAAAGTGAATCAATAATAACATCATCCCACTTTGAATATGTACAGCTCATAGGAGAGTCATAATTCCAGTATTTTGCCTAAATCATGCAGAGTGGCCTCCACTGAAGCATTATACACACACACATATATGTTTTTATTTGTGCATAAATTCATCCCAAAATGAGATCTCATAGATTCCCTGTATGCAAAGTGCAACAGAGTTCAAAACTAGAACATCAGACAGTACACACAACATAATTAAACATATAAATTGGAAAGATACTAATCCTTGCAGGTTTTAACATTTCATACATTTTGCAAATATCAAATATATGAAGTAAAACCTAGTAAAACAGTCGAACTTCTTTATCAATTCTCTAACAAAAAACGCTATTATAAATACTCACACCTAAATCTGTCTATCAAATGGTTTAGCTACACAAATGGATTAGAGGGTTTGGTTTAGCTACACAAATGAATCAATTCAAAAAAAGGCATGTTTGGACTGTTGTAATGGTGTTCAAGGGGTGAAAGTCTAGAGAGCAGGAACAAGCACGGCTGGAAGCATTGTTCCAACTATTTACGGGTGTACAAGCGGTGAAATCCAAAGAGCAATCCAATCACCACTTGAGCAAGGTGGGTCGATTTGGGACTGGGTCGACTTTAGGGTTAGTTGTGAAGGTATATGCGAATTGAAGGAGACATAGAGAGGAAGACAGAGAGACACACACACGCACAGAGAGAGAAAGAAAGAGAGGGCGAAATAGAGGACATACATACCCGAAACAAAGCGACGGTGGTGCTAACCCTTACGGTGTGCTCGTCCAACCCTTGCGTTGTGCTCGTCTAACCCTTGCGGTGATGCTCCAGTAACAGAGAGGAGGGCAGCGTGAGGGGTGAGGCGTGAGAGAGAAGAGACACAGAGGCGTGAGGCATGAGAGAAGAGAAATGGGAGGTGAGGTCATGTAGGTGAGGTTTGGAATCTGTGTGTGAGAAGAACAGATATATCTAAGGCGCCAATATATTCATTTCCCTCTAAAAATCTTTAGCAAGTAAACCATTTATTTGGTGACAAAATTATTTCCTCACTAAAAATAAAATTATTAGCCACGAAAATAGTTTTCTCACTAAATAATATTAAAATATTAAAAATTATTGGTGACGAAAATATATTCGTCAGTAATAATTTTATTATTGGTGACTAATTTTTTCCTCACCAAAAGTCTGAAAATTTTGACACCATCTGAAAAATTAGCGGGAAAATCCTTAATGACAAAAAAAATATAAATAATGACGAAAAATAATTTTGTCACCTAATTTTTTTATTATGTATGCAGATTGGTGACAAAATTTTATTTGTCTCTAAAAATGGTACATTTGGAGACAAAAAATTATTTTCTTCACTAAAAGGTACGTCTTTCGTGACAAAATTTATTTTCGTCATTAGTTTTCGTCTCCAATGACACTTTTTGTTGTAGTGTTAATTGCGCCTTTCACAGGAAAGATAAAGAACAACACAACCCTTGGGCACCCCCAAGGTGTGAAACAAGATTTTAACACGTGGCACACGCGAGGAGAGAAACGGTGTGAACCCAGTGACACACCCTAAGGCTCCGAACCACAAAGAACAGTGATAACAAGTGAAACACATCCAACTATTATGCAACCAAAACAAAGAGCGGTATAAGCATTGGATTCCGTCCGGATGCTTTTAACCAAAGCGTCCTAACGCGTCACGCGCCAGAGGAAAAAGGGAGCAGTGTAAACACTGGAGGATGGTATAAACATCGGAGCACGTCCCAATGTTTCTAACCAAAACAAGGTGGTACAAGCGTCGAAATTTGTTCCAAACACTTCTAACCGGAAGGGTGGTATAAACATCGGGCACACGTCCTAATGTTTCTAACCCAAGCAAGGTATAAGTGTCAGAACACGTTTCAAACGCTTCTAACCGGGAGGGTGGTATAAACATCGGGCACACGTCCCAATATTTCTAACCAAAACAGAGTGGTATAAGCGTCGGAACACGTTCCAAACGCTTCTAACCGGGAGGGTGGTATAAACATCGGGCACACGTCCCAATGTTTCTAGCCAAAATAGAGTATAAACATCGGGCACACGATCTAACATTTCTAACCAAAGAGGGTATAAACATCAGGTACACGACCCAATGTTTCTAAGCAAAGAAAGGTATAAATATTGGGCACACGACCCAATGTTTCTAACCAAAGAAAGGTAGTGGTATAAACACCAGGCGTACCCGAGTGTTTCTAACCAACAAGGGGCTCAAAGGATAGGAATGATCTTACCTGGAGTTCCTCTGAATGAACCGTACATACAATATCGTCTGCTTGCACCAACTTTGAATGAACTGTATATACAATATTGTGCCTGCATAAGAAAGAAACTTGACAGGTACAATACAATAAGAATGCATATTCTATGCAAGATGAATAACCATGACACAATGCTTAGAGGCATGCTTCATGCACATCATGCGAGGAACAAAACAGAAGCATATTCTATGCAACGAAAAATGGAGCACGTTCTATACAACACCAAATGCATATTTGATGCAACAAGTACGAACATTTTCTATGCGTATGTAAGGGCATGTACAATACAATACAACGCGACGTGCATATTCTACGCAAATATGAGAACATGTGTCATGCAATGCAATGCAACATACACATTTTGTGCACAATAATAACAATGCATATTCAATGCAACTCAATAGCATGTTCGATGCAAAACACCGAATAAAGAAACGCGTGTCTTAACAAGACTGATTCAGTTGCAACCTCCGATTTACCTCTCAGAGGAGTTACAATACATTTAAAAAGGACACGCCTCGTTCATGCTGGCTGACGATGAGTCACGCATCGAAGACATGAGTTAAAACTTCCGCAGAGACACTTTGAGCTGAAAAGTGAACTTTTCTCGCACTTTCTCGAGAGCCAAGGACACAAAACAGCATAAAAACACACAGGGAGAACACTGGACACCTGCCGGCCACCCTGAAGCAGTGTCGGCCAATTGCAAATATTGCCGGCCACCTAAGTGGCCGGTCGGCCACAAAAACTGGCCGGTCGGCCAATTGTGGTAAATCTGGGCCATTTTGGTCTTTTTGCATGGAGATCTTTAAAAACACATTTCCAAATCACATTTCCTCACACTCACAGTGTCGAAATTGCTTGCTCTTCATCCCTAGACACTTTTTCCTCCTAGATCCGTGCCTTACATGTATTTTCCAATGCCCCTCGCGAAGTTAATTTGCTAAAACCTTTCGATTTCCTCCGTTTTGAACCGATTAAAATTTGTTTCGGAGCTTTTTTTCTCCATTTTCGCCACTTGAGGTTTGTTTCCCTCAAGTTTGTCTTGAGTTTGACGCCTTTTCCCGGGCTTTGACTTTTCCTTTCATTTTCTCTCTCCGAGAGTTGACTTTTGTTGACTTTTGCCACTTTTCACCTATTTTGCTCATTTTCGCCTGCTTTCTCTCCTTCTTTCTAGATGGTAGACGATGCTCCCCATGATGGAGGTTCTCCAGGGATGGAGGGAGAGCCTGAGTACATACCATTGCTGCTTAGAGTGCGACCTTTCGACCTGGAGAGGTACCGCCCCAAGACGTATGCACTACCACCTAGTACAGTCCGTCACTTCCGCGGATTTGCACGAGGTGCACTAGCAGATCTCCTTCTGCGAGAGCCAGAGTTTCACTTATCTCATGGTGCCTCCGAGGTACACACTGTATTCTTACATTTTCTGCGATGTATTTTACATTTCCTGCATAGTTCACATCTTTGCACTGTACTTCATCTGCTCATTCTGAACACATGTACACACTGTATTTTGTCTGCTTATTCTGAACACATTCACACACTGTATTTCTGCTCATTCTGAACACAGGTAGACTCCCCGTTTTACTCGAGGATATGGGTCCACCTTAGCGAGAGAGTGGTACATGGACCTCCCCGACGGCATCCGGCAGATCATCGATGATGCGGAGTTTGATTTGTTCTGCATGGGGCTATTGCACCTCATGGCGAGCAGGACCCTTCTGAGCGCGCTGGTAGAGAGATGGTGGGATACCACCAACTCTTTCCATTTCTCTACTGTTGGGGATATGACGATGACCCCATATGATTTTTCCATGTTGACGGGCCTTGAGGTGGGAGGTCAGCCGATCCCATATGATACCGATATGGGCGAGTGGGAGGCCGCCTGGACCTATTTGCTGGGAGCGCACCCACCTATCTTCCGATCAGGGATGGTCCGATATACCTGGTTTGTAGACCACTACAAAGGGACAGCCCCAGCGATTGTAGAGGGGGCCAAGCAGTATGCCCGAGGTTTCTTGATGTTCCTCTTCGGTACTACCTTGTTCGCCGACAGGGCGAACACTGTCGGGCTATATCTTTTGAGCACCTTAGTGGACTTATCCCAAGTTCGACATTATGATTGGGGCGGTGCTGGCCTCGCTACCCTGTACTGCTACATGAGCTCGACCTCCCGCAGGAGCGGGAACAGAGTTGACGGCTATTGGAGAGCCTGGGAGGTATGCTTTATTTTTCTGCATTACATTCTCTGCCATGCTTTCTGCTTTGCACTTTCTATACACTGCACCCACATAGTCTAATATTTACATTTGTACTTTCTGTACACTGCACTACACACGTTGCTTTTTGCATTCTCTGTGTATTCTGTATTCTCTGCATTCTGCATTTTCTGGACATTACACACATACTCTGCTTTCCGCATTATCTGTGTTTATCTATATTCTCACTATCGCCCTCTTGCTTTTTACAGCTATAGGTGTACGCCTATTTCTCGACGCTTGCTCCAGAGCCGGAGGTCGAGATGCCTCTTGGGGTGCCATACTCGCATCGATACGACGGTCGGTGCCAGCCGAGGACCCGGGAGACCCTCTCATTCCTTCGCCAGTATTTCGATACAGTGAGGGCGGTAGAGGTAACTCAAAACTCACAGTTCTTTCTGCTTTCAGCTCTAATTCACTTTACATATCTAATGGCAACTTATCAGTCTATGCACTTGCTGTTTACAGTTCACGTGGCAATCGTAGGCGACGATGCCAAAGGGTGCCAGATTTCAGTTCGCTGGAGCTTGGGGTGCTTCCCGGTATCGGCTCATGTTCGAGGGACCAGTAGGTCGAGCTTGGTTCCTAGGCGAGCGCTTCATGCGCCAGACGCTGGGTCTGTTGTTACAATCGGTTCCCTTACCACCTCAGCCTTCCATGTGAGCCACAGAGAGTCTCTCCTCTCAGGAGATCATCAACTTCATGCGGGGTGGAGATGCAAACCTCTTCATTGGGGAAGGGGACTATACGACTTACATCCAGACGTACCTCATGCCTCCCTTGATAGGCATTCATGCTGATACAGGGAGGGCAGCTAATGTCCCTTCATCGAGCAGGGCCCGGGCAGCAGTTGCCCCTTCGACGAGCAGGGCTCGAGCATCGAGGGGCAGGGCTAGAGGGATACCCGTTGCTAGACAGAGTGTTGGATGGCCAGATCTTCCGACCGAGCTGATGGGTTGGCGGTTCTCTGGAGAGCCTTATCAGATCCCGATTGAGCCTCCGTTGCCTGGTCACAGATATGTCAGGTCACCCGATTCATCACCGGTATGCATTACAGTTTTCATTTTTTCCATTCTTGCTTAGATACTCAGATATTCATTCATTCTAGACACTGATCATTTTAACTTGCATTTGCAGCCCTCTATAGGGTACGTCGAGGGGTTACTCAAGATATTGGCCACATTCGAGGGCATGATCTTGAGAAGGGAGTCTGTAGACTACCTGAATTTCCTCCGCGCGCGCCCCCTTTTTTGGAGAGGGCGCAAATTGGGTTCTAGCTACTACAGTTCAGACTCCTGTCACGGTTCTGAATCTAATCTCACAAAGTGCAATGCGAGATTGATAAATCACCAAAGAGTCCAAATTTGGCAATTGGTTTTGAAAAATCAATTTTGAATCAAAAGTTCCAAACATGGACTGCTTTGCCAGATTACAGAGTCGCCACCTAAATATTTTGTTTTTGGAAAATTTAGGAAACCCTGACTCGTGCCAAAGGCCACGTGTCCATCATCACCAAAGTTTCTTCGGCTCGGGAACTTGGGTACGAGAGGGGAAGGTCTTGAAATGAGCACCCCCGCTCGCCCGATCAAAGGATCGGCCTCTACTAAACATGATATGTTGTTTTTGAAAACACATGTGTTCTTATTCCAGTTATTACCTAACTTACTATGTGATGCTCGCAAGCGCATACAAGTATAGACTCAATCACAAGAATTGGAACAAAACAACTCATGTTCGTTTTTGAAAATGGTTTGAAAGTGGTACTCGCAAGTAGGCTAAAGCGCGGATTTGCCACCCTCAAGTGGGCTTAAAACAGGATTTTGCCACTTTGCAAAGTGGGCTTAAAACTCACATTTGATGAATTGTCCAAATTCAAGTAATGAAGCCTTCATCCATAGGCATTCATGCAGTTTATCAATTAAGAAAATAGCCTCATGGCAAGCATGCTATCATGGCAGTCACTTACACACATGCAAGGATGCTAAAACATAAACACTTACAGTGTACTCCGAGCCAAAACAGAAAACTAGTTAGAAATCATGCATGATCGTAGCTATGTTAAAATGCCTAATGCAACGCATGCAAAGTGCAACTAAAATGGGCTCGGCTATCTAATATGACATATGAAATGCAACAATTGATACATGTATTCAAATAGGTATTGAAATACAATGCAGTTTGAATGATGTGCCGAGCCCAGTGCATGCAAGACAAATGGATGACGCACGAATGCAAGGCATAAGGTATGCTAATTGAAAAATGCCCTAAAACTAACCATCGAAAACGGTTAAGTAAAAAGGAGAAAGAAGTGGGGGGTTGGAAGACATGCATACACACACGCACCCTTATTACAACATTTGCCTTCTCGACGGAGGGTCCGAATGAATTTAGCTAAGCTAATCTAAGCTAAGCTAATTACTAATCTAATTAAGCTAATTAGACTAATTATTACAAACCAAATTGAATAACAAGCAAACTAATTACTAATTATTACAACACTCAATTAATTGACAAATTAATTAAATTACAAATTGATGCTAACTAACAAGTGAGCACTAAACTAAGCTGCTCCAGCTCTGTTCGAAGAGGAAGAAGATGCATGCTCGGTTTTTGCCCCGAAAAGCTCTCCGGTTTGCTCTCTTAAGGCTCTGTTTGCAGGGTGTCTCCAAGAACTAGCTGCTGAAACTTACCAAATCAAGACTGGGGAGTACACCAATGGCCTGCCGGCCATGAAAGGTGGCTGCCGGCCACCTGCCGGCCAAGGATGGAAGGGTGCCGGCTATCAATGTGGCACTACCGGCCACTGGTGTGTTATGGCACCATTCTGCAACAGAGCACAAAAACAGAGGAAATTGAGGGTCTCCCTAGGGCATGTGTGTACTGTGCCACTCCATATCATTTCAAAACATCAAGGGAGGGGCACTATTGGATCCAAAGCCATCAATCAAGCATGCAATGCATGATGGCCAAAGATCTAATCTTACACAAATTCAATAAATGTGACAGAAACAAGACTCTAAGACCATGGCCTTAGCATTAGAAGATCAAAGGCAATGGAGATAAAGGGAATTGGCTCATTTTTCATCACTTTGAGTATGAAATGAACCAATTCACCTTGTGTTCAATGTGACGTCCGATTGAACACCATGCAATGCAAACAACATGCTATGCTTGGCATGAAACACATGACTCTAATCATGTAAGCAATGCATGCAAGACATGTTAAGGGCCCAAAACACTAAGGCTAGTGAAGAGCATCATACAAGAGGCATGCAATACATAGCCTAAACAACCACACTAGCTCTGGACAGAGCTCAAACATGCCAAATCAGAGGCTGCAACATACTAAAATTGAAGCTCAAAGGACTAGACAAACATGCATACATGTTAGGCCACAAACAAGACATAATACACAACCCTTAAAAGCTATGAAGAAGTGAAGTATATGAGAGTGTGACTACACTATATACACTGAAATTACATGCCAAATGATGTCATACCATGCAAACATCACATGCACAACATGTTAAAGACCCCAAAACTCAAAGCTAGTCAAGGCCCTTTACACTACAACCATACTAAGCAATGCTCAAATGACCTTAACCATTCAAAACAGACCTAAGGCAGGTCAAAATAGTAACAAAAACATGCTAGGCTCACAGCATAGATGGCAAGAAAAATATGCTCATTTGATAGCTCACAAACAAGGCATAAGGGGGCACAACTCTTAAACACAATGAAAGGGTGATAAACATAAGAGTATGACAGAAGTTTATGCTCTGAAATTACATATCAAATGATGCCATATCACACAAACATCACAAATATAGCATGCTAAGGGCCTCAAAACTCAAGACTAGTGAAACCAACTATGCCATAGCTATACAAAGCTATGCATGTATGAGCAAGACCACTTAAAATAGACCTCAAGCATGTTAAATCAGTGGCAAAAATGTGCTGGAGCAAAGCTAATACATGCTAGAATGATGAACTAAAGCATGAAGCATGTTAGGCCAACAAGTAGGATTACACCACAAGTATAGGATGCAAGCAACCAATGACCAAACCAATCTAAAACAGAGTTATAGCAGGTCTGAAAGGTCACAAAAATATGCCTGAACAAAGCCACAAAGAAGTAGAAACACATGCTCAAGTATGAGGCCAACAAGGCAAGCAAGACAAGAGGAGAGGGGACCACCCTCTCCCATTTTGGACCTCAAAACCACATTTCCATCACTAAAATTCCTCTGAGTTTCAGTGGTAGAAAGGCCATGCAAAGGCTATTACAAAAGCTTCAAAGGATGGCTCAAAAGCTTAACAAATAAGGCATACAAGGGGGTGAAACACCCCCAACTCCCACAAGGCCTCAAACAACCATTTTTAACACTTAAAAATAAAGATTTTTGCAGTTGACAACTAGGCCAAAATAAGCATGCAAAGGTGGCCTAAACTAGTACAAAAACAAGCTTAAAAGGGGGTATATGCTTACCCTTAAAGAACCACAGCAAGACTGCAACTTCTCTAAGCTAAAACCAGCTTTTTGAGTCCAAACAAGACCCTCAAGTACCTCAGCAACAAGGTTGTGGTGTTTGACTAGGTGTTGTAGTGCAAATATATGAAGAAAAATACACTCTTAAGGCTCAAAATAGCACAATATAGAGAGAGAGTGAGAATTCTAGAGAGAGAGCGAGATTTTTGGCTTTGAGATTTTCTGAACCCTTCTCAAGGGGGAGGGAGCTCCTCTTATATAGAGCAATGCAAGCAAAAGCTTACTTGACAAGCTTAAACTTGCCTCCATCCCTCCATACATGTGTATGGGGGATGGCTCAGTGAGCCACAGCTGGCTCAAAATATCTAAAACAATATCTATGGAAACATGGTGGCCTGCCGGCCATCAGTGGTGGCCCGCAATGCTTATCTGTGGCCGGCAGGGTAGATACCATAGCCGGCAGCCCTTGATCATGGCTGGCAGTGCACTAAAACAAGCACTAGGGAGGGACCAAAGCATGGTCCAAAAATGAGGCAGAAATGAATCAGGGTTTGGAAAGCTCAAACCTGTGACGTTCCGCTGCGAAGTTCGAGTGTTCGGCGAACAACCAAACTTGTTGCTGGACGTACCTGCAAGCACAACCAAGTCTTGAGGACGGTCAAAAATGGGGTGTCTACAGTTGCCCCTCTTTGACAGAACTCGTAAGTCACGAAGTGACGGGAGTGAATGTCAAAGCCCAGAGACGACCCATTTTTGACAAGGCCGAATACTTAGACAATCATCAACATAACAATATAGATGCGCCCGCAGGCTGGGGCAAGATGCAAATGACATGCATGATGCCGAACATAACTTATGATTATGCAACGAGAGCTATAATGAAGCATTTATGCAAAATAAATACAACAATTTAAGCAAACCTACAAGTTACAACAGTCACACACATGAGAAACACAAACACACAAACACGCTGCGCGCGAGACTCACAAGTCAAACCACATTTCACGTAGAAAGGATGTAAGAAAATTATGCAATCTTCACTGTGCTTCACGCAGGAAAGGTTAAGAGTGACCGTTGGGCACACCTGAGGTCTCAAACAAGATTCCGACGTGCCGCACGCGAAAGAAAAAATAGTGGTATAAGCGTTGGAACACGTTCCAAATGCTCTTAACCAAGGAGGGAGGAACATAGGGACACATCCTAGCATTTCCAACCAAAGGAGTGGCATAAACATTAGAACACGTTCCAAATGTTCTTAACCAAAGATAGCCTAACACACCACGCACGCGAGGAGAAAGAACAACAATGCCCAGGGCACACAAGATTAAATGCGATATACACACAAAGTGAACATGTGCGATAGATGCACAAAGTGAACATGTGTGATAGATACACAAAAAAGAACATGTGCGATAGATGCACAAAACATAATCAATCTTAAGTGGAACTTCTCTTAATGAACCGCACATCCAATATCACCTGGTTGCGCCAGCTTCAAATGAACGGTACATACAATATCGTGCACGAATGAGAAAGAAACTTGATAGGTACAATGCAATATAATGCATGATGTTTAAGGAATGCAATAAACAAATATAGCGGCGCTTTAGAAAGCACCTTATGGGGTGAGTGGCGATGAACCGTTCTATTCTGACGGGGATCTCCCCTTGTGTTCTTCGAACACTTACCTTGCGTTCTTCGAACTCTTTCCTTCAACTCACAATATAAAGGTTCTGAAATGCCGACAAGGATTCTTCACATAGACCACTTTGGATGCCACTTTTCTTCCTGATCATATTCACAACTTTCCCTATTCTCCAATGGGGTGACAGACTAGGTTGGTTCAGTATCCAAAATTGAGGCACATACACGCTAACTCAACCTATGGGGCTTCCATACAGATTTCAAGCCGGGAATACATCCCTGGGTATTTAAACCAGACTTTAGTCTTGGAAATCCCGAACCTTTACGTTCTAGGCATCAACCATTCGAACTCTAGTTTCCACCGTCGCAGTTGGTCTCCTAGGAACTCATTGCAAACACAGCCAAAATGCCTTTGGCAGGAAATGGTACTCAAGAAGAGCACTTCTGATCGCCATTCTGGCTTGAAGCAAACTTGATCTTGAGCTTGAGGTAGAGGCACACTCATACTTCGGAGCATTGACAAGGCCTGAAAAGGTACATACAGAATGCAATGACGGAACTCACTGAAGTTGAAACAAACTCAGATGCCCGATATTTTCCCTCTTTTCTTTTGCTTTGCAGTCTGGAACCCATATAGCTTCAGATAGGTCCTGGTTTTACTGTTTTCACATGACCTGGGTTGAACCCTGCGGTTTTATGAAAGAACAAATCCTGTTTTGCACAAATATGGAGAACGACACAGCACTCTAAGCACAAAACGATTCATTTTTGAAATTGAGAATGAGTATGAGTTCTCAACCGGGTATCGAGCCTATGATCGACCACAGTCAAAACGACTCAACAAAGAGAAAACAAAGGTAAAACATCCTAAACACATCTATTGACACTCGAAACGACTCAAAACAAGAATCGAGACAAGTAAAAACACACACACAACACTCAGATGTGTTATGAAGGCGAGAGACCTCTTGGTTCACGAGGAGCCTGTTTCTCCGGGTATTGTTTCCCACCCTTTCTCATTTGTGATTCTCACATCACTTTGGCACTCAATCTCTTTTTCTCTAAAAAGCCATTTTCTCACTTTTCTCTCAACGCACATCTCTCTATTCTTCATTCTCTCTTCTTTTCTTTTCTTTTTTATCCCTTCCTTGGGTGGTTGATGGATAAACAAGAAGTTGCGGGCTCTTGACCCTAGTATTCTACTAGATTCCCATTCTTCCGCTCACAACAGTGAGCTTTCCCACAAAAGGGTTGCGGTGCGACCAGATGCACAGTAGATCTGCAACTGACATCGATTGACGATGCCCTTGGCTTAGCTTGAATGTGATCAGATCTATCCAGATGAGGAAGTGGAATACCCTACTTTATTCTAATTTGTGCTTCACACATGGCTTGATACCTCGCTGCTTGGAGGATGAGAGAGCTTTTGGCCCTTTGTTGTTAGCTTCAGTTGTGCCCTTTTTGGCAAATATGGTGCCCTTTTCGGCAAATATGGTGACAACGGGGAACATACAGAAAACCTGACTCAATTGTACCCCTAGTTCATCATTTTGACCATTTTTTTATTTTTTTGGCTTCTACTAAAACAATTTTGATCAAAATGAGAGTTAGATTAACATGCTTGTTCGATTTTCTGATTTGAAATCATGCAAGTCAGGTTATGAGCACTGAAAATTTTCTTTTTTTAGGTCCAAGAAATGGTCCAGTTTTGGAAAAATGAAATAATTTTTGAGAGAATTAGTCAACTTCATTAAAAATCCTCAAAATTGTTTTTTGCAAATGGCCACTGCTTGACCAACATAGAATTTACTCTTGAGATGCACAATCTCAGATCCAAAACAATGAAAAATTGCCCCTTGCCTAAATGGCACTGTGCGGTAACGGAAAGTTGCCCCTTGTCTAAATGGCACCACAGCGCACTGTAATCAGTCCTCAAAGTGACGATCACAACCGAACTCTCGGATACAGAGAAAACAAAGATGATCAGAACCATTACATGGACGCAGTCGATTTGAAAGTGTTTATGGCTGGACTTTAGAGTGAAGTTGCCTACGTATCCCAAAGATGGGAATCAAGCCTGACGTAGTTCCGGGTTGAGGTTCACTCGGGTGTTGACACTCTCCTTTTGGCGCTCTAACTTTTACTAAGGCCGCCCTTTCTGATTTTCAACCTTGCGAGCTCTGTTTTTCTTTTCTTTTTTTTTTTCTTTTCATTTTCATTTTCTTTTCTTTTTCTTTTCATTTTTGTTCTTTTTCTTCTTCTTTTCATTTTTCATTTTCTCATTTTCTTCTTTTTCTTTTTGCTCTAACTTTTGCCTGGGTCGCCCTTCCGGGTTTTCGACCCAACGAGACTCTCAAGGATAAAAAAGTGTAGCTTTTGTCCATGTTTATTGGTCATAGGATCTCGAAGCCATCTAAATCTAAGAGAATGGCTGCCGTTCACTGATGATGTAGGAGCCCGTCCAATGGGGGCTGAAGTTGCCCCTAGTGTTGTGGATAGGAACTCGATTGTCCTTCAACAATAAACTTTCTTATTCCAGCTACTGGAATTTGGCTTTCTTGCCATGTCTTCATTGGTTTGCGGAATGATCCATCTTTTGAATCTTTGAGCACATCTGACATTTTTTGCCCCTAGTTCAAGGGCTACTTCTGATCTAGCTTTACAAGCTTCCTTTGATAACATCTAATCTTCTTCATCTAACTTCCTTGCCCCTAGTTCGAGGGCTGCTTCAAATCTGGCCATACAAGCCTCACATTGTGGTTGACCGTTGAACATTCTGAATCCAAATTCAAGGTTTGAAAGCAAAAGAGGTCGAGGCCGGGAGTGATCCTATGCTGCACAATCTCGAGAGTGATTCCACACATGTCTTCGCAGGACCATGCAAAACATTTTTTGAAATCTTTAAGAAAGCGACTAGTCGCTCATGAAGACAATGCGGAACCAATCTGGATCAAGCCAGGATCCTTCTCAGTACTCATATTAACAAACATGATCTCATTCATTAAGGGCTTAGCATGCCTCTCTTTCTCTCAATTGATCAAATTTTGCAAATCCCGAGGAATTCCTCCCTCTTTGTTTTCATCACAGTGTTCAAAAAGTTTTGAAAAACTTAGGTCAATGCAATGACTTAAAGGCACAGAAAAAGTAGGTGAAAATCTCTGCGTTTCATTCAGATCTTCTGGTACAACTGGCTCCATGACGGAAACAGACTCAAAAGAAAGAGTGTAAAAGACAAACACAAAACAAGCAAGTGATGTCCGAGGTAACACCCCCAAAATCACCCGACTCCGACACAACAAGACAAACTCGATGCAACAAGACTGACTCAAAACAACCACAACAGAACTAACTCAATACCCAAGTCAGAAAGTAAAATAACCACTATTTGCACATTGCTCAAAACAGTGCGTGCCATCCCCGTATCTAGAGTAAAAAAAAAGAGCACCATCAGCAGGTGGTTCATCCCCCGATCACATAGTCACATTATCCCCCGAAGTTCACTGATCCGATGTCGATAAACTTTGCAGGACTTGGTGCGACGATGACCTTGTTATCAATCAAATCTTGTATTTCGTGGCGAAGACAAAAGCAACTGTCAGTGCCATGACCCGGTTTGTTGATGGAAGGCACAGTACTTGGCCGGATCATGCTTGGCCAGAAGGGGATTCGGGAGAGGCCAAGGCTCAAGGGGTTTGAGATGACCCTTTTTGATCAACACACCCATGGCTTTGGATAAGGACATATAAAGCGGGGTGAAGAACCTCTGGCCTCAGGGTGGATACTTCGAGGTTTGTGAGGTTGTGTTGGATGTAACTGGCGAAAGGGTCAACAAGTGCTGACTGGGTTTGTTGATCTCCGACAAATGTAGGACTGAAGTTGAGAGGGGTGTTTCTGGTATGACATCCCTTGTCCCGGCTTGCCCCTTGATTCAAATTGCCCCCAACTTGAGTGGCGAAAGTATCATCCACAATTTTTTGCAACAACTGCGAGCACTTGCTGTTTGTTCAGTCCTTCGGCCTTCAAAGCCTCAACAGCCCACAGAAGGTGTTCATGGGGACCAATGCCCTGCCCCTACCTTTGTTCTTGCCACTTATCTCCACTTTGCCAAGGGATTGGGTCGTCATATCAGAGCGAAGCCCAGTTGCTGTCGACATGTCATCGCCTAGACCTAGGATGGCTCCAGGTTGGCCCTTTTCAATTGCTGCTTGCCCCAAGATGAAAGAGCCTTTTGGATCGAAATTTCTGGCCCGTGATGTAGTCGATGATAGAGCCAAAATTCCAAAGGCTAAATCTGCCACAGTTCTTTGCACATCTTTAATCATACTCACTAGCTCAGAAGTAGTGGGTTCATGGGTTTGGGATGATTACGGTTCAAGTGCATTCATCATGCATAAGTCCATGCTGACTGGAAGGAACACCTCTGGCTTGGGCAGATAGGCCAGGGTGATGTATATACTGGGGTCAAACGGATTGGCCGTTGTTTGGATGAAGTTTACCTGCCTGGGTAGAGGGTTTTGATTGACATTTGGTTTTTCTAGAGGTGCTATTACCTTGTTGTCAATGAGATCTTGAATCTCATGACGTAGTCTGATGCAAAAGTCGGTATCATGACCGTGCTGCTAATGATAGACGCAGTATTTAGCAGGGTCATATCTTGGTGGAAAAGGATTTGGAAGGGGTTGAGGTTCTAAGAGCTCTAGGTACCCTTCTTCTTGCAGCCTTCTTAAAGCTTAAGAGAGACTCATGTAAAGAGGATTGAAATTTTGGGCTTGGGGCCGAGTTGAAGTGGTTGGTTTTTGGCCATTATCAGGAGGAAGGTTTTCGATGGGTATGGTTGCAGTGTTTACTTCTTCTGAGCATTTCGCAGCTGTGCTACCATCAGTAGTAGCATTGGAACTGCGAACAACATCCTTCTTCAAAGGCTCATTATCTTCCACGAAGATCCCTTGTCGGAGGGCCTCCTTGATTTGAACCCAATGTCATGGAGGTCCTTAAGATTGAATATCATATTCTGCAATGTCTCGGCTTGCCTAACCATATCTTGCTGTAGCGAATCTACTGATTGTTGAAAACGAATCAGCAAATCCTCTAGATTTGTCGGAGGCTGCGCCATGATAGAGGTCGATGCTCATGCTCTGAATAGAGGTGATGTGACTGGTGATTGTGGGATCAGTTGAATCGGTGAGCCCTAACTGGCCTTTCTTTGCCTTACCACTGGCGAAGGAAACACTGGTTGCCTTTGAATTGAATATCTGACCTGACAAAGTCTATCAACACAAGTCCGATGTACCCGGGGGATATTGGAGCCTTCTGAAGCTATGGTTCCAGAACTATCTTGCAAAAGAGAAAATAGAAAACATCTTAGCCTGATTTTACTAGAACAGATATGAGTATAGCTGAATGACTGTGCTCTCTACTGAATCCTGTCCCAAAATTCTCTGCCATAGTACTGATTCCTCAAACAATGATGTCCTCAGACTGATACTCAGACTTGCAACTGATACATACAACCTGTAGAGATACACTCTGACAGCACATATCAAGCAAGTAAGAGCCAAAACACCCCTATGGTGGGGTAGGGTTTCCCTGTCCTATCTTGTCAAGAGCTAGGGTTTCACTACGTACGCATGCGGTTTATACAACCAACATTCGGGTAAGCAACCTGTCCTAATTGGAATGGTCTCTATAGCTTCCGATATACAACTAGACCGACTGGTCAAGAAGGGTGCCTCGGCAAAACCGAGGTTTGTGTTCCCATCGTGGCAGAGCCGTAACCGGTCAGCCTTATGGCACGCTTTTCCAAGCAAGCCTCCAGCAAACTGTTCAGGAATAACAGATGGCAAACATTGTAACTTAAGCGCACCAATGCAAATGCAATGCAAATAAACACATAAGTGTAGATAAAACAACATATCATGATGTTCGAGTCAAGTTCTCTAAATCCCCAACAGAGTCGCCAAAAACTGTAGACTGCCCGAACTTTCTCTGCGCGCGCCCCCCTTTTTGGAGAGGGAGCGAATTGGGTTCTAGCTACTACAGTTCAGACTCTTGTCACAGTTCTGAATCTAATCTCACAAAGTGCAATGTGAGATTGATAAATCACCAAAGAGTCCAAATCTAGCAATTGGTTTTCAAAATCAATTTTGAATCAAAAAGCGCCAAACATGGACTGCTTTGCCAGATTACAGAGTCGCCACCTAAATGTTTTGTTTTTGCGAAATTTAGGAAACCCTGACTCGTGCCAAAGGCCATGTGTCCGTCATCACCAAAGTTTCTTCGGCTCGGGAACTTGGGTACGAGAGGGGAAGGTCTTGAAATGAGCACCCCCGCTCGCCCGATCAAAGGATCGGCCTCTACTAAACATAATATGTTATTTTTGAAAACACATGTATTCTTATTCCAGTTATTACCTAACTTACTATGTGATGCTCGCAAGCGCATACAGGTATAGACTCAATCACAAGAATTGGAACAAAACAACTCATGCTCATTTTTGAAAATGGTTGAAAGTGCTACTCGCAAGTAGGCTAAAGCGCAGATTTGCCACCCTCAAGTGGACTTAAAACATGATTTTGCCACTTCTCAAAGTGGGCTTAAATCTCGCATTTGATGAATTGTCCCAATTCAAGTAATGAAGCCTTCATCCACAGGCATTCATGCAGTTTATCAATTAAGAAAATAGCCTCATGGCAAGCATACTATCATGGCAGTCACTTACACACATGCAAGGATGCTAAAACATAAACACTTACAGTGTGCTCCGAGCCAAAACAGAAAACTAGTTAGAAATTATGCATGATCGTAGCTATGTTAAAATGCCTAATGCAACGCATGCAAAGTGCAACTAAAATGGGCTCGGCTATCTAATATGACATATGAAATGCAACAATTGATACATGTATTCAAATAGGTATTGAAATACAATGCAGTTTGAATGATGTGCCGAGCCTGGTGCATGCAAGACAAATGGATGACGCACGAGTGCAAGGCATAAGGTATGCTAATTGAAAAATGCCCTAAAACTAACCATCGAAAGCGGTTAAGTAAAAAGGAGAAAGAAGTGGGGGTTGGAAGACATGCATACACACACGCACCCTTATTACAACATTTGCCCTCTCGACAGAGGGTCCGAATGAATTTAGCTAAGCTAAGCTAATTACTAATCTAATTAAGCTAATTAGACTAATTATTACAAACCAAATTGAATAACAAGCAAACTAATTACTAATTATTACAACACTTAATTAATTGACA